>JAYDZK010000128.1:2094689-2108617 GCA_034509185.1 Euphonia xanthogaster | reverse complement strand
GAGAGACTTGAGGGCAGAATGAAGTAATCAAACTAACTAAAATTCTGATTTACTAAGATTTGGAGGTAATCCCTAAATCACAAGAACATGCCCCTCCAGCCTCAATTATTAGGTGAATTCACTGAAGTGCTATAATTTCTACAGCTCTATGTAGGAAACAGAGACTCAGTCTCTAGAGGAATGGAGCAAGGCTTGTCTTTCAAATGTTATGCGCTAGTAAAGACATAATGGACAAACTTGATTAGTAGAACCTCTCCTCAAGCCAGATTTTGATAGACACAAGGAGTTGTTCACTTGCTGTGAATCCAAGTATCATATTGGAACATGCCCATCCTATGGGAAGGCTAATGTTTTCTGAACTGGGTTTCTGAGGATCTCACTGGCAGAGAACTAAAGCTCAGTGTAAGAGTGGAACAATTCCACTATTTTTTTGTGGGTCCACAGGTGACCTCAGTCATCTGCAACACAGCTGGCATAGTGGCTTGGAGCCAGGAGAGAGATTGTGGAGAGATTAACCTTGAATAACATACTTATCATGCTGGCTTTAAGGGAACCTAAGAGTATTTTTAATTCTTCTAAATGCTGGGATTCACCTGAGAGATCCTCAGGCCATTTACATAATTTCTATTAGTCTTACAGTTTTAGATATTTAACTTCCATTGCATTCTGTTTGCATAATGGTTCATGAACAACTACTACTGCATAGGAAGCAGGCCTAAAGGAAAAGTTGTTTATGTACACATCTGAAAAAATAAGTAATATTAATTTAATTTGTTTTGACTATTCAGTGCTAAATTGAAAGCTGTACAATGTAGACCACTGCTATGTCATTGATTCAGGTATATCACAAGGTGATAGACACTTAGTATTCTTATAGGACCACTATGTCACTACATTGCATGCCAATATTCAAGCTTTCATCTACTACTTGGTATTAAAAAACCTTTCTCAGAGTAAGTAACAGCATTATAAATATAACCATGTTTTAAATTATTTTTCTAAAACCAAAGGAATCCCATCTCTAATCAACAGCAGATATTAATGGCAGATTGAGTGGTCCCAGACTGAGCAGAATAGATGCAATCTACTTCTAGGACCAGAACCTTCTGATACTTTTGTCTTCTCTGTAAATTGTATTTTGAATTTAACACATTTTAGTCCAATATGATTAATTAAGTTAAAGATTCTACAAACACTAGTGGAAACTTCTGTTTTGTCAACAAAACTTGATGTTATAACTTGATCAAACTGAGCCTACTCCTCCAAATCCAGCTAATTTGAAGATGGACTGCATGAAGACATTTTTCTGAAATTCAGGCAACAAGGCATTGAAGGCATGACGCAATGAAGCATAGTGCAATGAAGTTTTGGAATCTCAGATTCCTTTGCAATTTCAGCAAAACTGTGCTTAATTTCATTATAAATGCAGAACCAGTTTATTTGGGTTACTGTTATAAACACCAACTCATAGAAACACACTAGCATAATATAAAGTAACCTTGCAGTGTTGGCTCAGTACCAATCAATGATTCCTAGTAATGTGTGTATAAAACAATTCCTTAGATATGCAGTTCAGTAGTGGGAATTAATTCTGCAACATTTACTTTCTAAGTTGTTCTAAAAAAAGCCAAACCAGCATCAGAGAGATTTCTCTCTAATCATCATGTTTTGAATAGGTTATCTGGAGTAATTTTTTTTCTTGCATCTGAAAACAATTGTCCCTTGTATGTTTTTCACCACACTTTTCTGCCTAAAAGTACAAAAATACTCCATGAATACTTAAGAAAATGGCTAAAGAAAAGGTACATTGCTGTGCAGACATCTGGAAGGAAGGCACAGAAAATTCTTCTCAGCGGACCACCAAATTTGCCTCTGACTGACAGAGATGCAAAACCATTACAGACTGAAGAGTCATATTAATTTTGTGCTTTTCCATCTGTTTTTCTTTCATATGACAAAGTTAAACTTAGATGCTACAATTTTAGGGACTTTCTCTGTTATATACAGAATTACAAAGATCAGAACAAATTTATTTACCTAAATTTTCCTCATATGAGATTCCACTTGGATGAAATCTGACCTTCCTTGGACCTATGGAAAGCTGTAGGACACTGAAAATAACAAAGAAATTATAGAGAGAGATGAGGTAGAATTAGGTTGCAGGCTTTGGGAAGTGCCTGCAGAATGCCATGGCAGCAGAGAAGCTTGTCTCTGCACGACTGTGCGGGGAGGATGTGCCACATGGCAGGCGCCCTTTAGATAGGAGTTTGCCAGAACCTGCCAGACACCTGAGCAGCATGTGGTCACCCCTAGAAGAACATTAAGAAAGCATGTTGCTGACATGGCAGCGTGTGATAGGGTGGCTTAGTGAAAAATATCACATCAGCAAATACTGTGTCTTGAAGAAGCGTATAAAACCAGCTCGCTTCTCTGAATAAACATCCCAGTATCCCTGCTGGTCTGAGTCCGTGCCTTGGTTGCTGCAAGAAATCTTAAAAATATATCCGGTCTGAAGTCTTGAATGTGATGCCAGAGGAAGATTTAAAGGATGGTGAATACCTTCAAAGTGTGTGTTAGAGAAGCAGAAATGAATAAAATTTTTTTTAAAGTTCTGTAGGGAATACTGAAGTAATTATTTACGCAGTATCTGTGAATTTTTCTCATTCTCATTCAAAATTCAGTATTTATGAATTCCTCCAAATGCTGCAAAACACAGGCTGTTAAAAGCAAATGTATAAGAGAGAAAAGGAAAAATCCTTTCTTCTTACTAGAAACTTTCGCATCTCTGGTAGCCCATATCACAGGACCAGTCATACAGCAAGTGGGGTGTTCCTTATGATGAATCTCCTGCACTCCAGTCACAACTGCTGCTCATTAAACACCCATCACTTCTCCATGGTTCTCCACATAGTTCTCCAAATCCAGCAAGTCTCCTAACAGAAAAGCACTGAAGTATTTTGAACAAATAAACTAACTTTAGGAACATAATAGTCCATGATACATGAAATCCTTCGGAATTCATCTTAACTATAGTTGTGACGTGTCAGATCTAAACCCCGTAAATGCCATGGTCTTGCTAAAAACATTTCAAAATGCATAGACGCGCGAATCCACAAGGTGCAACAAGAGAAGCCAGAAGGGCTATTCCTGCTGCTTGAGAAGGGAGCAATACTTTTTCTCTGCAGCTGTAGACACATTTCAATACCAATAAAACCACAATTATTTACACTGTGGGAATGTTTCTGACCTCTGCAGGCAGTTTAAACTTTTAGGTTTATCTATTTTTTTTTCCCATGTAGTGTTTTTACAGTCATAATTTTTCCTAAGTGAGCTTCTTGGAGAAAAACATAGTACTTTAATGTATGTTATGGGGATGAGGTGAAGTACATGTCAGCAATTTTTTGGAAATAATTGTCCTTACTATGCTTTGCAAGTGAAAATCCATGCACCTGTTCTTTTTACTGAGATATACCTAATTAATGGTGATGTTGTAAACCATTGTATCATAAAGTATTTGCTAGACACCATTTCTAAAGGAAGAATTCCCTGAAGTGTAGCTATTTATTTGCTTTAAGTCCTCTCGTTACACACTGGTTAGAAGCACCATCCTTCCTATCACCCAAGCCAACCTGTTCACTCCAAGAATCTGAACACAATACTGCAACCGGTGAGAACCAGGCTTCCCAGAGTCCTGAACCTCTTCTAAGCTCTCAGAAGATGACATGGTTGGATCTCATTGCAGATGTTACACCTCAGTAATTGGGCAGGTATCTATTTTTTGCAATGTGAATTTATAAAAATCATGTTCATAAATTACACTAGATATTTTATAAGCTCTAAAGCTCACTGGCAGGTCCTGAGATTTTGTTATCCCATTGGACCAAACCTCCTTCTTCTGGAGCCTGTGTTTCAACCCCATTCATGTTGCTTACTCCCTTTTTGCCTTATTCAGCATCTTGAGCCAACCACTCTGAGAAACCAAAGGGTGGACTTGGCTCCTCTGCAACCCAGATACTGAGACACAGCATGGAATTTTCTAGCAGCAGCATCTGAGTTTTTGGCTGGTTTTTTTTTTCTGGCTTATGCTGGCTGTTGTGGTGGCTAGAAGAAGTCTGAAACAAGAAAAGGAATAGTCTGGTGGTCTATCTTTGCAATTTTTTCTTATTCATTCACATTTAATTGTCTTACATTAATCCCCTGCTGTCTGAATGAAGGCCCTGAGAAAATGCCCCTTGACACTTTGGTGTGATATGAAACCCTCAACATCATGTTTCTTCATGTGGTCCCTCTACATGTTCACTGTGTTTGCTCCTGCTAGCCTTCCTCTTGCACTTGTGTTTCCTTTCTCTTGTACAACCATAATTAAATGATTTTGCAGTTAGTATGCATGTTCATAAGACATTGCTCTGCAATAAGAGGCCTCATGATTATTTTGGCTCAGGATCTAATTTTAGACTCAGACCATCACCATACAGTTCTAATCTCTTATTTCATAATTTGATTTAAAAACCAAGATGATTATAGTTAAAATAGAAAGATTTTTGTCCATTTTCTTCTTTTTCTCTTTCAATCAGAATAGTAATATGGCATGGATTTTTGTTTTTAATGAAGTTCTCAAGAAATCAGAAGCACCTATTTACTGTATGGCCTCTTCAAAGGAAGCACATGAAGCAGGTTTGAAAAGTTTTAATACTTATTCTTTGTATCCTAAATTAATTTCTAATCTATGCTCTCCTCCAATAGCTACCAGAAATAAAACTTCATGTTTATGTCTCTAATGTCTAAATGCTGACAAAGTTCTTCCTGTCTTTTGCTCAATTTTCATGAGTTAATACTGTCTTAATTGTGAATGTAACAAATAGATGTAAACAATGTTCCTGGTGAAATCTTACAATGATGAATGGCAACATTCTTTTGTAAAAAAATTTGGATGGAGTAAAGCAGCTGCAAATAGATGGAGGATTTTTTTCCTCCATCCTTGTTGATAACTTTCTGATGTCAACACGCAAAAAAATAATGTAAATAGGCTGAGTGTCCTTGCTTTGCAAAGTCAACTCTCTGTATGGTACGATATGTGACACCTATCTCACAGACAGGCACTTACAATGCTGTTCATTAATTTTATCACTAACATAAACTTTTAATATGCATATTATCAGTATATGGGACTTTTAGGGCAGCTTAAAATGACTGTAACCTGTAATTACTACTCCTGTACTTGATTATAATAATCTGATTGCAATTATTCAGTGATTTTAATACAAGCCCCAAGCTATATAACAGTAATTCAAGTGCAGTGATTGGGAACATGTTTCTGTTTGGCTGCAAAATGATGTTTTAATTCGCACTGATTCAGGGATCTGGCTATAGTTCTATTCATGTAATTAAGTCACATTTATGCAGTCAAGTACAATAACTTTAGTTTGAAGTGAATTTAATTGGTACAAAGATTCTATATAAAGTCAAAATGGATCATAAGCATGAATTCCTTAGATAGAAATAATAAAGCAAAGATAGCAATACTTGTCTGGTTTGATCATTACAATGAGATGGCTAAATTTTAGATAAAAATGAAAAGGCACATGGTAAGATGGGAGAACATATTTACAGTTAAACAAGATGCATTTTAGCTAGGATCCAAAATTATTACTAGAAGTTTTATCATTTCTGTGTGCCTGCATTAATCCTGAGTTTAAGCCCATGATCAGAACAAAAACATATGTCATACTCCTGGAAATGCTTTACTCTGATGAAAATTTTGAGTGACCCTAAGTTTCTAAATGACTGTAAACTCTGCAGACTATCTCATTTGTTTTCTCTTACATCTTCACTTCAAAATCAGACATGGCAAAAAAGAGTTTAACAAAACAAAAACCAAGGCCTCTAAAATGTGTACTTTGTATTTCTAAGCAATGGAAATGTCTTCACCAGCAGAAGGTTTCACTACATTTTAAAACCCCATTCTTAGACACCTAATAAGATACTACAAAAAAGCAATTACCTCACGAGTAGATATATTAATTTACTTTTAGACATAATTGAAAATTAGTTTTTTCCTCAACAAAACCGTATTTATTTAATAAACCAATGCTTCTTAAACACAGTCAGATTTTTGTTCAGACCAAAAAGGAAAGCAAATAACCTAATTGCAATACATGTTTTATTAGCTCTTTCAATTTACTTGAACTGAAAAACTTTGATGCCCCACAAAAGAAAAAGAATAAAAACAATTGCATGAATGAGAATTAGTGGATGTATGGGGAAATATGCTTTTTACACAGTGACTTCCTAGATTTTCTGTATCATAATGGAATGGAGGAATGGAAATGTTTCAAGAGAAAACTCCCCACAAACAAAACAAACAATTCAAAAGCTGGAAACAATTTAGAAAATTGCACTACTACTAAATCTACAAGAAGGGCTTATGTCAAACTGCTTATTTGGGGAAAAATATTTTTTCCACCATTACTATTACCATCCTCCCTTAGAAGTATTCTTTTCTTTTATTGACATTGACAATAAATGCATAATTTAATGATTGCATGTGAATTAAGTGTTGCTGATAAACCAATACATGACTTTGATAATGATTTTGTTTAAACTGCATGAACTGAATTTTTCAGTCTGAGACACTTGACCACAAATAAGAAAAATTAAAATGCAATTTAGATGGTTATTTCTGAATGTCATCAAGTTTTTACGCCACATATTATATGCTTTCTAATCCAAAATACTGCCCTTAAACTGTTTTATGCTGTGCTCCAAGAGAAAACCCTGAATACCAGTGAAAGATCTGGTTTCAAAATGGACCTTGTAAGGAAGAAAATGAAATATATTTTATTAATTTTGATTTTCAAAAAGTCTTATTGTTCTGATTTTTACAGAAGTTGGAAAAAAAAAAAATTGGTTCCACACCAAACCAATCAATCAGTTTTGGCCTTCTGATTGTTAATACTGCAAGATAAAAATTCTAGAAGCTCCAGAGAGAATTCATTAACAGTGAGCAGACACTAAAATATGTTTAAGTGTACTCATAGATGTAATGTCCACCTTTACCACTGCGCAACAACTTTAAAAATTATGTGTTACCAGCACATGCTGAGTTTTCTTGTGCTCCTTGTCCAGAAGGCAAACAATCTCTAAAAAATGAGTTGTACCTACCTACTAATATTACTTAATAATATTTTTAATGTTGTTTTTTAACCACAATAATTTTTCAATGAAAATTGCCATCACATTGTGATTAAAAAAATCTTCAGAACTTGATAGGATATTTCAAGAGTTAAAGAATGAATGAAGTTGTGTCTATATTTGCTTCATTAATTCAATGTTTTAAAAAGTTAATAAAATCTAGCTAATTGCTTAATATTTTCAAATAGTCCACAACTAAAATGGCCTTCAATAATAAACTTCAAAAAGTTTATGAGAAGAAAATCTGGTATTGTTTAATTTTTGTGCTCTCTTCCTGAAATTTTTGAAACTTCAGGATTTTGAATTTTAATTTTATTTTAATATTTATTAAGGACTGCTGAGTTCTCTTTCCTCTGTGGTTTTGTTCAGTGATTTTTTTTTCCTATAACACTGATTCTATAGAGTAGCCTTGAAAATGAGCACAAGAGTGTAATATGGTTGCAGTACTAAGGGATAGCTATATCTCTGCTAAAGGCCCTCCCATAAGGCATTTGTGTCAGAGCAGGCTAACACCCTGACAACTCATGCATTAAAAAATCTTTGCCACCCCTTACCATGTGGCTATGGCAGGGCGACTGAAGTTTCTCTACATGGTGAGCTCCTGATTGTTTGACATCTGCTTCTATGAACTTTAACATGCCTTTCATTCATGTCGAACACCACCAGATTTAAAAAATATCATCTCTAGCTCTAAGCATTTAAAATCAGACCTAATTGGTGTCATGGCAAGTATTTTTATCAATATGTGCTCATTCATTTGTAAAAATTACACTTCCTAAATATTTTGGTATCCAAAAAACCCTAAGCATTTCATAATTTACATGACAGTAAACGAAAAAATGTGGACCAAATCCCACCAATCAATCACAAACTGAACATACTTGCATTTGTGAAACTTCCAGAGGTCTGTGGAGAAACCCTTCTTCCTCCAGTTTGTAGCCTGATTCAGGGGTGGTAATTGCTGGAGTGGGTTCCCCAGAGTCTAGTAAAGAGTTTGCCTTGGCTGACCATGCAGGAAGCTATAGCTTCAGACCCTAGGAAAACAGCCCCTGGGAGGGAGAACAGCTTGTTTAGATAGGGCAAGGAAAGCTAAAGAACAGCTGCCCCATGGGAGTTAATATGTTGACAAAGCTATCCCTATAAGGTTATAGAATGTTTCCCAGCTCTCCCCTCCTGATTGGTTATTATTTGCTGCACTGCTTTACATATTCTTAATACCAGTTTCTAACTGGATCTCTGCCCTCGGATCCACCCTTAAATCCTCCGTGTATTGTTGTACTGCCCCTGTTCCTGGCCTTTTGTGGTTAGCCCCATCCTGCGCTCGGCTTCCCTCTGTTATTTTCTCCTTATTAAAATTCTTCTATTGTGGGTAACCCAATTGTGCCCGTCTTTCTATTTAGACACTGTTCCTGGCTGACACCATCCCAGGGTCACTTAAGCCGAAACCATGACAGTAATGGTCAGTCCACCTTTAAAAATGGAGTTAAGAATCTGTCCACTACTGGCATGGGTGTTCTCAAAGGTATTATTTATACCACTTATATTCCAAAAATATATTTCATGACACAGTATAATTTATTTGTACACTGAATCACCACTTGTTAACTTTTCCTGCTGTGTCAAGCACTGGATTTCCAATAATAAGCATATTTTAGCAACATTTTAAAGCCCAAATTACTATATTTCTAAAATGAATTACTATTTTGATTTTGTAGACTGTGCAGGCCCATGAAACTGTTAAAATAAGTAATGAGAAGCTGTTAACAGTCACACTTTCCTAACAGGAAAGTAAAAGAAATCTCAAAAAAATTAAAGCTCCCCTCTGTTGTTCTAGTTGATGATGATATATTTTTCTGCAAGCTCGGAGTATCTAGTTCAGTTTATATTACTGACAGGGCAAAGATTTGAACTCAATAAGTCAACTTCAAAATATTTGTCAACCCTGACTATCTACTGAGTAATGACCACAGAAGTGGAATCAATAACAAGGTGTTAACTAAGAAGAGATCCTGTAGAAAAACTTGCTAATTAAGGACATGAAGAACATGATGCTTTACCCCCCCTTCCCAACCACCCCCCCCCCCCATTTATTAACTAGAGTTGTGTGAGGTAGAAAATAACTTTTTCAAATCTTTTTTAGAACCAATGAACACATTTCAAGATATTCCTAATGACAGTTCATCCAACTTCTCAACAACTGCTCCAAGGGAATCATATAAGTACTTGACCTCTGTAAGATTTTAAGAAGAAAAACTTCATAAAACTTAATCACATTAGTTAAAGCTGTAAAGATGTTTTAATGCCCTCCTAAGCCACCCAGTTCCATTACCTGAAACGCATCAACATAATCCTTTGTTCGAAAGAAAGGAATGAATCAAACTGGAAAGATTTGTAATTGAATTATTCTCAGTCTTGGGACAATTAGAAACAATTTTTATTGGAACACCTCGATATAACATTGACTGCTTCTAATTAGTCCATCAACTCAGATGATAGGAAAAGGCAGGAAAAATTTTACAGTGTTGTAAAAATTGAAAGGAGTTCAATATTGTTTAATGTATGTCTTAGGAAGGCATAGTGAGTGAGCACAAATCAAACAAATGTAAAACAATCAAATGGAATTTAAACAGCATTCCAAAACAAGCAATTTAGGGAGCACTAGGGAGCTTCTGTTCCTCTTAAGTAAAGTTACATATCTACTGGGTTATGTTCTTTTGGCAACTTCAGACAGTATTTCTTATGTCAGTAAACTGTTACAAGAAGTAAGTGTTGAAAAAGCTAAAAACTACTGTTGTAAAAGTTCAGAACTATGAGCCTTCTAAAAATATTTTCTTGTGATTTTTTTTACTGCCAGTTTCTACAGAATTTTTTGTCTCCTGTATGAGAATCAAAGACAAATGCACAATTCACTGTGACAGCAAGTAAATACAGTGAGTTATAATCCTGCATTTTATGTTCTACTTTGTTTTTATGTTTACAATCCCAAATTTTCCTTTGCAATTTTATTTCATTCCCTGTATATCAGAAAAAAATGCTGACTTCAGAAGATGAGGTGCTGAGGAATTAGACTGCCATGGAGCTGTTCCCCTATCTCTTGTTATTTGATTGTAGGTGATTGTTTTCATGTTTAGTAGTTGTGTTTTTGTTTGTTTTCTTAGTGTGATCATAGATATATATTGTGGGGAACTCTTGAAAAAGCAGAACTTTTATACCTATGCATTTTCATGCTGTTAATTTAGTGTAAAAGAAGTATCTTGAACAGGAGAAAAAAATAACTGTTACAGAGGAGTGGAATAGTAAAATGGGTTGCATTTAAATGTACTGAAACATACCTATTATTTCAAGTGAGAATTTTTATCCTGAGTGTAAATGAAATTTTTATAGTGAAGTTTGAACTTAACATTCTCCCACAAGACTTAAAAAATTTATTTTAAATTACATAACATACAATCTGTCACAGTATGAGAAATATGGGAAACAAATCTGGAAGTTGTACTTCTACCTACTTTTTCTATCACCTATCTTGTTTCCTTTTTTCCAAACATAATGTGCTATGGCTACAGTGGAAGCCAGAACAGAAAAGCTGACCTAAGTCTACAGCCACACTGGCAATAAACACTGCAACTTTACTTGTCAATCAGCAAATTTCATCCTTTTTATCGCATATCGTACTGTGTGAAGTGTTTGGTCAGATATTAAGATTATATGATCAAACTACCAGGCTTTTTATTTTAACAATGGCATTTTTTAGGTCAAAATGTATCAATACAGGCCTAAATCACACTACTGATCAAGGTAAGCATTCAAATTTAGCACCAGGTTGAAGAATATTATCTGTATTCTTGTAGATTGCTGCAAAAAGTTGAATACATGTTGTTCGAGAGATGGAAAATGTGTTCTATTGATGCACGATAGGCTTTTTCAGCAGTGGAAAAATAACTGCATTATAGCAAATTGTCAGAACTAATTATCAATTCCAGCCCTGTACTTCTACTAGATGAACTATCATTACATTTTTTCATGTAGAGCAACAGAGAAAACTCTTAAAGACCCAAACAGATGATCCAATTAAAATATGATATCTTTTCAAAAATGTCATGATCATTGTTTCAAAAGCATCATAAAGATCTAAGAACCTTGTTTTTTTTTTTCAGTAATTAGTACTACAGTCTACATGAACTTACATATGGATATATATATTTCACAAGGACAAGACAGTAGGCATACACTGAGACTACATGATCTATTACTCTTTTCTTTGATTTTGGTGCAGTGGAACCACACATTGAAACTACTTTACTCATACTGTGTTTTTAGGCTTCACCACAGGATATCTATTTCCTACCAAAGTAAAGCAAATTGGTGCTAAATTTGAATTTCCTTTATTTTGAAAATATTTGGCTGTTACAATATTGCAACAAGTACCTAATGGGGAAAAATGATATCTTGAAAAAGTAATTTGAGGATCAAATTTATTTAGAAACTATTATTTTCTACTTAAATCTAAATACCTACAGATCTACTGTGGATATGAGGCCTGCATCTCTTATACACGAAATAGGTCCAATTTAATTAATAAACCACTGCACATTTTTGAGTTAATGAAGTCTTTTCACACAAGTGACATAGCAATTAGTGCTGGTTTTCTTCTCGGTTCTTCATAAAAGTACTCATTTAGGCAGCTGACAGTAGTATTTATAAAGCTACATCAAAATTATTAGAGTGCAAGCTGGGGATCTAAAATACCTTTTAATCAGAGGCAAAAAAAATATATACATCAGAATGTTTTATGCATGTGTAAAATTTTGTGCCATTTCATATTTTTTTACAAAGAATTCAGAAGAAAATTATAAAATAATTTTTAAATAATCTGCCTATAATGAAAGGAAAATCACATAAACGGATAATTTAGTGGAAAAAACAATTTAGTGATCTCTTGTGTAACTAGTTTTGGTTTGAACACAACTCACATTATTGTCCGTAGTATTAGTACTGTGTATGGAGTAGTCTGCATCTAGTACTTACCACCATACTAGAAATGCACTGTAAATCATTAAAGTCAGTATCTACAGAGCTGTATGTACAGCAAGGAGATGCATAGTGGAAAAAAGAAGTACAAGCGGTCTGATGAAAAGTACTGTGGGTATTTTGGCAGATGGAATTAAATTATCCAAATCTGAAAAATACAAAATCATGATATACCAGTACCGATATCTTCTTATTTCACATCTGAGTCTCATCAGCAGCTTCTTGGACATCAGCTGCTCCCAGCTCACATGCTGTCCTTTTAGAATCATCCGTATTAAAACTTGTCTGTTTTAGAATCTTAGAATCTTAATGTGGTAGGAGTCATTACATAGAGTTGCAAGACGAGGAAATTCATCAAGGTGGAGGAATTGCACCAACTGGAGAAGAATTAATACACTGCTCTGCTGTCAGAGAACAGCAAGGTGAAATTACCTCACTGCCCTAACATCTTATGGCTGGGTTAGCAGTGCTGTGGCATGGCATTACAGAACAAACAAGATATAAATTTATGCAAAACTTGAACATTTTGGCCAGTCACTCCCATGTACCTTGCAAACCCTTCAATTTGCTTTTTCCATGAAGGGTTAAATGTTAATGCCTCTGGGATTCTTAGCAGCGTGATTAAGTAAAAATAATGGACTAATATAGCCACACAGAGGAGCACAAAAATGGATTAACATTTATCTAAAGCAAAAAAGATGCAAACATGTATACATATACACAGATTCTCAAAAGAACTGAAGGATTAAACTTAGGAGTTGAAAGTGTGACAGGGCAGAGTCAAGGAAAATGTAAATGGTGAACTGTAATATTTTCTTTAATTTATTGACATAAAGATAATATGAAGTATTGTGTCTGAATGAGGAAGACATTTTAAATACATAAATACATTCTACAGAACAATGAAAATTTTTTAAAAACCTGGTAAACTCTATAAGCTTAAATACCAAAAAGTTAAGAACATGCCATAAATTCTTAAACAAGGGAACTGTGATCCTTGTTTACTACAGTTATTTAATAGTGAATAAAGATTTTACTTCCCTGTGAAAATTTTACAGAATCACAATCATTTAGGTTGGAAAAGACCTTGACCATCAGCAAGTCCAACTTATGACCTAGCACCATCCTGTCAACTAGACCATGGCACTAAGTCCTACACCCAGTCTTTTCCTTAACACCTCCAAGGATGGTGACTCCAGGGGGACTCCAGGGACTCCACCTCTCTGGGCAGCCCATTCCAATGACCCATCACTTTCTGCAAAGAAATGCTTCCTAATGTCCAGCCTTAACTCCTCTGCTGCAGCTTAAGACTGTGTCCTCTTGTCCTGTCAGTGGTTGCCCAGGAGAAGAGACGTATCTGCTGCACCCTCCTTTCAGGCAGTAGTAGGGAGTGACAACTGGTGGTACAACCTGAGCCTCCTTTTCTCTGAGCTAAAGAATCCCAGCTCCTTCAGCTGCTCCTCATAGGAATTGTGCTCCAGACCCTTCACCAGCTCTGCTGCCCTTCCCAGGACACGCTCCAGCACCTCAGTGTCCTTCCTAAACTGAGGGGCGCAGAAATGGGCGCAGCACTCAAGGTGCAGTCACCCCAGTGCCGAGAACAGGGGAAGATTGAGTCCCCTGGTCCCGCTGGCCACACTATTCTTGATACAGGCCAGGATGCCATTGGCCTTCTTGGCCACCTGGGCACACTGCTGGCTCTTACTCAG
>JAYDZK010000128.1:2069647-2092421 GCA_034509185.1 Euphonia xanthogaster | reverse complement strand
TGAGGTGAAGGTGTGTTAGACCAGATAAAGTACTCTGATGAACAAATAGGTGGCACTACTAATAACTTATCTAAAGCTGCTGAGCTGACACTACTGGCCTAGAGCCATATGACTGATGGTGAATCATTTAAAGCTATAATGGCCTAGCTTTATTTTTTAATATAAGAGTCTTCTAACAGCAGTCTTCTACTGCTTGGAGTATATGTGGAGATTCCTCCTTTGGGTGGGGATGATGCTCAAGGTTACTTCTGGAGGCTGAGCAAAAGACACTCACCCATGGTTGTTGGTAGAGGTGAGTAACATCAATCTCTATTTAATAATTGGATTTACTGGATTTAATACAATTGCTTTAAAATACTTGCTTCGATATTGCTTATATAGTGCATTGTACTACTGTAGTAGTTTTAGATCCTATACTGCGTGGTAAATAATTCTGATTGAATCTATTTGTCTAATCATTATCATTATAAATAATTTATAGAAATATATCTGGTTTGCCATCCTTCGTCATGTGGGAGAAAGTTGTCTAAAGGTTAAGTTAAACCTCTACAATCCTTTACATGTAAACCATTTGTCATGTCACACTCCGCTGTGGGGAGCTGCGAGGAGTTCTTTTAAAAGAAGGATGAAATTAAGCCAAACAAGGCAGTATTTTATCTGAGAACCATTTTTGGTAACAAAGAGGGAGTTGCCCTACTAAAGAAGATTAGAAAAGACAGAAAAGAAGGAAAATAAAAAAGGATGGGGGAGGGCGGAGAGGGAGAGAGCCGGACACGAGGTGAGGGAGAGACGGGGCGCTTGGGCAGGAGGTCTGGAACGCTGGACAGGATTGCAGTGGGGATTGTGGTGGCAGGCTGGACTGGTGAAGCAGGGTTAGAGGCAGGCAGGAATGCAGGAATGAAGCAGGCAGGGAATCGGTCAGGAACACAGGGAGGCGGGACAGGCAATGGGAGACTTGGACTCAGCCAGTGTCCAGCCAAGAACCCTGTGAGAATGAGGACAAGTGAGGGCAAAAGCAGGCTAGAGCAAGGACACGAAGCTGACCAAAAGCCCAGAAAGACAAAACTCAAAAAGCACAGGCCAAAAGAGTCCCAGGGCTTGTGACTCGGTTATTTTTATGCCTCCTGTCTGCTTCCAAGGTCTGCTGCCTGTTGACAGGAGACCATTGTCCCAGTCTAATATACCACTGCAGTCCATGGGTGGACACCTTTTTCCATCTATTGGAGAGCCCTCCTTGAGGGTGCAGTGTCTCTGGTGGCCTGCTGCCTGCCTTTCCCATGTGAACTATTGAAATAGTTGCCAGGCCAAGTGACCCCAAAGACAAGGCTTTCTCCTGCTTCTCCTAGTTGCCTCCTGCAAGTGGCAAATGTGCAACTCGTCCCTCACCTGCTTCTGACAACCAGGACTGAGACACAAATAAATAGGCTCCTCACACTATTGACAAAGCCTGGGACTAAGCTTGGATCCAACCATACCTTCACTCCTCTCCAAGAAAGAATTCAGAAAGCATGGGCATCCTTTCTGCACATTGTGACTCAGCAGTCGGGCTTCTTCAAAAAACTTTGTCTGAAGCTTCGACTCTGCTGTGACACTGGGCCACTGTAACAATCTTGGAAGAAACAAATAAGGAAATCTTGTTTTTCCTTCATAAGCACCACTGTTACAGATGCAGTTTTCCAAGCATTTAGCTATACTTCTACCAACTGTTACCTGAGCATGTGCTACCTCATATTTTCAGATACAAAATGCCTTGATCTGCTGCTGGATGATTTTCTTAATAGAAACAGGTTATGTCTGTCTGATTTCAGGATTGTTCTTAAACATGCTTCAAGTTATTTCCTCAAACAATTAAGACTGTATCTTCTTAATTAAACGTTTGTGCTACTGACAAACGACTACATTTTTTCATGTTTGGTCTTAGAAAATGCTAAATACTTTAACTGAAACTTTGAAAGTATTTAGCATGAGGCCTGAACCATGCGATTTTACACTTTGATGGTTTAAGTTGGGCAAGCTACTATGCAATTGAAAATCAGGTCTTAGAATGATAAATACTGCTTTGACTTGTGAATGATTCAGAAAAACAACAAAAAAGTATCTCTTTTCTGTAATCATGCACTTTTTTTCCACTTGACCTGAAGGCTGTTAATGATTCCCTGAGAAATACAGACCCAGTTCCTGCCCCAGTACATGGATCTTATGATAGTAGTAAAATTTTCTCCCTTTTGGGGGCCATGGTGAGGGGAGGCATGTGTTCTACTTATCCTTTGCAGAATCACAGGAGGATCTGAGAGCAGAAGTTTCTTCCTCACTGCTTTGCTTGAATGAGTTAGCAAGACAAATGTACTCTATGTTATCCCATTTGTCTGAGCTCCTACCAAAGGTCTGCAACAACATCAGCAAATGCTTGGCTTTAAAAGCTAGACTGAAAGTACACAGATGGTCACAAAAAATGTTCCAAGATGTTTTGCTGATACCTCAAAATCCCTTACTGAGGATTAAAATGTAGTAAGTGCACCTGCCATTACTCTGGAAGAAAAAGTGTCATTTTATCTTGAAGCTGTAGGTCACACAGATAAATTTTTCCTTTTTAATGTAGTACTTAAAATCTCCTGTCTTTGATGAGATGTTATAAATGTCAGGGTTTTTTTTCAACTTTCCTCTCTGTATTATCGTACCCCTGAATTTGTTTTAAAAAAAAATGAGAAGAAAAGAGAGAAAAGAACAAGAGCACCTCAGGAAGCAAATTCTTATTTCAGGAGTTAAGCAAGGAAGAGATGTTCTTAGATATGTATAACCACACGAGACAAGAATATAATTAAAAAATCAATACACATCATAACCCTGAACACCATAAATGGAGATATGAGACAGCTGCAGTTTATTACAGCATAAATGGCATGAAAGTATGAGACAAATCTGTGCTTAATCTCAAATTGTACTATACACTGTAACTTCTGTCCTCCTAAAATTAATAAAAAACTGACCAAACTTTGAAGGCTTTAACTTCAGTCCTGATTTTTTTTCATTGAAATACGGAATAGTTCAAAGTCAAGCACTATGTGAAGTGATTTACTTTGGTTTTATGAAAGGCATTATAGAAATGTCACTCTATGGTATCTTACTGCATTTAAGAATTAACTACTGTGATACAGCCACAAGAGATGAATATATGTACTATGATCAACCTCATCAATTACTAGTCACCAGCAATTAATGTGAAGTACTCTTGATATAAGTGATTTAAAGACAAAGGAATAGACACATTATTTTAAAAGGGGTTGCATTTAATCCTAGATAACCGTATACTGTTTTAATAATAACAGCCTTTCAATTAAATGATGCAATCAGTATGCCACAAGTCATCTCTTTCTTTGGTGGGAGGAATTAGAAGGCCCAACATTCAATTGACCTGTTTCCAAATAATCTACAGGAAAAATTTGAAGACTAAGTCCTTTAACAAGAGCAGTTTTCACAGTGTAGCATACAAAGAAAAAGATTCAGTAAAAAGATGAGAGGGCAAGCCGCATTGTGCTGGCTCACTTAAATCTTATTTCCAATTCACTAAATGTGTTATTTGACTTGGCAAGTGAGTTGGTATGTGTATTAGATCAGCAGGGAGCCTAATCAAGGAGATGACAAGTTTGCTGCAGCCCTCCTGTGCAGCATTAGCCTCAACTAGTGACCTTAAGCAAAGTGGGTGGTTGAACCCATAAGAGAATAGTATTAACTTTTTACTCGAAGTTCAGCCTGATTTGAAGTCTCCCTTTGTGTGTTATTAAAAAAAATGCAAAAAAGCATTCAACAGAACTGAATATAGTCTGCTCAGCACCATATTCACATGCAAGGCTTTATAGAAGCATGCCTCCATTAATGCTGACACATGCAAAAGAAATGAAAATCATTAACTCAGCTAAGGCACTTGATTTTGAAGCTGTAGAACAATTCGCTTTGTAACACAGTAACTTGAAGTTAGGGGATTTCGAGTTTTCTTTTTTTTTTTTTTTTTTAATCCAGATAAACTGTCAATTTGTTAACTGCCGCAGAAATTATTTTCAAATATTAAGCACATCTCAAGACCAAAAATCCTACAAAACTAGTATGTAGCACTATTTTTTATACCCCCATTTTGCTAGCCATTGGTGTGCACAATTTTTTTAAAAATATTCTGCATTTACAGATCCAGAGAGATTAGTGTAGCCTGCCCTTTCCAGTTTTTCTGTACTAAGTTATATTCAGTCCATACATCTTGAAAAAACTCAACATTACAAATAAGGATTTCTAAGGTTGAGTTTTTAAATTTTTAAAGACAAATTAATTTTTGTCTTAAAAACACTCAATAAAAATTTCTGGTTTTAAATATTGTAAGAGATGTGGTTTTTTACTATTTCTGTTTTTCATTACCTCTGTTTCCAGTAAAATCAAATTTATATAAACACCCCTTAAAATAATGTTTCAATCATTCTTTTACCAAGTGTAGTTTTTCTCTGCAATGCTCTTCTAGGCTGAAGATGTGGCTCAGAGAAATTACCAAAGTACATTCTATAAATAATGGACTGCTCTTATAAATTTTCAGTTTTCATTTTTTTCCCTAGTAAGACCTTTGGTGGACAAACAGAAAACTAATTCTGCTACTTAGCTTAAAAACCTAGTAAAAATCTTATTTTTACTAGGGTTTTAAGCTAAGTAGCAGAACTAGTTTTCTGCTTGTCTACCAAACGTTTTCTGTATCTCTATTTAATTATCCTCTCCTCCCTAGTTCTTTTATATATGTTCTCATTTAACTCTAGAAAAAAAGGTTTTCTTACTGTTCCAATCCAAATGAATCAAGAGAACTTCCAGAACGAATGAATCAAGAGAACCCCCTCTCCAACTTCTTGTGTACAGCTCTGTCTGTGTTGTGTATTGGAGCTGCATTTCAGATTTCATTTTAGCTGTGCCCTGTGCATGTCTTGTTTCTTTCTCCCTCCCAGTCAGAGATATGACATAACGGATAGTAGCACCACATTGAGCTCTTTGTTCTGTTATTAAATTGCACACTTTTTAGAGTCTAGTATTCCTCCATAACCACAAGAGAAACTGGGGGATTTTCTGAGAAGAATTTTACAAAAGGTCTCCTACTCAACAATAAATAGCAGATTAAATAGACAGATGTAAAATGTTATCTATTTTTCTAACATGGCATAACTTCTTTCATTGTGTAATGAACAATCAGGAAAAAAAATCCATTTCCCCCCCATAATTGCAGGAATAGCTTATCAGAAACAGTTACTAGTAAATAAAAACTATACTTCAAACAAACTTTTTTTATTCAAAGGTCTGAGAAAATTTCACAAACTTCCACTTGCCTCAGGTGCTGTATAAACATTGTAAAGGTATATTCATTACAATTTCCAGCCTTGGTCCTTTTGGGCCAGGTCATCTGTTTTAACATGTTAATGAACTCCTCCCCTTGTCCCCAGCCTGTCTGCAACAAGGGCTTCCTGCAATAGTCCACTATTAATACAATACATGTCTTAGTCCTCCACTGACTGCAGGGGGGCAATCTGCTTCATCATGGTCCTCACCATGGGCTGCAAGGGAAGCTTGGCTTCCCCTGCTCTGGGATGAGGTCCCACCCACGGAAGGCAGCCCTGACTGAACTTCTCCTACACAGACCCTTCCCATGGGCTGTAGCTCTTCACAAACTGCTCCAGTGTGGGTCCCCCATGAGGTCACAAGTCCTGACAGCAAACCTGTTCTAGCAGAGGCATCTCACCAGTCACATTCTCCTTCTGGCATTCACCTGCTTTGGCATGGGGTCCTCCATGGGCTGCAAATGGATCTCTGCTTCATCGTGGTCTCATCACATGTCACAGCGCCTTCAACTCAAGTTCAGACAGAAGCTTCAGCCTGTCCAGTACAGCAGCACAGAAAACATTAGCAGTATCTTGGCCATCCTCCAGCCCAGGAGCATCACCATGGCTGTTACCAGAATGTTGTCAGGCACAATACAGTGAGGTGATCAGCAATACATCACTACAGTGAGCAGTGAAAGCAAAAAACAGCCCTAATGAGCACTAGACTCTAATACACAGTCAGGAGAGTGGGCCCCATGGCAAGCACTGCTTATTACTAACTAAACAGTAGTAACAGCTACTGTTAAATCAAATCTGTTATTATCCTGAACCCTTTGTGTACCCAGTTAGATGTCAAAAGGACTGTTGTGGTTTTATACCAGTTGTCAGCCAAGGCCTGTGAAAGTGCTCACTCCACCAGCAAGATTAGGAGAGAATTGGAAGAGTAACTATAAGAAAACTTGAGATTCACGGTAAAGACAGTTTAAGAAAGCTGCACACACAAAGCAAAACAGGGAATTAATTCACTGCTACTGATGGGAGGGCAGGCCTTCAGCCACCTCCAGGATGTCAGTATCCCATAATACGTTATGGTTACTTCTGAAGAGACACACCATCAAATGTTGCCATTTCCTCTTTCTCCCCTCTACTTAATAAACTAAGCATGATGTCATAGTGTCATGTCACAGCTTGTTTCCTCCCATACACACCCAACTTCCTCACAGGTGTGCAAACAACAGAAACAGCAGAAACAGCAAAGCCTTGGCTTTGTGTAAGCCCTCTGCAGCAATAACATAGCCCATACCAGCCAGCCACTGTGAAGAAAATTAACTCTACTCCAACTAAAATCAGCACAGACAGAAAGTTTGATTTCAGGATAAAAACAGCAATAGGAAAACAAGTCACTTTAGTCTAATGACTACATGATTAGAGCATGTGAACCTCCCTGACTTTGGCTTATACATCAGAAAGAATATGGAAGATCCACCGTCCTATGATGGCTTAGCAGAAATGTAGCAGTTGTGCCATACTTACTAACCTTGAAGATGTAATAGGCAAAAAATACAAGAAAAACCCATTGCTGACAGAACCAGGATCTGAGGGTGTACTGAAGGCTCTTTCTGGACATGGTTTCTTCAATCCCATACTGCTTGTCTTTTTCTAGACCTCTAATGCCTTAATTTTTAGGATTGCATATTGCAGGAAGGCAAATGGGGAAAAAAAAGTCTGTGTATATGTAAAACTCTAATTTATGATTAATTCTTAGAGATGATTTACAAATCCCCAGGAAGTAAAGCCTGTAACAAAAGTGCCAACACAGTCTGACCCACAGCAACACTATAGGGTGTCACCGACAGAGATATCAGAGAGTATGGTATAAAAGACAGCCATATGAAGAGGGTAAAATGAGGGGTTAAAAGTCACACCAAACTTACTGAAAAGGCCTGCAGGCTCCTCAACCTTTATTCTCTAATTGGAAGGAGAAGAGTTTTTACTAAAGACAAGTCTACAATGTAGGCCGGCAGCCCAACTGGGCAATACCCTTGATTTGTGCAGCTCACAGCGGTTCTCTTCTAATGTCTTCATACAGACCTTTTTTTTTTCCAAATGTGGTTAAAATTTTAGAAGTATAAAGATATTTCATTTTTTTTTAATAAAACCTTGATTGCAAGAAATACTTGAAGTTAGTAATCATTTGCAGACTCCTTTCTCACTGCAGGACTGAGGGCAGTAGCACAGCTGGTTGTCAGCTCAGTCCATATTACCAACACCAGTTATTGGTTGAAAAAGCCTATTCATATCTGGCTACATTTCTTGATACACGATGTTAGGAAAAAGAAACCCTAACCCTGTGATAGTAAATTTGCCCTTTTTAAAAATATTTTAACACAAACCTTCAAATAAGAGGAAATGATGAATTATTTTATATTTGATTCTTATTTAGGAGCAGATTTAAAAGTGGAAAAAAAATAATCTCTCCTCTCACATGATCTTCCTGGCAGGTACTATACTTTGGAGAAAAAACATGACAAAGAGAGCAGCGAGAAAATTGAGTGCAGTAACTGAAAAACATCTGTAATTGTGGATTGCTTTAAAAGGAGTAAGTTTAATAAAAGCAAAATAATGTAAATGAAAGCAACCATCAAACACTTGTGTTAGAACTACATCATCGGTCAAAGACGTGTCCTGAAACATATCAGGAATTTCCAAGACAAATAATATGTAGATATATTTAATCAAGCCAATACTTCAATTACATGGAAAAGAAGATCAAATAGTTTTTATATTAGTAAAAACAATATCTATTATGTGATAGATGTTGTTAAGAAGAGAGTATTTATTAAAAATTACCAGAAGAGATACTTCATTAGGTTTTGAAGCTTCATTTCTGATTTGCTGAAAGAAAAGGAAGAAGATATCACAGAAAAGAAACAATATGAACTGTACGTGAAGGAATGACCTTCCTTTTAGCAGGAAGGTCTATCTTCCAAAACAATAAGTCATGGTAGGCCAATGGGATTTTTTTCAAATATAGAGAGGTGACAAGGATTTTTTGTGTAGAGATTGGAATCAGTTAAAGTTGACATTCATGTCAAAATAAAGTTTTTATCACAATCTGCCAGACTTGATGCTAAAGCTCACTTAATCTATTAACAAAAGCAAAATCTATTCTGTGAAAGTGTGCCATAATCTCTAAATATAGATATAAATGCAAGTATTACCACAGTTAAAATGGAAATGTCACCTACAATTCAAGCAAAATACTCTGATCTGCAATAGGACTGATTTTCCCTATGTTTAATCTGAGGTGTTAATTTCAGTTTCATGAAGAGAAATATAAACCTCTGGACATGGAGGAGAGGTACTCTCTTTGAGGACTAGTTTTCTCTATATTTTTGACTAAAGAAGTGAGATCATCATCTGAGATCAAATGCTTAACTCATTGGTCAACTTCACTATGATGCAGCCCAGCTGTACTGTCTCAGAATTTTTTCCAAAGTCTCGTGCCAATAAAGGCCTTCCATATCTTATTCATTTTGAAAAATATATTTTGTTTTGGATTAATCTGGTTTTGGTCTGTTTTTTTTCCTGGTTGGTGTTTTGCCTTTTTTTTTTACTTTTAAAGATGGAGATTACTTCTATGCTTGTAAAGAACAGTGAGAATTTTCTTTGTGCATAAAGAAAGAAAATATAATTTTTTTCATTTTTCTTCAAAAAGAATTTCTACTGGTGCATATTTTCATCTGAACATCTGTGGATGTTCAATCTGTGGATGGACAATCTTCTATAACATTGTACTCTTTAGCCTGCCATAGACTCTTCTAGAGGTTTCTGTCCAGGATAAAACACCAGTCTGCTGCAAGGATTAAGTAAATTCTATCAAAAATAAATAACATGGTGATAAAAATGTATAAAATGTGATGAAACATTCTGAAATATCACTCTATATGGAAATATATGTTTAGAACAAGTTGCATAGTTATTTTGCTGAAATTTTCCTTATTTTATCCTACCCTTTGGTCCAGAAAGATCGTATGACACGTAACATAAAACCCAAAAGACTTGTACGAACAAGGTTACTTTTTGAACATATCCAAGATGACTGCTGAAAGATTTTATTCTTTAAATAATGAAAATGTTGACCATTTAACATGACAGTACCTGTTATACTTCATGAAAGACAAGCAAGCATAGTTAAGGTTACCAGAAGAAAACTTTTAAAACAACAAATAAATGTTTTCATATCTGGTACTTTCCTACAGCGCTCCATATCACCGTTAAACTGCTTAATTAAGAATGATGCTTTCCTTCTACTCTGGTTCTAAAATGCAAATGTTTGCCTGCTGTGGATTTCTGTTCGTTATGTGCACTCGGGGAATCAATTGATTTGTAATTTAAAAGAAACCCATCAGTTCATATTTAAACTAATAGCAACCTACTTTTTAGAATTATTTGCTCAATTTATTTAAAGCAAATTTGAAGCTCTGTAAATATAAAAAAAATTGTATTAAAGTTCCTGCCATGTTTGGCCTTGAGTAATCCAGGTCCAGTTCTTGAAATCTGCCATATGCAGATGAACTGCTTTGCCTTAAGCAGTCTTCCATCTGCACTCCTCCCAGGATTAGTTGATAAGATATGCAAGCCTGCACCTTTTCCCTTCCAGTTGCTCTTTTTAAATAATCAAATTCTTAGTTAAAGTGTAACATTCTGAGGATGCATATAGCTTCTACTGACAGTCATTAATTTAAATTTGTTTGGCCATAAAACTATGGTACTGTTTGTAGCAGTGTAAATCTACCTTAGTTTATTTTCTACTCTATCAAGTAATTTGTATTTTACTTTGAGAAATGAAGTTTGGTTTGTGAACTAGTTAGCAAGCTTCCCCTTCATCCCCCACTTTTTTTTTTTGAGAAGAAAGAGGTCAGTAAACAGAAGATACTGTCTCTTCATAAATTCAGATCATAAAGTAATTTCTAACAAGTTCAAAAGAAGTTAGAAAACAAAAATCCATTTTGGAGTTTGGGGCATCATCTCATTAAGTGTAATATTGCAAGCCTCCAGTTTGAAAAAGGCACTGACTCAAATTTGTAATGATTTCACTTTCAAATTTCTTTTATCTCTGCTGCTGGTACATCAACAAATACAAGTGCTTCAGATATATAGGCAGACTAATGAGAATTGCAGCTGATTACTAAAATATTGTAATACTTCCCAAGGCAAAATGACATATTTTTCAAAGTTAAGAAAACAGAATACTTCTTCTTTGCTGCTGTAATGTATGACCTCACTCTAAGCCTCAAATTCCACATTTCCCAGTACAGTTGAAGCAAGCAGTGTTTAATTAATGAGGATTAATTTTGTTTTGGGAAAGGTTCTAATTCGTTTTGGTAAGTGTGTTCCATATGGCTGTAGAGATCTTAAAGTCCATCTATGTGCTTTCAAAAATCTCAAGTTCCTTCTATTCTTCAGTAGTTCTTATGTGCAATTATTTTCTTATTGACCACACTTGTAGTTTGAGAATTAGAATTATGAAAGTAATTTAAATGTTATGCTTTGAAAGGAGAGAAAAATTTGTAACAATGCTCTAAAATTCTTTCCCAGGAGACATGGCACCATTTCTCAGCACAGCTCTTATAAAAGCCAACTGTAAAAATACTCTAGCCTCTCTTTCAGTATTTATTTCTGCTGGATGGGCTGATAGCCAGAATGGGACAAGGGGAGGGTATTATGAAAGGATCCTCAAATTCCCGGGCACAAACATATTGAGCTATGAGTTTTATTTTAAGCAGCCCCGAGAGAGAAGAAATCTAACACAAAGAAGGATCAAAGATACTGAAAGACACTATTGCCTCCCCTCTCCCTGATCTGCAGTTTCCATGCTATGTGTCCAAATATCTGCACAGAAACTTCCCTGAAAATTCAAAATAATTATCTTGCTGTCTCCAGTGAAATGCAGCTGCTGTTTTTTTATCTAAGACTGAAATTCAGCAGCTCAAATTTCCTAGCAATTCTGATTCCAAGGATTTCCATGAAGCCAGATTTTTCTTAGAACTGCAAGTTCAGTAAAATCTGTGTTAATATCTATCAGTGTTTATGCAGTATGGAACCTGGACACATGCTTAGGACCAGATGAAGATTTTAAAGAAATACCTTTTTACTGAAATGGAGCTGCAGGGAGTGAACAGTTTTGAATTGTAACCATCTGACAACAATTTATTTTTTCATAATACTTAAAAAAACCCTCAAAGAACCCCAGAAAATTCTTGATATGACCCACAATATGAGACATCTGTAGTCCTCATCAGTGGAGAACAGCAGCATCTCAAGGGACTCGTCACCATAATTCAGAGGCTTTTTTATTTTTTGGCTCTTTCATGCAGGGTTTGAAGACAGATTGCTTTACAAGGTACGTCATCCTCCAGGGAATAGCAATTTCCTTTTTCCTCTGCAACAAAACAAATGGAACTTTAGAACTGTTTATCTTTGATCAAAAATATATTACTTAACACACCAAATAAACAGCTTTAAAATTTGTCATTGAAATTATTGCTTCCTGTGGCAATTTTTAGTGTTTTTACATTTGATGGGCAACTAGTAACAAAAACTGTTATCCTTGCCAATTGTTTTTTATTTTTGTAATGGTCTTAGAAGAAACATTTTGAAATATGATCTTTCTTTAAAGTAACTAGATAAACTACCACGCTGTCAGGAATAACACAACACTTCCTCACTAAATAATCATGGAAACTCAGGCAACAGCCACAACCTATACACATAATGCATGAAATGATACAGAACACACATTGTACATTGCTGTGGTAATATGCTTCATCCAGGATGACCAAAGCCATGATCAGAGTTTTTAAAACAAACCAATGAACCCCCACACACACGCCTGTGTCTCACCTGACCAACCATAAACCCAAAAGCTTTCCGAAAACAAATTTGCAAGATTTGTAAAATCAAAGTATATATTTTTGTTAGATTCTTAAGACAACTTATCTGTGTTTTTCTGATTTAAAAATAGACTGATGATGTATTTTGCAATGCTTTATGTTACTATACTGCATCTTCATATTTCATTCTCCTTGTTGTGTAAGGCCATGGTGTAACACCTGTCTTTTCAGAGCTGTCACATAGTGTCATGGTTCCTTGTTTTTCCTTGCCATTTTTTCACTTTGGTTTTCATTTTCTATGGGGGTCACTTCATATCTGAAGTCTGGTGTGGCATTATGACTCGTCATATTCCTGGTTTACTGATCACAAGCTCTAAGCCAGCTTTCCCCTTTCCCTTCAATTCTATGCAAAACCCCTCTTTGATCTAATGTTTGTCCTTTTACATTTCAAAAAGAATAGTTTTTGTGTTCATTTGGCTCTGAGGCAATTTAAATCTTGAGTCTTAGACTTCATTAGTATTTAAAAATTTCACCTTTTGCTGGAAAGAGTTATAAATTTGGACATCCAAACACCCTGTGATTTATCAACACATTAATATCTTTTTGAGAGGTGTTTGGTGTCAGAAATGAAAGAAAGGAGAGTATGACTAAGATTTTTCCCAGTAGCCCAAAATTTTTTCCTGACACTTGGATATTACCCAACCTAGAAAATAATTTATTTCTTCATTTTAACTCTGCCCTGAAGCATTTTTGACAATTCCTATTCTTACTCAATGTACATCTTTTTTTTCCTCTGGTTCTGTACTCTATACTCACAGATGCTCTTTGTGACTCATATTCTTTTTTACTTTAAAGGAAAGATTCCCAGTGTTTGGAGAGTAGCAACAACTATTTTGGAACACCATCCACTTGTTCCTTCTGACATTCTGAATGTGATATCTTCGCAGATCTCTACAGTCTTCACAAAACATTGCATTGCTAGGTAACACAGAGAAGTTAAAGCACAGTCATTTACAGCTGCAGAATAACTTAATTGAAGCTAAAACTGGATTTCACTCTTGAGTTGTTGTCCATTCACTTCTGTTAAAGACTGTGGAGGTGCTCTAGATAAACTACAGTCTGGACTGCTGTTTATCATATTCCTAGCTGAATTTATACACATTTAAATTGTCCTCTTGATCAAAGCTGAAAAATTACCACAATCATAAAAAGCAGTTTATGTTCTAGAACTCAGTATCATTCAGCTTCTTTAGAAAAATCAGACAAGATCAAAAATCTTTGAAGGTGTCTGTCTATTAAAAAAACCCCAAACCTATACATCCTTAAAATGAAGAATATTTTATTTTACAGTAATTACTTGGGTGATGCAATTTTCTATAAATTTGATGGTAATACTACCTTGAGAAAAGCATATATTAAGTTCTTCTGGGGAAATCGCAAGCTCAGCTGACTTCATACATCCATTCATTCTGGATTAGCTAGTTTTTAGATCTGCACTAGAGATGTCAGGTCCTAAAAATATGAAGGATTGTTGTTTCTCCAGTTGTCGCGTTAAGTTATAAGTTCCATTGTTCTATATCCCTCTCCATTTGAAATGGGTTGTGCCTTGGTTCTCCCTCCTCTGTGCTGCCTGTTATCCCTACTCCTGTTATCCCTACTCCCCCCAAGTCACCACAGCAACCAATGTATCCTACCTCTAATCCCTCCCTGGTACCCTGTCTGTCATTCGGCAGTCCCACCCTTCCCTCTAGAGACTTCTAGCCAGAGCGTCAAGTGATTGGCTCAGGGGCCGGGGCCCCTCCCTCAAGGTATCCCTATTGGCAAATTTGCAATGTCAGTCCTTTGTATCCCACTCCCCTCTAGGCTCCTATTTGCCCAGAGGCTGACTCTTCCTCTGTTTCCCTTTCCCTTTTTAAGCTGTTGTAACCCTCATAATCCTGTCTTTGGCTGTTGGTTCCCCTGGGACCCAATAAACCTGGATGCACCTCAGCTGAAGTCCACTCTCTTTGTACCCTGCTGGTTGTAGCCGTAAGTCGCGTCTCTGTACAAGGTACCGTCACTGTCATAGCACAGGGCAGTTTTCTTAGGCGCTGTCTCGGATTGCACAATCCAGGATAGTGCCCCCTACTGCTAGCGGTGCTGGTCACTAGCTGGACGTCCGAGAGGGACAATTCTTCTCCAGACTAGCCGCTTCAGTTTGGTGCCCAATGTAGGGCCCAAGGGCATCACCGGACCCCGCGGACGAGACTTGTGGACCCTTTGGACTGTGTTCCTAGGACTTCTGCTCTAAGTCTCCCTAGCCATCAGACTACCTCCCGGTAGAGCAGACCCCTTTTTGGTGGGTGGCGTTCTTGGAGGATCAGGAATGGTAGCTCCTGGCTCCTGGCACTGGAGGAGTCGTTCCCCCAGCAGAGGCTACCGCTCCCAGTTTCCTTTGGTCCTTGCCAGATTTCATAAGTATTTCTCCTTTTCTCGCCCTGTCTTTTTAGTCAATTTTTGACCGACATAGTGTCGTGTCCTTCTCCTTGTGCCTACAGGCAACTCGCTGCACAGCTTTCTCCTTTTCTGACAGGGGCTGGCGTGGGGGTCTTACTTCCTTTTCTTTAAAGTTTTTCAGGCAGTGGCTGGACTGAGTGGTGCCATACTACATCTTTGCAATGGGTGCTCAGCTTTCTGTGACTCAAAAGAGAGTTTTAACCGATGTTGCGAGAATCCTTGAGGGGGTGGGCGGGGGCATTCAGGTTCAGAAGAAAGCATTAAAAAAGTTGGTAAGATGGCTGTTTTCCTAATTTCCAGGAGATTCTCCTGAACAAATTTATGACCCAGTGTTCTAGGATGTTGTTAATAAGAAATTACAAGATTTGTCCAGGTCGGGAGACTCTTCTTTGTTAAAAATCATATTTTATGTTTTACAAATTAGAATGGTTTTAAAATCTGGCTCTAAATTAGGAAAATAGTCATCATTCCAGAGTTTAGTCCCCAGTTCTCCCTGTTCCTCTTGTCCTAGCCCTTTTCCCTCCCCTGCTTGCCCTAAAAGTGGGATTTTGAGAGGAGCAGCTTGCTCCAGCATGGCGCAGGGTGTCCACCATTCCTGTAGCTCCCCTCAAAGTTCCCCATCCCTTCACCTGAAGAGTCCTGGCCAGACTCTCTGGGATTCCTTTCCTTCCCCCTCTAATCCAGTTCATTAATTCCCAGTTTCAAAGCCCTCTGTTCAGTTTTGTCTTCCTCCCCAAGATGGCTCCCAGGGAGCTCAAAATGGAGGACGCTTTTCCCACCCTTTCTAGTTCTTCATCCCACAATCCCTTTCATCCTTCAAAAAACCCCTTCCTGTTCCTAGACTCTTCCCAGTTTCCCTCGTTCACTCCTCCTTCAGTTCCTCCCAGTTCTCCTCCCAGTTCTCCTCCCTCCTCTGAAGCTCCACCCTCCTACCACACCTATGGGGTGGAGTCACAAATGGCTGAAATCCCCGCCCACTTTTCCAGTCACTCCCTCTCCTCTCTCAGTTCCGGTTCCCAAGCCCCGCCTTCTGGTTTCCACACTTCGGTGTCCAAGGGGAGGGGAGTGGAAGTCTGGAGTCTGGAGCTGGTTTCCATCCCTTCAGCAGCTCCAGTCACCTAGCATTCGGAGAAGGAGGGGAGACCCCTGGCCCAGTGGACCCCTTTCCCACAACATATAATCAAAGAGTTGTGCAAGACCCGAAAGGATTTCTCCTGGGAGAGTGAGTACTTCCGGGGGATCCTAAGAATCCGAGGTGACTCCAGCTGATCTGCGGTGCCTTTTTTCAGGTTTGCTTAATCCCACAGAACTTATGTGGGAGGCAGCATGGAAAAAGGAGATATTGGGAATCCTACCTTCCCTTTGGGATAATCCCTGCGCTGGACTTGATTTTAATGGAGAGACTATCTCCAATGATCACTTGTGCGGGTTGGGGAATTGGGTGGATGGACATTCACAAGCTCCCACCATGCCCCCGGAGGCTTTAAAAGAAAGTGCTAAGGCTGCAGAAAGGGCTTTCTTTGGGCTGAGGCCGGTGGCACCTTGTCTTACTTATTCTAAAATTTTTCAGCTGCCTGATGAGCCATTTGTTTCATTCGTCGAGCACCTTCAAAAGGCAATTGATTTGCAGGTGCAGAGTGAGGAGGCCAGGACCAAAATCCTTACAGAGGTGGCATCTGCGAATGCCCACCTGGCTTGCAAGGCTGCCATCCTCAGTCTTCCTCTGGATCCTCCTCCCATGCTACATCACATGTTAGAAGTATGTGCTCACAAGGTCACGCTGTCACCGGGAGACCTCGACACCAAGACCCGGCTGCTGTCCTGGAGAATTGCCGCTGCGGACGCCGTGGACGTATCACCTGTGGACTCAGCCCTGCCTCCAGCCGATCACCAGCTGCGCCCTCCCACCGTAGGACCGTCCCAAAGGAGGAACGCTCCCTGTCACCTCTGTGGGAAGCTCGGTCACTAGATGCCTGACTGCCCCCTGAGGCTCCCATTTCTTGAATTTAAGAAAGAACAAAGAGCTCAGGGGAACCCCCAGAAAAAAAAACTAGTTTCAGAGCGCAGTCCCCCACTGCGTGAAGATATAAATGAGGTGGGTTTAAGAACATCTTGCAGGGAGGGACAAGCTTTCTCCAGAGTAGCTGCTTCATCCAATCTTTCTTTTCAAAAGCATTCCTTAAATATCTGCCCAATGCAACAGAACATCTACCAGTATATCTTAGCTGTGAAAATTTAGTATTATTATGGGCTTTAAATTAGTTTTGGGTTTGATTTTTCTTGCAGGTATACATGGACTAGGAAATTTCTGAAAAGGGAATTATGAAGGAAGTTTTCTTGCAATAAGTCTACTATGTACTTTATATTGCTTTTAATCCAGAAACACAGATGTGGGTTTTGAACAGGAAAACATGAATCAGAGGTGCATCTTCAAAGCAGGGTCCTAATTTCCAAAGGGTAAGGACAACACTCTACAATTTCTTTTGTTTCTGGCTTAGTCCCACCTAAGATTTTGTGCAGGCAAAATTTGAGGATGCAAAACTGATGGGAAATCATAATATGCCTGCCACCCAATCAAGACTTTTAAAAAAAATTTAAAATATAGATATTAAAAAATACCTTAGCAATACCAATATCAGCTCCCCATGGAGAATGATGATGATAATAACAATACAACCCAATGCAGTTTTAAATACAAGATTTGGATAATAGCTGATGCCCTACACCATTGTCCTGCTTCTGGTCAGGACAAGGTTAATTTTTACAGTAGTGAGGAGTGGGCATGGCTGGGACATTGAGATTATTCTATGCCATCTTGTGTCATCTACTGGGGACGGAAGACGAGGTCCCTTCCGTGTCAGGTTAGATGGCAAAAAGAGCAGTTGGGTAATGTCGGAAGGGAGAACTCCTGTATGAATTGTTCATTTCTTGTACTTTCTTTTGTTAGATTTGTTGCAACTTACAGGACCCACATAAAGTGGCATATTATTTGCAAAGAGAATGCTGTGGGAACTCCAGAGAGGAGCAACTCAGTGCAGTGTACTGGGCCCTGGCCACTTTTTGCTGGCCACAGTTCAATACTAGACTGCATAGTCAGGGGAAGGAGGAGGAAATTAGACAAACAGGCACCATGGCAGCTCAAACTCAACTGAGCCAGAGGAACATTCTGTGCTGGTAGCAGTCGCTCTTTACAGAAGAAGAGGTCTAAAACCAAATCAATTTGCATAGTGAGGAATGAAGAGGAAGCAGAACCCTCACTATAGGAGGAAGAGACAAGGCCAGAGATAATCACCAGTCCCTATCCATGAATGAGCTGCCACATATGTGAAAAGGTTTACGCTGCCAGTTGGGTAAGCCCCTACTGAACTTGACTGTTCCAATGCTGGGATGTCATGGCCCATGGTGTGAAACTTGATGATAGGGAAGCCAAGCAACAGGCATCTCTGTCCCAGGATGTGGGAAGAGAACAGAAACTCAACCTCTGAAGGTGACTCTGAATGGTATTCTCTCAAGGATGATCTAGTAGTGCACCCAAGAAGGTGGAACACAATTGAGAAACAGTGCTTCAGCTGACTACTTGACTCCAGCAATATGATGATCATCTTTTTTCTACTTACAAACTGGCACCTTGTCTGTGGAAGGACTGTTCAAAACAGCAGAGACATGAAAGGCTCGAGCAAGTTAGAGAAGAAATATGCTCCTCCACTATGGACCAGAATCTCTGCTATTGGGAACAAGTACCCTCCTGCTTAAGAGAGAGGGTTCAAATTACAAGGTAACTTGTGGGTTTTGCTGTGTGACCACAGAGAGGATGTGGGGAAGTGACATTGAAAACCCACCTCATGCATGGGTATGTGAGTTGAGAGGAGAAGCAACCACCACTGGAAATTCATGGACAAATGCCACTCCACTTTCAAGTGAGCAAGTCGTCAGAACAGAAAGGCTGGTGTTACTTCCAGTCCACTTGAAGGGACCTCCAGTTCATATTTACAAGAAGTGAGCAGCCATGACCAGAGAGGCCCAGCCCCCAGGCAAGTGGAAGAAAGGGACAATCACATTTATCTGACTGTGTGGATACAGTGGCCTGGAACATCAGATCCATGAGAATGTAAAGCTTCAGTTGATCCCAGAGCACAAAGTACCTGACACCACCAAGATATGTAAGGGCAGAATATATCTCTGTTTCTGGGATGACAAGAGTACCTAGACAGCTGACTGTACTGGAAATTGAAGTGACCCCAATTGGGAGCGAATGGCAAACACACCCCACTGTGACTGGCCCAGAGGCCCTGTGCTTCCTTGGCATGCATGATGTCAGTATTGGGTTTTTCAAGGACCCAGAAAGGCCAGAGTTGGGCTTTTGGGAGAGCTGCTGTGTAGACACAGGAAATAAAAGAGCTGAACACCTTGCCTGGTCTCCCAGAGAACCCTTCTGCTGTGGGACTGCTGATGGTCAAAAACCAAAAGATATTGATTACTACTACAACAGCGCACTGCCAACAATACTGCACAACCAGGACTTGGTGACTCTCATCCATTAGATGATTTGTGGCAAGTCAGGGGTGGTCAGCAAGACTCACTCACTGTTTAAGAGTCCCATACAGCCAGTGTGTAAGTCCAGTGGACAGTGGAGACTGACAGTCTATTGTGGCCTGAAGGAAGTCACACCACGACTGAGACTTCTGTGCCAGACATGCTGGAACTTCAGTATGAGCTGGAGTCCAGGACAGCAAAGCAGTGCCACCACTGACATTGGAAATGTGCTCTTCTCCATGCCTTTAGCAGCGGAGTGCAGGCCAGAGTGCTTTCACCTGGAGGGGCATGCAGTACCCCTGGAACTGACTGCCCTAGGGGTGGAAACAGCCCCAGTATTTGCAATGGACTGATCCAGACTGCACTGGAAAAGGATGAGGCTCCAGAAGACTTACAGTACATCAGTGACATCATCATATGGGGGAACAGCAGATAGAGTTTTTGATAAAGGGAAGGAAATAATCCAAAGCCTCCTAACGGCCAGTTGTACCATAAAACAATGTAAGGTCAAGTAAGTAAAGAAACTGAATTTTCAGGACTCAAATGGCAAGATGGACACTGTCAGTTTCCAATGGATGTGTTCAACAAAATTGCAGCCTTGCCCCCACCAACCAGCAAAAAGGAAACACAGACTTCCCTAATTCACTGTGGGTTTTTGGAGGATGAATATTCCAGATGACAATTGGATTGCAAATCCTCTCTATTGTGTGACCCAGACACAATATGATTCCAAGTGGAGTCCTGAACAGCTGCAAACATTTGAGCAAATCAAACAGAAGGTTGTTCCTGCAGTAGCCTTGGAGCCAGTCAGGACAGCGCAGGATGCAAAAAATGTGCTCTACACTGCAGCTGAGGAGAGTGATCCTTCCTAGAGTCTCTGGCAAAAAGTACCCAGGGAGACTCAAGGACAACCCCTAGGGTTCTGCAGTCAGAAATACAAAAGATTTGAGGACTGCTGAAAAAGACATCCTGGGAATTTATAAAGAAACTCTAGGTGTTTCAGAAGTGATTGGGACTGAAGCACAGCTGTTCCTAGGATGCTAACTGCCAATACTGGACTGGACGTTAAAGTTCCTTCTACACATTATTCCAGTGGTGCTATTTGGAGTTAACTGGGTTGTGCTGATCACATAGCAAGCTCGTACAGGAACCGCCGATTGCCCAGGGATCTTGGAAGTCATCATGAACCAGCCTGAAGGCAAAACTACCAGAAAATGAAAAATTTACACTCTCCTCACTAATGATTCCTGCAATATTGTAGGGCTACACTTAAAACAAAGAGGTGCTGTATGGGATCTTATGTGGCAAGTCACAGAAGCTATTGAGGGACAGGGTGGATCAAGTCAGGTTTCAGCAGAGCTAGAAGCCATCTAGCTTTCAGATAGACTGATGGAAAAAAGACCAATTGGCAGGAGAGAAGTAAACCTGATACCTTGAAGTGGCTACCTGAAACAGGCTAGATAAGATTAAGAGAATAAAACAGGCTTGTGACTGCCTAAGGTGTACCTATTGAGGGCCTTTATTTATTAAAATAAATAAAGGAAGACATCTTGGACAGATAGAAATCGTGGACTGAATGAACTCTACAGACATCTTGGAGGGACAGACACTGACTGTGGAAATTATGCCGATGCTTGTATGGGTATATATATATGCTTACGTATATAAATGTGTGTTTGTGTGTGTGTGTGTATATGTATGCGTATAAATTTATGTATATAATTGGAAGGTATAGGATCTGGGCATGACATAGATGTTATAGAAAATAAAGGTGGATAATTTTCTCGTTCTGGTCAGGGCATGGTTAATTTTTTCAGTAGTCAGGAGGGGGCATCCCTAGGATCTAGATGTTATTCTGTACCAACTCATGTCATTTTGTGTGGACAAGTAACCCTTTTGGTTCAGGTAGCATTGCAGAGAGAGTGGTCAGGTATTGTTGGGAATGAGAGCTTGCATATGAATCATTTGCTTCTTGTACACTCTTATTACTTTTGTTGGTTTTACCATTTGTTTTCTTATTTCATTAATGTTTCTAGTAATTCTTTTCTCAAACTGTGATCTTTATCTTTTGTGCCTCCAATTTTCCTCTCCATCCCACTGCGAGGGCATGGGAGAATTGAAAGTGGCTTCAGTAGAAACATTAAATTGGAGAATACCATTCCCAAACCATAACAATTAATCTAACTATGTACTTTTTTATTCTACTTCTTCTTTCAGGCATGCTCACTAAGGTTTAGAAAATTTTATAAGCCAAAACCTTGAGAAGAGAAATCAGTGTAGTTTAGGCTTAAAAATCAAATGCAGTTTAGACCAAAAATATTATCCTGGTTACATTATGGAAGGTGTCCATACAGACACAAACATAAACCCATGAATACACATGTATCCATGGATTTATGAACATGGAAAATATTTTGAACTTAGTAGAAGAAGCAGCTGTGTGCTTGCAGTTGTCAAAGTCCCCAGCTGTGCCTTCTGTGTAAGATCATGCAATGCTGTCTACAGATTGTCAGGAGAACATATTAATTTTGTAGCATTTTCTGTTCCCTTTATGCTCTTTGTCATGAAAATGAGCATGTATAAGAGAACATGAGAGGCATTAACATTCGATGATACTTCACTGTCAAAAATAGTGGTTACATAATGCAAGTGGCATGTTTATCCACTCTCAAGGCCAACATAGGCATGGAGAATTAAAAATAGCATGGCACTGCTTTGCTGCATTTTTTGGAAAGGATTATATTTGATGCAAATACAAAAAAAACATTATGGTTGCCAGTAAAAAAAAATTATTGTAGTGAACCGACAATGTTACAAAATTAATTCCAAATTTCCAAATTTTTTTCCCCCCAAATTTCAGAAATTACTATTTTTTTTTTCTTGAAATAGCTTTGTCCATATAGGACTGCCAGAATCATTGGAGGAACTTTTGTGGCTCAAATACAAGCTTCTTTGAAAATTAATTTCAAATCCCATTTGTGACATGTTAGTTCTAGCCCGCTATTTTAACAACATCCTATTTTGTTGCTGTTTCTGAAACCTACTCTTCTGTGTGCCATCCTCTAACCCACAGGATATTTTGCAGCTAGGCAGTAAGGACTGGAATGAAAAGAAAACGCTGAGCAACACAAACACTCTCATTATTTGGCTATCTGAATTCAGCTACATAATTTTCAGCTGATTTTGCATGGTTGACCATGTAAATCAAACACCATGACTGCTGCCAACTTCTGTAATAGCAGCTGCTCTACCTGGCCTGTAGACCACTGCCTCCTGTTTCCAAGCACAAATCAGAGGGGTACAAGTTTCTTCCAGCCCACCTCCTGAGCGTCTGAGGAGCCAAAAGACAACCCCATTGAGTCAATGATGTAACTGGATCATGCAGCTGTGAAACACAGCATGATTTCCTCATAATACTATACAGCTTAAACAAACAAACAAACAAACAAACAAACCCCCCCCCCCCAAAAAAAAAAAACCAAAAAAAAAAACCAAAGATCGGAAGAGCGT
>JAYDZK010000128.1:2052597-2069547 GCA_034509185.1 Euphonia xanthogaster | reverse complement strand
AAAAAAACCAAAAAAAAAAACCAAAAAAACCCCCTCAAACCTCATTGCTCTGGATCTAGCCCAGGATTATGTTTGCCATCCATTCACAAGATGGCCATGAGGGTAGTTTAATCATGCTGCTTTTGCACATTAAGATTATAGGAAAATATAATATTGATCTATCATGCAGCACTAGGAATCAAAAAAAGAAACCAAACCCTGTAGTAGTAAGACAGGAATTCCTTCAAGGCTTAGGCTAGGAGAGAATTAAATTAAAAAATTAGCTTGAAGATATCAAATAGATATTTCTTCACAGTCTGGGCAGAGAATCAGTGATTTCCCAGTATATTATCACAGTGATGAAGGATCTCCTGAACCATCGTATCCACCTTTTACCTCAGGAATGTACAGCATGTAACATTTTAATGTGGTGAACAAATGCCAAACTCCTGAGTTAGAAAGGGGAAGAATACCAATAAAACAATGTCTGTCTAATGGTAGACAACATTGATTGGTAGATCACTGGTCATAAAGTAATGAGTTTTATCAACAACTATAGTAAATCTCTCTTATACTCCTCCATTTTATTACCTTTCCCTAGATCGTTGTGCTTCCTCTGTATTCTTCTGAAATGCTAATCTAGGAAGTTCAAAATTATTCTGATAAAAAAATTTTGTCTCTTCCTTATTTATTTAGCTAAGACCCATCTAAAGCCCTGATACTTCTTATCAACACTGTGTGTATATTGCAGTGCTCACAGGAGCATTTTTGGTTTTGTTAGACATGAAGTATTTAGGTTCAGACCAAACAACATAGCATCAGGAAAGGAATCTTTTTATTCTCACCTCCTGAGTGGAAGCAGCACTAACCATCATGTGCTATAGAAAATAAAGTATTTTCAACAGCTTTATTGTACCTGGAAGTCCAAAGCAACAAATATTACAGGATGTCAGCTGAGTTCTCTCTCAGTACTTGCAATATTACTTATGCAGCTGAACAGAGTGAATCATCGGATGACTCAATCTCCAAAACACCATTATAACAGTAAATAAATAAAGCCCTTCCCTCACACTAAGGAATTGCATTCATTCAGACAGCCTTACTGAAAAACATGATTGAGAGTAATTTGAAAAGAAATAAATGCAATTTGAAATTTTAAAAAACTCATCAGTGCTGCTATGGTTCCCACGAATAAACAGATCTGATTTGTTAAGTCTCTTTAACCTTCAAAGATGATTAGGGAATAATTTTTGTTGCTTCTGTTGCACAAATGGATGGATACATTTTCCAGTAAGTTTTGGAGACAGGCTGGAAGCAGGTACAATTAATTCAGTACATATAATTTACTGCATCCTTGCTTCTTTCACAGAAATCCTTGCCAACTGATCCCAGGCAGAAGATTGGCTTTGCTTCTGCAAGCAGCTGCTCAACTTCCCACTTTGCTGGAGGTAAGATGTGACAGTAAAGCAGCTGCTGAAAGAGTGGGAGGAAGACACCAGTGAGCAGAAACAATTGTGTTGATATAAAAAAAAAAAAAAAAAAAAAGAGAAAAATACAGGAGTGGCAATATTCTAACAGATTGGGCTATGCTAAGGCTATTCCCTAAAAAGAAACAGTATGACCATAAGTTAACCTTGAAATATGTGAACTCTTGGAAATTTAGACTACTCAGAAAACCAACATAAAACCAATTTACCAATGATATATTATTCTACTGATAATGAGTTCTGTGACCAAATTTGACATACTCAGAGATCTGAGGTTCATGAATATTCAGTGCAGATTTAATCTTATCTGATTGTGCCTTAAATGCATTAAGCCTGTCTTGTAAGAGATAATAATTATTTATGTCAATATTGGTATAAATAAGAGTTCTTAGGCTCAAACACAAATTAAATAGAAGTGGGGAGAACTAAGGAAAAAATCTGGAGTTCCAAAAGTCAATAAATAAATTAAAAAACCAATCTTTGGTGTAGCAGTAATCTGCTGAGATCAATGGTACTCTATTTAAATATCTATCCTCATAACTCTACTTGCATAATTAGGCATGACTCAAATAAGTCAAGGTAAATTGCCAGTTATCACATGTAATTAACTGGTTTTTAGAAGATTTTAAAGCTGTGGATTTTTCGAATATGGTCAGAGCCAGAATTAATTTAGAGGTTGTTATATGAAAGTGCCATTGCCCTTTGGTTAAACACTTTAGAGTGTTCCAGAATACTCACTCTAATATTTCAGATGTAAAATAAGTAAAAAAAACCCCAACAAAACCAAAAACAAAAAAAACCACACCAAAATGCCCACAATGCTGAACTCTTATGGAAGACATAATACAATTTTAACACTTTGAAGCCGCAAGATTGGCTTAGGGACTTGTTTTTAAAAAAACATTAAAGCTGTACTACTCCTCTAATAACAAGAATTCAGGAAAGTGGACTTTTAGGAAAAAAAACATCTTTACAAATGCTGATAATACAAAGAAGCTAGCAAACCAATACTGAGTTATTGGTATTCAGGCAATAGGAGAAGCATATTCCTGCAGTGGAAAGGAGAACGTATATTCCTGCAGTGGAAAAAGTCAGTGTAAACAAATACCGGTTCTGAAAGTAGAACTTAAATATAATATGTGCCCTAAAGGCATACAAAGGCATGATGTGTGACACAAAGGCATAATATGTGACACAAAACATACAAACATGGGGCATTTTAAGGTATGAGTGTTGTATAAGTACGGATTATTATATACAATAATGTCTACAGTCTCAGTACCCTGATTCTCCACTTGTTAATAGGAAAATTAGAAAATCATTAATTATAAATCATAATAAGTTAGTACATACATTTAAATTATATTCCTCTTCTTCCATGCTACACAGATTGTAGGCTTTAAAACTTCTCCACTGCTTTTTGGCCTTGCCTGTTTTTTGCTCTTTTTTATCCTAATTAAAACTATTGTTTAGTTATTTGTTGCCTGAGGCAGGTTTAATTCAACCCAGATTTTCTAGTGTAAAGGAAGTCCATAATATCTGTAAAGACTAGAAGAAACGACACACCCACCAAATCTAAACTGGCACAACTAGGTGGCATACATATGTATAGTATCTACATTTTCATTGGAGTGTTTATCTCCCCTTTCTGCCTGATTTCTTTTGCCACAAGCTTAAACTGTTTTTCTTTGTTCACTCACTCTGCATTTTATAGCATACATAGGTTTTTTTCTTTTAATTTTATTTCTTGTTTTTAGTCTTAAGAGACATTCAGACACATCAAAGAGACAATTTGTAGGTTTGGATATCGAATCAAATATAATCTACATTTGTTCATTATTAAACTGAGCTCCCTTGTCCTCCAACCTCTCTCAAGCTTTGTCACAATCCAACAAAATAATAAAAGGAAAAATTGTTCTCATCTCATTTAGTAATGGAAAAGCCACTAAATTTCTGAGGAAAAAACTCTTGATATGCAAAAGTTAAGGGGTAGGTGCATATTGGTCAGACTAATCTGCTGTTAGTGTGGCAAGCCCTTGAACCTTTCTTATGAAAAAATAATCAATGACAACTTTGACCCATTTTAAATCTTTCCTTGTTTTTCTTTTTTTTACATTCCACTCACAGTCAGCATGAAGCTCTACTCCCCTTTAACTAGCCATATTGAACAAACAAAGCATCTGCCTCATTCTTTTCCCCTACTGTGCCATTTTACACAGTAGAAGCTTAATTACAAATGATTTTCTAAAGCTCATGTGCAAAAAACACAGAGGAATTGTGAGCAGAACTCAGATTTTCCAGCCTTGCTTTCATCCTTCCATAAACTCCTGTTTTCCTTGAACTCCTTCAGGGTGCAGTTGGATTAACTGAGCCTGTCATGAACATTCTCAGGTAACTTTCCCTTTGAAAGGAAATACTTGGTCAGAAAACATGAGAATTTCAGCAGCAAACACAAACACAGCTACTTCCAGGCCAAGCTTAGGTTCTCTTTCATGCCTTGGCCCCTGGACCATTCTGATACAGCTGTGTGAGACCTCTCAGTAAATCACAGTGATGAAATGACCCCAAATTATCCCTACAAAAATATTTATTTTGTTTTACCTGGCTCATTTAAATGGTGTGATTTCTAATATGAGGTCATCCATGTCATCCCCTGTGGCAGAGGAATATATATGAATGACAGTGGAGTGACAAGGTCCTTCACCAGATTTGCCACAGAAGGCCACAAAAGTTATATATTTGCTAATTATTCCTCTAAAGAGCTTTCTGTCTCATAGCTTTGCTGCTATGTCTGGTCCCAAAGAGTATTTTTCTGCTTTTATTGCTCCTTAATGACATCAGATTTTTGTCAGGTAGAGGCAGAAAAGCTGACTGGTCTTCTTCCATTTGCATTTTATGAAAAAGACATTGACAACTCCTTGAACTTTGTTACACACAAATCAAATAAGAATTAAAAACAAGCTGTAAAACAGAAGACTCTAGTTCTGGTTCTGATTATAGCACCTTCCAGTCTCTGTTGAATCAACCCTGTAGGAATCAACAAAGGGAAAACAAGGTAGCCTTGGCTGAACAAGAGACTCACACCTCAAAAAAAAAAAAAAAGGAAGAAATGAAAAAAAGTCAATGGACTTTTTTGAACTACCAAGAGGATGTAAACCTGATTTCTAAATTTAATATTTTAGATAGCATGCAGCTTAATAATTTATCAGATTCCCAGTGACCAACTGGTGTCTATTCATAAGGGTTTTTTTGGGTTGTTGGTCTTAACAGGAGCAGGTGATTTGAATTACATTGTATGTAGAAACTCTGAATTCATGTTAATTTATTACCCGTGTCACCATGTGATAATCAATAGTTTAGCAGTATTTGTTAGTCCTACCACTAATTTTCCTTTTTCCCAAACCTTGCATTGTATAAATTGATGACAAAACAGGAATATTTTCTACTATGAAAATATCAAATTATATACAAAAGAACAAACAACTCAACTAACAACCGATTCCATTTACCCCAAATACAAATTTTAAAAAACTTGTCACTATTTGGCATAAAATTTGTAGTAGAAACAATACTAGACATTGTAGGTAGAATATTTAAGCCACCGTGGAGTATAATTCGCTAACATTAATTCTTTCTTCCCATTTTTATTTTTACTGTCATCAGAAAAAACTCAAAAGCCCTTTCAACGGCCAGGTGTCTAACAGGTGTAACTGATGAAAACAAGGCCTTGGAAGTCTATAATGGCTGTTGATTCTGAAACTGCAGAAATGTTAAAATACCAAGGTAATGTTTGGATAACCAAAAGATAGATCCCAGGTCAACAAAGCTCAAGTTGTTCAAACAACCACTGTGATATTTCTCTTCCCATTAGTGTGGAAAAAAAAAAAAAAAAGTGGAAAACAGGGGAAGTTGGATCAATGAGCTACAATTGCACATTGTGACTCTTGCAAGTAGAAAGCCCAAGATGGAAAATTCCAGGTCAAATTTTTACCCCGTTTGCCATTTACATGATGAACACTGCAGCCATTTTTGTTGCAAAAAAAGAGGAAAAAAATCACTATAAAAACACACACTGTGTAATAATCTACAGAAAAAATGGAACATCTGAATGAATCTGGTCTAATAATCCACAATATCTGATGTTTTTATCATCTTAGGCAATGCATTTGAATGTAGTGCACCTGAACAAAGCATCTTTTCTCCTGTGTGCTTCAGAACTGCTAGGCTGTTTTTGAGTGAATTCAAAATGCATGAAAAATTCCTGATTGACAGCTCTGGAGAGTATATTTATCCACAGACCAGGTAGAGCCTAGAGAGCAGAAATGAACACTTATTCCTACCTTTACCTGACCTTTAGGGGCAGGTGAGAAGCAAGTTGTTTTGTGCTAGAATCAAGTTCCATCATCTAAGGAAGTTTTTATTGATTGCATTTTTTGCTTTGTTTATTTTATTTTTTTAAACAATTCTGTTACTTCAGAAAACCAAGAAGTATGCTACTGAGAGACAGGATTTGTCTGAGTCAGAGCAAATCATTGGTTCTCCCCCTTTTTAAAGTAACTGCTTCCTCATTCTTTCAGTCGAATTAAGCTCCTCAGGGTAACCCTCTCATGATTAAGCTGAGGCAGAAACTTTTGATTGTGAAGAAATTGCCAATAAGCTATTGTTGCTACTGCAGGTCCTATGTGAAAACAGAAGATGATCTCTTAAAACAGTAATTAATGCCCTAAGGAAGTCAGCTCCATCACTGGTATGAAAAAGTTATCTTTTCCTCTTTTTTTCCTTCTATTTTAATTTTTCTAGAACACTGTCTTGCTCTTTCCTTATTTTTTTTTCCCCATGTTGGGCTTGGTTCCTCCAGTTAAAATAAAACAGTTCTCTCTCCAAGGCAAAATAAATATTTCATAAACTATTTTTCTCTGCTCCCCTCATCAAGTGTTTACTAATAAAATGCTGGTAAATAGCAAGGAAAAGTAGATGTATATAGTATCCTGGGAAAAGTAAAAAAAAAATGTTTGGATAGAAATGGAATTGCTACACAAAAAGTTAAATTAAATTCCCAAATTAAAAACTTGAGGTTTTGTCTACTTTGAAAGCTTAATACACAAGAAGCTCTTGAACAAGCAACAATGTAAAATGCATGTTTTAAATGGATAAGTGTATTTAAGTCATGTGAAAAAAACCAGAATCTTGAAAGGTTGCACTAGAGATGAGATATATATTAAAAAGTACTGTATATAATGACCCTTGAGTATAAAAGAAAAGCTTTTACAGATGCAAAGACCACTGTACTGTACATCTCTACCAGACATAGTCATAATTTCATTCTTAAAGCACAAAGAAATCTTTGGTTGTTTGGGGTTTTTTTGTTTCTTCAAATTGCAGATTTATCATCTGCAATTGATCAGAGAATGCCACTGCACTGGAAATACAGAGGTAGCAAATTAAATTCTATTATATGGGAAAAGTGGTGTCCAGGAATTACAGTGCCTCACATTATATTACACCCATTTACATTCAATTAATTTTCTTTTTTTTTTTTTTCTCAGCACTGTAGAAAATGTTATTTTATTCAGGTGCTTATGCAACTTTAAAAATAATTTTAACCCATGGTATCATTCTCACATGATCCTAACTCACTCTACAGCAGAACTTCTTATTGCAACATCAATTGCAGTACAAGTGAGAAACTTGTGAGTCTCTAGATAAAAAAGGAAAGCTGTACTGTAAACATAATGCAAAACACTTTCTTGTTTGTTTACATGTTCAAAAACAGGAAGGAGAACAGCTCTAGTGAGCTATTACTTTGAACCCTAATGAAAACATGCACTTGTATTTAACATTTAATCTAGGTTTATAGAAGTGTATGGAATTGTCCTGTTCTGGCCAGGGTAGGGTTTTTCCAGAAGGTATCATGGCTGGGACCCAGAGATTCTTTTATACCACCTCCATCATTGCTGGGAGCAAGGGAAAAGGATTATCTTCTTGGGAGAAAGGGCTTCTTCTGGTCAAGAAAATGTGGTGGAGGCAGCCATCTGGTACTGCTGGGGGTTTTCTGTGCGTGAATCATTATTTTCTTCTACCCTCTGCCTTAAGTATTGTTATTATTGTTCATTTTCTTATCACATTGCTCTTTGCAGCAAGTTGCTTTTATCTCAATCCTTGATATTTGCCTTTTGTGCCTCCAATTCTCTGTAGCCCACTGCAGGGAAAAGAAGGAGGGAAGAAGGGGGTGAGACAGAGTGGTGTAGGGTTTAGTGAGTCTCAGTGGGGGCACTGAATTGAGGACTACCATTCCTAAAACATGATTGTAATATAGTTTAATAATATTGACTACTGATAGTCAATAATAGTATTGATTACTAGAAACTAAGGGACCTGTTTCTCTCCCTCTAACATAGACCAATGCAAAGATAAATATGGTAAAATCAATATCTGTAAAGCATTTCTTCAATATTTGTGTGGATTGCTATATGCAAGTTAGGTTTACTTCGTTGGGCTCCTCCCCTCCTATGGACAAACTTTTAACATTAGAAAACAACAGTCTGAAGATAGAAGTGGAGATCCTATGGAAAATATGATGTTATCACTGAATGCACTAACAGGTGAAATAAGATATTTTATGTCACAATCTAGATTCTTAAATCAGAAAGTGTCACAAACTGAGTCAGCTCAGATTTTCTTTTATTTGCCTTGCTGTAACTGACACCATGCCTTCCTCAGGAAAACCCATTTTTTAGTGCAAAATTTTCTATTTGGAAAAGCTGAATGTATTGCGGACTTCCAGATAGATGATATCTTCCTTGCAGTTATGGGCTGTCAGGCACATGGAAGTCATTTTGGCGGTATGTGATCAGGTGAACTGTTCAGTACTGGCACAGCCAGTCTGCTTTTGCCTAGGCAGCACTGCATTTTGATGCTACAAGCACTGTACATATAATCACAATAACATGTAATCACCGTATGCTGTAGTGAAAACCTTGTCTTTGTAAACTTAGCCAATGTTTCCTGAAAGTATTGGAGTGACAACAGTTCGTAAGGCACATGTGTACTACCCAAATAACAGTGGAATCTTCAGATCTCTGTAAAAATTTTTACCAGTGAGATTCACACCTTGAACGGGAAGATATGTGAAGCATCAGTAATGACATTTACTCCATCAATAGTTCTCTATTTCTATGCTCTTTCCTAACCCATTTATATGAGACACTACTTTTATTGGCAGTTATAAATGTATATGCTTCCAAATAAGTGCCAGTTGAAACTGGGATGGGCTTCCAATATTGCCACTTTTCAGGATCTGTGAAAATTTTGGTAATACTTTCTAGTGCTTATTTATGTACAACTGTATGGGGCAGTTGTTACTTGAGCAAAAAGGGTATTACTGACTATCTCCTAGACTAATGCTAAAATACTAGGTAGTCTTGCTGGAGCAAGATGATGTGACACCCAAAACAACTTCGACCTTTAAGCCTTCTCTGTTCTTGTCTGCCCAACAAGTAGAAGGAACCATGGAGCACGATTGCTTACAGATTATAAAAGTTAATTCCTGCAGACCTAACTTAGGAGACACCCCCTTAGAAGACCTAATTGGGAATTGTTTACTGATGGGAGCTTTGGACAAGATGGAAAACATCTACTTGGATATGAAGTGACTACACACCATGAGATAATCTTATTGGGCACATTCCCCTCTGGTGTTTTGGCTCAGAAAGCAGAACTAATTGCACTCATTCAAGCTCTGGAATTGAATAAAGGAAAACATGGTAACATTTGGACTGATTCAAAATACTCTTTTGGAATGGTGCATACACATTGAGCCATCTTGAAAGAAAGAGTCCTTTTGACATCTCAAGGCACATTGATCAAAAATGAAAAATAGTCTTTGGTTTTTCTTGAAAGTATCTATAAACCAGCAGATATTACTGTCATGCATTACAGAGAAGTTGAAGCAGTAAGAACAAACCAGAATTGGGGAATCATTTAGCTGATAAGGCTGGCAAAGATGCTGCAGAAAAAGGCACATTAGAAAACAAAGTTTTATCTTTAATGCCCTTGCCAGAGATACTTCTTCCAGTAGAAAAAAACAAAGTATGGCGCTGAAGACTGTCAGTTAATTTAAGCCTTAGGAACAAAATTTGATCCACAATGCTGGGCAGTTACCTTAACTGGGCAAATAATAGTTCCTGAACGGATAATTTATGAAATAGTAGATTGTGAACTCAAAGCCACTTATTGGAATACTGAAAAACTTTTGAAACATTTGCAAATCTATCTAAAAGTGGATCTAAAATTACTCAGATTATACAATCAATAATCCAAAAATAGATAGTTTGTGAAAGAAACAACCCTAACATAGCTAGCAAATTAGTTCTAGTAGCCATAAAATCTGGAAATGTTCAAATGAATAGAGGCAGATCGATTCTATATTGTCCTAAAAAGAGGGTTTACAAATACCTTCTAGTTCTGGTGGATACCTTTCTCATGTGACCTAGCCTTCCTTTGTTGCACCAACCAGGCTAGGGAAGCGATTAAAATACTTGAATCAAGTAATTCCTAGATTCAGGGTACCTTTGGGCTGTCATCACACAGAGATTCTCATTTTATTGTAGAAGTGGTCCTACTGGCTAGGAAAGCATTGGAAATAGCTTGGGATCTTCATACTCATAGGCCCTAAAACTAGTGGCAGATTAGAGAGCTGAATTACATAATCGAATTGCAGTTGTGTAGAATATATCAGGAAGCCTCCTTAACATGGGTACAAGCTTTGCCTCTTGCTCTGCTTTGAATTCCAGTTCAGCTGCCAGGAACCAGGAAAATAAGCCTCCGTGAGCTGCTGTATAGTCACTCCTACCAAGTACCTCACATTCCAGGAAACAGATACATGAAAGAGGGGGTCAATTTGAATAATTGCCTTATTTCTTATAGCACAACTTTACAGAATTTTCTGTGAGCAGTGGTGCTTTGTGAGCAGTCTTATGGGACTGTACATGTCAGTGCATGAGTTCTTACCAGGAGATTGGGTCTACCTGAAAGTCTGGGAAACTGCTTTGCTTCAGCCAAATTGTATTTGTACTGTACCATGTACTATTGACAACTTTTACTGCATTGAAACTGAATGGAGTGAAACTGAATGGAGTGAATAATGGATACATTATTCCAGAATTAAAAGGTCTGAAGCCACTCGAGTAATCAAACAGCTGTCTGAGAAAAACCCAAGATGCTTAAGTCTTGTTTTTTCTGTCAAGGGGGCAGAGTGTCTACAGATGTCCAGGAAATCAGGAAACAAGCACAGATTTGACAATGCATAGCTCAAGATGACACCTCTTGGGGATCTGAGGAAATCTGGATCAAACTTACTTCATGGTTACCCAGCTGGACTTTAAAACATGTTTGTAATTGTCACCATAATAATTGCTCTGTGTGTTTTAGTCTGCATTGTGATTCAGCTGTTGTAATGTCTTACACCACAAAATGAAATACAGATATTAGACCAGCTCCCTTAGGGAATTTAGTCTCAAGAGAAGGGGAGACTTGACAAGAGCGGTGGAACAGAACAGCATTTTACTCTCACAGGTACAGCCAAACGGAACAGCACAACATTGGAGAAATAGATAAAGGATGTAACTTAGGCAAACAGGAGTTATGCAAAATGCAAGCAGGATGCCAGCTCAGCTCTGCAAGGCTGACAAAGCAGAAGTTATACAAAACAACAATATTGTGCTAACTCAAAAGCTGGGGTTGAGGAAAAGCCACTTAAAAAGGACACCGGACATTGAAGACCATCAAAGATGTGAGGAGGACCATATAAGGACTTTGGCAAGGTGTGTGCTATGTAAAATAAAGTAATAAATATAAATTGAGTAACCAGGGATAGCTGATGAATATGTAATCAGTGTGTATGATAAAAACTCTACCCAATGCTTGGGGCATACAATTAGAGGAAGGATCCTCTGGGTGACAAGAGGTGCACTGTAATAAAGAATATCTGCTTTCTAATACTCAAAACCATGTTAGAAACTTTCTATCCAGCCAGTTCCAGTATTGTTTAGATATCATACTTTCAAACTAAACTAAGGATAATTTCAAAAAGAAGAAAAGGACTTGGGAAATACAGTGTGTGGCTGCTGTAAATATTTAGAAGTAAACTAGAAAAAAGTACTTGATGATGGGTAGTTTTAGTTTTTCACAGTAGGGTAATCTAAGTAGCCTGCACTTGCTTTACTGTCCTCTTTATATCAACCTATGAAGCTCTGTGCAGCTGAAATGAAAAAGTCTGGTTACTCTTCAGGTCTTTGTAGGTCTTCAGTGTCTGAAAAATAAACCAACCAAAATTGCATTATGTTTCTTAAAATTATATGTAAATACACATAATGATACTAATCGAAGTTGTCATAAATAGATGGCATTGACCCAAACTGTCATGAAGGATGAGCTGAAAAAATTAGCATCATGATCCAAGGTAAAGAAGGAGGCTGAAGATCTTGTTACAACTTTCAGTGTATGCCATTTTTACATAGTCAATGCATTAGGAGAAGATACTGAAGGTCAGCAGATCTTCATCCTTCTAAATTACAGGTTAGATAATAAATGATCCTATAACCCAAACTGTAAAAAAACACTGTTTCTGTAGACCCATTCAATAAATAAAAATTTCTGGGGACACTTCAAAAGTAGTTATAAGCGCAAAATTCAGGAGTTTTTCAAGTGAAGAAACAAAATTGCAGAAAGTATCTAAATTTAATATTATATATTTTGTTACACAAGGGAAGCACCAAGATGTAATACAGATATTTGACTTCTCTCACTGTTGCAAACTTGCACGTATTTAGCAAAAAAAATTGTTTTCAGGAATATGAATCTCAGGTGTTAGAAAAATACTTTGTGTTTGATATTTAAACTAGAAATTTAAGTTAGTTATAATGTGAAATGCCATGCTAACATTCAAGTTTGCTATGAAGGTATTATTAAATAACTGCTTAATGATAAAAATGACTTTAACTAGATTTCTAGATCATTTTCTAATAGCCTATGACTAATTGTGAAATTTACCATTTTGCCATGACTAATGTGTGAAATCTGTCATCTTTCCTCATGATTTACACAAGGCCCTAATAAGAAGAACACAAAGTTGGTAATATGACATGAATAGTAATTTTAATTGTACTTGCTCACAATATAAGGAGAGAGGAGACATATTTTTCATTAGACTATGTTAGATGCATTGGTGTCCTTATAACACCATCACTGGAGTCTATCAGAAATCTTCCTTTACTGATATGACCAATCACATCCTTGTCTATTACTCAAAAATTATATCAATGGATGTAAGTAATGGTATAACAAAGGAAAAAAGAAAATACCTTCTGCAAGTGGTTAGCCATTGAGTTCTTTAACCTCCCATAGTTAGATGTTAATAGATAAAATCTTCCATAAAAGCAGGAAGCTTTACATAATCTAGTTAGTTATATACATTACTTAGAAGAAACTATTTCTTTCCAAATGCCTATATTATGTTGGAAATCCTTGAAAGTAGGAATTTGGTAACTGGTTTTATGTATTTTTGACAAGTATAGCCTGGTAAAAGCAGAGGTGGCACATTAAATTTGCAAATAATCTTAAAACTACTTGGCCTATCAGAAGCCCTTTTGATGGTAGTTGTGGTAAGGTTGGTTAAAACTCCAAATTTTCTGATTTTAAATACTGAATGTGTTTTGAAACACATTTCTGTCACGATCTGCAGAGAAAGAGAAAAAGTGTTCCTTTATCTGAGAACATTGCATGTTGATATGGAAAGTTGTGAGGTCTTAAAGGACTTATGAATATTCCCAAATCACGTAGAAATCAGCATTTGAAAAACCTACTGTGATCTCCCCTTTTTCTATAAAAAAGGAGGAGTCTGCAGGAGCAGGATTTGTCACCAGAAGTTTCTGACCCAATAGAAGGTCAGCAGCATCCACTGAAAGCATGTCAACATATTTATTTTGTACAATCAAACAAAACAAAATTCAGACACAAATAAATAAAAATATGCATATTTTTAAATGTGACAGTTTATCAAGGGCTTTTTTACAAGAGTATAGAAGCATCTTCCAGGGGGACAATTTAAGACTTATTTTCTTTAAGAGGAACTAAGACTTTGGCCCTCAGCAGTGGTTGATAGTGCTTTTATGCAGATATTAAGAATTACAGTCAGAGACACTGTATATAGGTAACACAACGAAGTAAATTAATCTAGCTTTAACAGATGGTTAAAAGTGAAGGTAGTAATGCCTCTAAAATGTACTTAAAATGAATGCTAAAAGACATACAGATTTACTGGACAGGAAGAAACTGCTTCAAAAAGCCTGTTTGCTGCATTGTCATTGCACCCTTAAGTGTCCTCCCTTTTCATAAAAATGTCAAGATACCTCTTGCATTTATTTATAATACTTGCTGTGATAATACAATTTGGCAACTCACTTCATATGTTGCAACTCTGACATTATTAAAAAATTCTCCCTGAATTCCCAACTTTTACCACAAAAATTCCAGTGTGTTATCCTGGGTCTTCTTTATCCACCTCTATTGTAAAAAACTGGATACCACTTTTTTTCTCACCTAAAGAAATGCCTTCATTTCTCTCCCTGCTCCATGTTATCTTCTCAGCATTTTATCTTCACTGAAAAGAACATGTTTCTCATAATAAACCTTTCACGAATTTGTCATAATATTCTTAAAGCAAGAAATCAATTCAGTTGTCCCCTAAAGCAGCATCTTTAAGGTAAGGTGGAAAGATGCTAAAACCCCAATGTTTTATACATAGCTGTTACTGATCTGTCCTGAATCCTCTGTTGGTGACACCCATCAGAACTGCTTTTACCAACTCATTGTTCAGCCATAGACAAAGAGATTTATTATAATTATTTACACAATCTGTGTTAAATCCTTTGGTAGTCTTTATGACGCAATTTCTCTTTAATATGTTTGATTTTGACTCATTAGCCAGATATTATTTCACTTTTATAGGTTAAGCCCATCACCTTCTACTTTTTTAGCTTTAGAAATATTATTCAGTACTTGTGAGGGTTTTGTGCCCTTTTCCTGTATATTTTATACTCTTATTTATCTTATTTGACTTCTCCACAGCAGGAACTGTGTAGATATTGTTAAAGAATGGCTACTGGAAGATGCGTCTATAAACATGTAAATAGATTACTGCTAGTGAAAAATGAACAAATGAGTCAGCTGGATTCACTGTAGGGAGCATGTGAGAAATTTTGCATAAGATAATTTTATGAGTGAATGGATAAACTTGCAGAATCTTTCTTGCATTTGCTAAAAAAAAAAAATATCAAATTCTAGGGCTGAATTTATGACTGTTAGTGGTAATGTTGCTGTTACTGATTTCATCTGTACTGCAGTCAGAAGCTTGTAGTGAATTTTGTGCCCAAAATTATAATATCTGCTTGTCAGTAGGAATCTAGTATTTTATGTTGCCCCTAACTAATAATTAATATCTTTAAGGAGTACTACTGATTTAGATTTTCAAATAAGTTTTAGCTAGGGAAGTCCAGAGCATTTTATTCATAATTTCTTTTTCATGAAGCAGCAGTGTCTGGAGATAACCATATGAAGGATATTGGGATAATAAGCATATGTGACAATGCTATATATCTTATCCAAAATATTACTTCTATAACATTGGATTGTAAGTAGAGAATCTTTCTGCTGACATCAAATCAGCAGAAGCTCCCCCTTTTTGGAGTTCTTTTTGCATCATGACTACTTAATTGCTTGCTTACCCAATTTTCCCTGTTCTTAGCAAGGAAAATGATTTAATTTAGAGTCTGCAGACTGACTTTTCAATTTCAAATGAATAATCCCTCTACAGTTCAGAATAAAACTGTTCTTGAACATTAGAGTTAGTAACAAAGATTGATAAGATATTTTATTAAGAGTATAGAAGACACACAACTTCACTAGAAGATTTACAGAAATTTTATTCCTTTACCATCATTGCCTTCAAACCTGTGGATTATGATAAGAGATTTTTCACAAGTACTGTTTTATTTTTTGGGAACTTTTTGATTCTAAGAAAATGTTCTTTATAAAGTGGAAATATTAGAGAAAAGTGTGGAAACACAGCCATAGAACCCTCATAGAACCTGCCCTTAGAATGTCAAAGACAGAGTCCTAGAAAATACAGAAATCTTAAAAAAAACCCCATCCTGATGATACCTCTCATGAAAAATTTTATTTTTCTTAGCTAAAATGGTAGCATTATAGGATAAGTGCATGTGCGGACTGATCTGCCACTGTCTCAATTATCAATAGGAATGTATCAATTTACTTACCTTCTGTTTTGCATGCTACCCTGTCTCTTGGTAGACTTATGGTTCTTAAAATGCATCTGTTACAGCAAAAATGGGTATTCAATAAAAGATTCAGAGTCAGTTATTTTCTCTTTATACCACAGATGCATTCCCCAGGAAAAAGTCTTGTAAACAATTATATCAGCAACTTTTCCTATGGGAAAACACATTGTCTCATGGTAGCAGTGACAGTCTTAAGCTCAAATATGGATTCACTGAGAATCAGATAATTAACTCTTGATAAGAGATTTTGTATGTATTTTAGAAAATAATGTAATTCAATAAAGAATGAAGAAGTGAGCAACAGAGAACTGGCAGAACTATAAACTGCAGCCATCCATTTCTCCTGAAAATTTTTTAATGACTAACCCTTTTTCTGGGGTGTCAGATGATAATCCTCAGGTAATATTTAATTTTTGATAGGCTCTTTGAGAAGACCACAATCTATATCTGATGATCAGGAAGTATAGTGAGGTTCATTACTGTTGGTATTTATATATAAAATGCCTTTTTTAAATAATGCAGACAAACAAAGAACCCACTGGTTCATAATGTTAAGAGTTCTTCTCTTGACAAAGAAAGTCAGTGATGCTGCAGATTTTCTGACACCTAGTGTGTTGATTGGCATGACACTGTTATTATTTTCCACCATATATTTTGAATTCTCTGGGAAATATAAATGGGTATGCGAATATTCTACTCCATGCTTACAGGATATAGCGTTTATCCTCCCAATACTCCAGCCAAAATCAGCACCTGGATGAAAAGCAGATGGTTAAAGCTAAACCCAAGAAAATTAATGCTATTTGGAAAAGGGAACTTGTCAGAACTTGCCTCTTCAGTCCATAATACCTGCCCCCAAACCCTTAAAATCCTAGTTTTAATTTTCCACCATTATCAATTTGGCTCTTTTACAGGTCCACTCTTCATATATATAGGGTTTCCTGCTCCCCTTTTACTAGCAGTTTTATAAATTATATTAATACTGAAATTGCCCTGCTTTATCAAGAAGTATTTTCTCTCATTGTCTATCTTCCTTTAACATTAAAATGACTTACAGTTTTCTGTTGAAAAGAAAACATGTCTGTTTATTTTTTGACTTCTATTTTATTTGTCATTGTCCTGTGATCCAC
>JAYDZK010000128.1:1936329-1947110 GCA_034509185.1 Euphonia xanthogaster | reverse complement strand
AATTACTCTTATAAATGTATGTGTGAGGAGGTATCTGTCATATTTATGATTTTGGCGTGAGGTATTGACTAGATTTGAGGGCTTTTTTATAGTCTGAAAGATTGATTAAGTATGATTTAGTTTATTACTTAATTGTAATAGTTAAATTTAGATAAAATTTTCTAATCTTTAGTAACCCCTTTTCAAGTTACTCAACAATACAAACTACAAAATAAACTGCACAGAATGTATTCAGGTCCCTTGAAAATTACGTTATATTTTAAAAATGAGAAGTTAGTCAGACTTAAATGTTTTTTAACTGCATTACTTATATAGATCTTTAGTGCATTTAGTGTAAAACTAGTGGTCAGTGATGAAATCATAACAAATTTTGAAGCTCAAAATAGCTTTGTCTCAGTTGTATTGTTTTACATGAGTAGAAGACATACAAAGTAGAATACTTTGTATTTTACAAGTGAGAAGATACATTATACTAAAACCACATTATAGTTTTGAAGCAAAGATGCTATGTATAAAAAAACATATGTTGTTTACCACCTCTCAAATTTCACAGGAAATACAGGTTTGTACTCAATATGGTGTAATTTTCTTTCTGGTTTTCACATTACAAAACTGAAAACAATTTTAGTAAATAATCTAAAATCTATGAGACTAGAGATCTTTCCTTTACAAAAAAAAAAAAACAAAAAAAAACAAACAATCAAAGAAAACAAAATGAAAATCAAAATATATCCCATTAAACTGCCAAAAAAATTATGTCTGTCATAATAGCATGGCAACATCAGCATTTTAATTTTGTGGAATTTACTGATATGTTGGATAAAGAAAATGAAGCATTAGTCTTTCTGAAATTTTAAGAGCAATTCTTTAAAAAAGATCTTTTTAATACAGTACTTGAAACGTCAATAAAAGAAAAATAATTGTAATCTTTCTTTATTGTATCAAAATTTCTTCTATTCACAGAGGAAATCTTATTACCTATTTCTATTGGTAAAAATAAAAGTACTAAAATTATAGCATTTAGCTTGATTTGTATACTGAAGATGGACCAACAAGGTTGCTTATGCTAAGCAGAAAATAAATACACTACTAGTAAAAAATGTGAGTTTACTTTGGTCCATATTACTTATGGATCCAATAAATAGGATTTGCAACTTCCTTGTCTGTATAACTGAATCAAGGTATTTGTTATGCTTACTGTATTTCAATGATTTGCAAATGTTACATAGTATTTAGGAAAAAAAAACAACTTTATTTAAAAAACCGAATTTTAATGTGGGGAAACATTATCATTTTTTTTCTTCCAGAGCAAAATAATCCAAAGGCATTTTTCAAAGTTACTTTCAAGCTACTTTCCTTGTTTTTTAAAATGCCACCGGCAAAAATAATTCCACATTTATAATGTAACTGTTGTGACATATTGGTAAAAGAGCATGTAAGCACTCATAAAAGGATAACGACTTCCTTAAGTGCTAGTAAAATAAGCTTTCAAGTAGAGATATAGTGAGGTGATAGTGTTCACAAGCAACAGTAGTGATACTACCTATTTGTTCGTTCTCTTTTACAGCTCAAGATTTTACAGGGTAGGAATGGTTGGTAGCAGCTTGGTCCAAGCCAGTTTGGAACACTAAAGGTTCACCTACACCGCCATAAGAAAATCTCAGTATTGGTATATCCAACCATAGAATATTACCTTCAGGTTCCTGTAAGTGCCCTTACTGCATGTCTGCTGTTTCTTAAGTGGAAAACACAGTCTTGGAGAACATTAGAAGAGCAGTAATACCTGGGGCCATTCCAGCAACTTGCAAGAAAACCTTCCAAAACGTATAGAGTTTGAAGGATGGCAAAACAAAAAGCTTAAAAATTTAATTTGCTCTTGCTGCTAACTTATAGCTTCTCCCGTATTCTACCTGGATAACATCATTAATTCAGTCTTCTTGGTGATGACAATGCTTTGGGGAAGAGCAATATGCCAGGTGAATTCCACACAAACCACAGAGGGATTTTCACCCCTTTAGCCAGAACTTTGAAAACAGTCTCTTATTTCTTATTGATATCTAATGGTCTTTTCACTTTTCTATTCATGCAAGTATATGAAGATGACTAACATGAATGATATGAAGAAATTGTCCAGAGCATACCTTGCTTCTAGATGAATACAGATATGTGCTTTCTTTGTAGATGGTCAATCCTATTTAAGGATAGTTTGTAATGAGAAAAAAGCAAGAAATTAATGACTACAAGGTTAGGACTACCAGTCCTTCAGGGTAAATTTAAAGAACATAAGTATATGATTGCATGCAAAGGTAGATCAAAATTAGTAAAATTAGACAAAGCAGGCAATATAAATCTGTATAGATATTAAATAGCTACAGGGGAACCAAGGCCTTTATCTTCATTGCACTCTTGTAACAAAACACAAAGCATAAAGTGGAGTGCTCTTACCTCAGCGGATCTGGCTGTGACTCTTTAGAGGAAATTAATATGTGAAGAAACTAACTTCTTGATAAAAGTCTCTTACTTCAAGATGCTAACCTGTGGTAAGTAATATCTATACCAATAATTTTCAAATGTTCTAACCCTAGCCCTCTACTCTCTCTTAAGGGAAAACATAGTCTTCACCAAATTTTAAGTCAATACATTTTCCTCATGACGGAGTAATCACTAATATTAATAGAGGACAATACAAAATCAAGTTTAAAGTACATCAAAAGTATACTGAATGTAATTGATTTAAAGACCTTAATGAAATATTTAATTTAAAAGGTATATTTGATGAATAAAATCTTTAAAAGAAACATTTTGTTTCCAGTAGCATTTCATTGGAAGTTTTCTATGTCACACATGGAATGAGACTCATATACTTTATGCTAGCTGTCTGGTGGAAAAAAATCAATTGTTTAATAATTTCAGACTTTTTTCACATCCTTTTGTACATATGTGGGAGAGCAAGAGAAAGATGTATTGTTTCTTCTGTATCACACATCAAGACAAAATCTTTTGAAGACAAACATGCTGACCCGTACCTGCTTCACACATCATTAAGTGAGTTAACTTCCCTGAAGACTCAAGACTGACTCCCTGCTCAGTCAAGTTAAGATTAGCTCATATATCCACAAGCATCTGCTAAATTCTGGATGCTGGAACTCACCAGTCTCCTTTTCTGAGTCAGTAAATTATTAATGACTGACACAAAATGCAGGATATCATGAAAAGAGAGTGAAAGAACACCATAACAGAATGGTCAATAACTTTGCAGACAGAATTTGCTCGAAGGAACTTTCAACTTGGAGGTTTAAAATCTCCAAAGTGACTAAATTAGAAAGCAGCTACAAAGCAGGTTCTTCCTGATCTACAGAATAATGATATCAATGTGATCTAATCCCCATTCCCTTGTCCATGTGTTCTTTAAACTTCTCAGATCTTAGCTTCCCTATTCTGATAAGACTAACCACATCCTTGGAGTCACAGCTCTCCAAACAAGACAGAAACAGGAAAATCCTATGTATATACCCAACCATTTATATAGAGAACACAGTAGGATGACTAAATGAATTAGCCACAAAAGAAGGACAAGTAGGCATGCTGTAGTTTGACACATTTATTTGAAGAGAAAACAAACCACCACAGTTAAGAAGGACAGAAATCAAAACAGTCTAAAGCAAAAGAGGGAATGAGTGAGCTTATCTAACAGATAAAACCCTCACACAGGTCAAAACTTAAACATCAAATAATTGGACAAATGTGCCTAACAGTAGTCCTCAGAGAAGGCAGACAATGGATTTTTCTACTAACAGTAGCATTCTACTTGCTCTATAAAATGTGAAATACAGAGTGAAGTATAAATTCAACCTCAGCACTGAGAATGAACACGAACTGAGAGATAAGTCTTCTAATATATCAACCAAACAATATGAAAAAATAACTGTCAGGTTTAAAGATCTCTTTGTGTTCACGAATTCTAAAGGTCTAATGTAAATTCAAGACTTCAGACCTCAAACTTTGCAATATGAAACAATTTTGGCGATGATGGAAGACAAAGGAAATGGTTGTTCTTCCATCCCTGCTCTAGCCCATAATGATATCATATTTCAAAGGAATCTTTGAATGTGTGTGTTGTGCAATGCACATCTGATTAATGTAGTGTGTAATTTTTTTCTCCCTAAAAGTCATCCAGCCAATCATAGACCGGAAAGAACAGAACAGAGATAAATACCTTATTTCCATGGAGACTGTTTAGTAGCACGAATATCCAGATCATTATACTCACTTGAGAAGAAACAGTAAGTTTACAACTCTCACTATTCTGTTGGTGACTGTGCAGCTCTTCTGTAGCACAAAACACTGATATAACCAGCCAGGGCAATATTTCTTACACTGGGATGAGATAATTTTACAGTTTAATTCAAGACCTTAGACTAGAGCAAATGAAGTCAAAGGACACCTTTCCTTAATATTTCTACACAGGAAGACACAGAGAAAGTATCATAGGAGGCAAAAGACCACCCCACAAAAAGGTAGAATTGATGAAAATAAGCATTCTAATCCAGTTTCATTTAAAATTGCCAAAAATTCTGGATTTATCATGTTTTCAGATATTAGGTCCAGCTCAAAAAAGAAAAAAAAAAAGCTTTCATTATGCTAGAATTACTTATTTTTGTTTTTCCATCTGTAATCTATTGCAGTCATTCTCTGTGATACTCACTGAAATATACCTAATAATAAAGAAAAAGAATCACCTTCCTCTTTAACATATTTCCATGTCATGTGCATTCCTAATCTCTGTTTTTAGAGGCCACTGTGCAAGTCTGATGTCACTCCATAAAGATTATAGCTTTTAATCTGCTCCTACAGCAGACAGTTATATAAAAAAAACCACCAGATTTCAGGTAGGCCAGGGGATGGAAAGTATTCACAGCTCACAAGGTCAATTTTGCTTTCAACTTTCCTGATTAAAACCTCTAAACAGATACTTCAGTAAAGACAGTGACAGAGATTTGTAATGACAGAGCAGACCCAAGGAGCATTTATTTTAACATGCTAAGTTCCACAGGCTCATTTGGTGTATAAGAGTGAAAAATGAGATGGCTCACAGCAATAAGTACTTCAGACGAAGAAAAAGCGTCAAAAATCATGTCTCCTTATAAATCAATGTATGGTACGTTCCTCATTACTAAATTATTTTCACCATTTGTTTTTGTTTTTAGTATAATGAAGAAGAAGTTATTTCACAATGAGAGCATCACAAGTGCAGCCTCAATTGAAAACTCATAGAGCTGCCCCTAGAGAATCAGTCACTAAATAAAGGCAATGTCTATTTAACATCTCTACAATTTGCCCTTTGTCAATTTCTTGCCCTGTAAGAATGTTGTAAAGATTCTGGATTCAGAGTATCCCAGGAACAAAAGAGATTTTGGGTTTGCTATTTAGAGATTTACATAGATGTTGTTTTGCATCTACCTAGGAACTTCCCAAAACTGCAGGTGGATGAGATGAGGATGTACTACCACTGCACCTGCTCCCACTGAAAATTACTTTAGCAAGCAAGAGTATCATCCTAGACACCTCAGGTGCTCTCTAGGCAATACATGCTACTTGCAATTATGGAAGAGAGGACTGAAGAGGCTGTTCAGCTTCTCACGAGTACAATACACTGAAGATGTACTGTTGCAGTGAAATCTTAAGAACTGGGCTATTGAAAACCTTCAAGTTTTCAGTCAAAGTTATGCTGTTAAACATGTTTATGTATTTTTTTTAAAAAAATCTACCTGGTTATGAAGTATGGTAACTTCCTCTTTAAAAAACCCACTCATTGCACCCCAAGAGAATATATGAAATTTTCAGAGAAGCATCACAGACCAGCTATAAAGAGAAGGTATCTAGTGAAAATGAACAATAAAGTTCCTTTCTTGGAGTTTTAGTAGTATAAAACACAGATCATGCAATCTGCTGCTGCAGAAAACACATTACATTCACTTTGGGAAAATTTTTGTTTAAGACAGCCTACTGCATGCATCTGTATGGTGTTCTGCCATGTGAAGAAATACACAGGACAGAAGTTCAACTGTTAAAATTACTCTTCACTAGGAATCTCTTTGTCTGAACAATAATTCAAAAGCTTCACAATAGGATCTACCTCAGAGTAAGCTAAATATGAATGCACTTCACTAGTATTGCACATCCACAATGGTAACAGACATCTTACTAAACCAAACAAAATACTGCCCCAGTAGCTGGCTTCAAGATACATATGACTTGGAAGTTTCACAATGTGGGATGTTCCACTTTACTGAGCAAGAGAAAAAGGAGGTAACTACTTGAATGAGTTATTTAATACCTGTCTCAAGTCTCTCTGGTTTTTCTGAATAAATTATACACTTTTTTAGAACTAAAATTTTTCAAAAGTCAGAAAGGACAACAACAGTTAGAGAAAAACTCACAGAATATACTTCAACAGATGAGAAGAATTTATGAACATGTCAATTTCTCAAAATTTTCTCAAAACATTTTCCATGCAGATTAGTGAGGGTTTTTTTGTGTAAATTTCAAACATATGTTGGTTAAAAGCACCATAACAAAACCCAAGAAAAATATATGTGCTTCAACCAAACATGAAGTACAGTGCCTTAGAAGGTAGTAGTATTTCACTCGGAGCATTAAATGCATCTGGATTCCAAAACAGAGGTTTCTAGAACTTCCATTCATGCAAAGTAACTGTTGAAGTGTACAGAAAGGGGAGATAATCAATAACATCCAAACCAGGAAAATCAGAACTTTAACTTATACATTTTAAATTTAAAGTGTTTTTTCTTTTTAAATCTCATTGAATATCAAAAAAATTGAATTGTTATGACAAGTTATTACTTGTCATTAACAATGACAAGTTATTCATTTGAAGGTGAGAACATGGCCCTGGATGTGAATAACTATTCTCAGAGATATAGTCTTCTAGATGTCTAAGCTGTGTGTCTGTTCACAGACAATGAAGTGTCCAGGAGCACATCAAATAACAGAGAGTAGCTGAAGCTTAAAAGACAGAAACTGCAACAAAAATATGGTTTTAGAGTAAGAATAAAACATGTGGTATTTAGACTGAGAAAATATAGCTCAGTCCATCCATCTCTTTTTTTTTTTTTCTCCCCTCTCTAGAATTAAGCTGTATTTCATCCACACTCAATATATTGTATTATTTTGCTAATTCCTAATTCAAGGAGAGAAACTATTACATTCTTTAACATTGAAAATATGTCCTGGCTGTGAGATTTTTATTTCATCAAATGTGTTTTATATCTACATATATAAAACATGGACTACAGTTACTAGCAATTAATTTAATATACATTTCACCAGCTACTAACAATAATAATTATAGCTAATAATAATAATGATGACACAAAAACTAAGAAGTATCTGTTGTGTAGCTGTCCTTTATTTGAAAGACTCCTTAAGTCAAGAAAAAAATTAATGTCTTTAAAAAAGCTTTCCAGTCCACAAACTGCTGTTTTGTAAATTAAACTTTTACTTGTGTTATTCTGATGAAGTGGCTTCTTGAAATCCTTTAAAATTATATTGAATTCATATTTTGAAGTTTATCTAATCTTTTATAGTACCTAAAAGAAAAAAAAAAATGTGAATTATGTGGTTGGGATTTACTTCACTAACCCACTTATGTTAAACATATCTTTTCTGATCAAATCCGATATGTTTTACATGCACCAAAAAATAATTACAGCAACATATTAATATCTCTAAGAGACTTGATATAGGTATTCTGAGGAATAGCATTTCAGCCATAACTCCAGTCTTGTTATCTCTGGGAAAAAAATAGATATTGTTACAGCAGTAAAAGTATACAATATGTGTCTAATCAAGAGACAAATTTTAAATAAATCCCTTAAGAGGTCTCAAACATAATGAACTTAATGAAAATTAACACAGTGTGAAACCGAGCAGAAATGTAATGACAGACAGCATAAATCAGTGCTCAGGCTGGAAGTTCTTAAAAGCTTAAATTATAATTTTGAAAACAATTATCTTAAGAGGTCTTTATAACAAAAAAGCAGTAATGCTATTATAGCCATCCTCTGGAGTGCTCCACTTCACCGTGTTATTAAATTGCTAAAACACAAATAATGCACTTTGGGCTGGATGACCTTCATATTTGTTAAGATGAACTCTCTTTGTTTTAAAGCAAGGTCACCAAGCCGGATTCAATTTAGGAGTAAAAAGGTTAAGCAACTTAAACAATACGTGTGAAAAAAAATTTCATCATGGTAAGGATTAGTCTTAATTCTGAATGTGCTGCCTTTAATACCAGTCCATAAATTAAACTTTGAATAAGCCACTCCCTTTCCCCTTCCAGTAAGGCAGGGACAAATGCAGATACTATGTGTTGAAATAACGACTTACTGAAAGCACAAAGCAATAGAATAAGGCATACACAATTGTAACAGCAATATTGATAGCAAAGGCACACAAAACCAGAAAGTATTTTACCCAGAGAAAAATTGTTTACTTCTGGGAACAAAAAACCCCAAGATGGCAGCCACTTCCTACAGGTTGCATCTGTGTGGCTTTTCTCAAAGTCTTATGGCAACTGTTCCCACACCTTGCTCATGTGGCTGTCAGAACAAAAGCAAGATGGCAGGGGAATTACCATGGCTAGTGATTCCCACACGTCAGACAGAGACAATGAAAGGACTTGACAAACAAACCCCACTGAAGCTGGGCTATCCGAGTCAGGCTGCGCCACTGCCCCTCTGAGTTCAGTTCTGTGTGGGTGGCTGCACCACCCTTTGCACCACTCCACCATGATGGAGGTTGTTCCCATGCATTGCTGCTGCTTTTTCAACTGTTCTGCTGTGCTCCCTTTGGCTCAGCTCAGATAGGCCCAGCTGAGGTGTCCTGTGCTGGGCTTGATAGATTTGGCTGGGCTGAGGTCACCCCTGCCAGCTCTTAGCCTGCAGCAGTCTCTGTACTGGTGCTGTCAGTTCTTGCATTCAGGCAATGATAGTCTTCTGTCAGTCTCCACTCTCCATAGCATCTACACACTGGCCATATAGGATTATTAAAAGATGAGCAAGTCTTGCTGGCCACTCACTGGCTTTCCGGTTCAGGACCCATCTCTTGGCTGGGGGTTCACAGAGTCCTGGCTGGCGTGGTGTTATCAATGGTGCACTGCTGTGGTAGTGATTGGTACCTGTTCTTTTACCCTCAGCAGTCCCACAGCAGGAGGGTCCTCTGAGAGACCAGGCAAGGTGTTCAGCTGTCTGACTTCCTCTGTCTCTACAGGTCTCCCAAAAGCCCAGTGACACCCTTTTGGGTCTTTGAAATATCCTCTCCTGAGGCAATCTGTGCCCAGGATGCACAGGCCCTCTGGGCCAGTCACAATGGGGCGTGTTTGCCATTCCTTCCCAGTCAGACTCGCTTCAGCTTCCAGTACAGTCATGTGTTGGGATCTGCCTGTCAACCCAGAAACAGAGATGGATTCTGCCCCTCAATATCTTGATGGCATCAGAGTAAATTGTTCTCTGGGATCAACTAAAGCCTTATATTCCACTCACAATCAGCTAAGGATGGAGCCAATTCAAGGTCAAGTACTCAGTACTGTTTATCTTCTCCTCAACAATGTCTAAGAGTTTACACATATCCTTTGTTTACTTTAGACTAGTTTTTAATTTATAACTTTACTTTCCTTTTCAAAAGCCTTTTTTTGGGTTGTGCTAGTAACCCAACAAGTTTCTTTAAAAGTGTTTTTCTTAATCTTCTCTTTATTTGCATATATGGATCGTTCTATTGCCAGATAGAGAACATTAAAATAAAGTTCTGAATTTTCCTTTGCAAAAATCATTCAAGATTTTGCCTGTAATTTGTTTATTCAGACATACTAAAAAGATGAGATTATTATTCATTTGTTCCTATGCAATTTTCCTAGTGGTGCAGGTTCCCTACCAGAATTATTCTATACATAAAAATGTTCTACCATATGTTAGCAGGCAGCTCCTCCTTTGCTACACTTTAACTTCATTTTAAACAATTTTGGCAAATGCAGTGACTACAAATTCCCATGCAAGTTCCTCAAATCCATGCAGTGTAGCACAATACTGGGCCATATTCAGACCTGTACAAGTCTTAGAGTACAATTCCCTTGAAGACAGTACATTTTCATTATAAATTATTCAGCTCTCTTTTCCCCCACCACTGACAAATCAATGACTACCATTTCACCACTTAATTACATTTATCGTCTAAAATAGTCTGCATTCTACACAAATATTTAAACCACTCTTTTTGTTAAAGAAGCAAAATATAAAAAGATTTTACAGTCTTATGCTGTCACATGTGGCACCTTTCAAAAAGCTCTAGAATAATACATCAACATAAAGTGAATTAGATCACCAAGAACCCAACATAATACAAGGAAAAAAAATCCAAGCTAATTTGGGTTCCCTGTACTTGTACATCTAGCTCTCCTAGGTGAGATATAATAAACCCAGAGAAAATGTATTCTGTGTCTCTCCTGTTCATTTTATTCTTACTACAGTAATCTTGTGTCTTAAATCAGTCTCAGTACACTGAAATTTATCACTGAATATAGCACTTTAGTGCATGCATCATGGTTTTGGTTTTACATAGTACTAGCAACAAATATCAGAGTGCTTTATATTCCTTAGCATGCACATTTCTAGTAGAAGATGCCACCCGCTCAATTAAAAAAAATGAAAAAAAAAAAAAAAAAAAAAAAACACCCACCTTCTCTTTCCAAAAACAAAAAATGGACC
>JAYDZK010000128.1:1538959-1553242 GCA_034509185.1 Euphonia xanthogaster | reverse complement strand
CGGAGGTAAATTTGATTCTGTTTCCACCCACACTTAGTAGCAGCAGTACTTATCCATTAGTGGAATTTTTGTGACTAAATTTTCAGACATCATGGCAGACTGATACACCTTTATATCCCAGTGACCTAATCTCTGGATGGGCTTGACTGTCTCTAAGCAAGTAGTAAAACTTAAAGCAGAAATTCCAGAATATCCTCTACTATCATAGAAAAATTAACAAAACCAAATGAGTTTAGAGTATATTTGAAAAAAGGTCTGAAAATAAATTTGTCATATACTGGTGGTAAACATATTCAGACTTCTGCTTTAAATGCTGCCTAATATCTGAGATAAACACAGCATTCAAATTTAGATTCCTTAGTTTTGGTCATGGAAAACAAAATCCTTCCTTAGCTTTCTGGATCATCCTTGGCATTTCTAAAGTACTAAGTCTGCATAATATGGAGAGTGAACCAGGGACATAAAATATTATAGCCAATACTAGGAATTCACAAAGTGCATTTCTTGTGGAGGAACAGCTTATGGTAAACTTGTTATTTCATGTCCATCACAATAATTTGGGCAGTCATATTAAGAAAAGGGCTAAAGTTAACTTATGTACCAAGTGGGTGACGGCTCCCTGTGCAGTTTTCCAGAGCTTTATCTATTTGGGAGAGCACAGTCTAACTCAGTACATGCTGAGCAGGATGCCACCCTGAGTTTTAACCTAAAGGGTTAATAAATGTCCTGACTCACTCAGGTTGAAGAGAGGTTAGACAGTGACTGTTCCATGCTCAGCAAAAGTAGGAGGAGAGAAAGCTGTCATTGCAGGCATTTTGAAAAAGAGATTCCTAATTCAAGCTGCAAGTAAAATGCACTGGCCAAGATGAGGGGTTGGCAGACACCTAAAAGAATGTATTATTGTTGATTAAGGGGAGGGCTGTCATCCATTTAAACTGTTTAAATAAAAACTAAACAGGTTTGGTCAGTGCATATTCTCTATGGCACACTCTGGATTAATCCATTCTTTTCTTCTCCTATCTTCTTCTCTGGCCTCTTAAAAAACCCAAAAGAAACCCCAAAACAAAAAAAAAAAAACAAAACAACCAAACCCCACAAAACACCAAGAACCTGCCCCCACCTCACTCTCTCCCCACAACCAAAAAGAGAAAAAAAAAGCAAAAAAAATAGCCACACAAAACCACCAAACCCTAACCCACACTGGCAGTTATAGCATTTTCAAAGAAATAGGAATGTTCTAAACTCCTGGGGACAGATTTTACTCTGCAAGTGGAGAAAAATGCAACACAACTTCAACTGCTATTTCAGCAAAACACCTTAAAAACTAGGAAAAAAAATTAACTCCTACTCTTTTGTAATGCTGACGAAAATTTTTTGTCCTTGTTTATTCTTCAAAAGTTGAAAGGGAGTTGAGACTTATTTCAAAAATTGCTTACAAAGAAGAAAATTTGAAAGCTGGATTGTCATATGTAATTTCTGTTAAAGAGTGACATTTAATAATAAAATCTATCCCTAAATCAAAACACACACATGTTTATCAGAACTCTAGCTCGATATGAAATCCAATATCAATTTTTTAATCCCAAGGTCTGATTGCAGTTCATGATTCTGTGGCACCATCCTATTTAGGGTGCAAAATAATAGAATATGTGAGTCCACATCTTCATCTGCTGATTTAAAACCCACACATAGAACTAAACCCTGTAAGCCTTGATCTGTCTTGATTGTCATCATGGGAGTATCTGTTTTGGGGAAGAAATTGTGCAAAACTAACCCTTCCCTACTGTTTGGGAAAAAAAAGGTAGCATATATAGGAAGATGTTGAAGAAAAGAAGATTCTGTCCTTGCATGGAAAAGAGGCTTTGTTTTGCCATTGGTACCCTATAAAAGGAATAAGGAGGGACTGGCCATTTCTTTAATCAAGGACCAGGCTGATATGCAGCAATGAGTGTGTGACTCAGCCTTGCTGTCTGCTGAGGGATGGGACTGAATGTTTCTCTAAACACAAATAAAAGGCCTCAAAAGACTTGTAAACAAGACCTCTGTCTGCTCAACTTCCTCCTTCCTACATCAGAGTAAAAGCCACATCTTAGTATATATTTAGATACAGAAATTTGTTTTGACATTGTGTGAAGGCTCTGTACACATTATCCATATCACAGTAGAAACCAAATAGGTGTAAGCAAATGATGCAAAGGAGCAAGAGAGCAATTGTGCCGTTGGGAACTCACTGGGAAGTGACAATGCATTAACTGTTCCAAAAAATTCACACTCTTCAGCAAACCTCACAGAGCACTTAAAACAAGCCATTTTCTCAGGCTTTAAGAACAGAAACAACAAAAACAAAGATAGGTGCATATTTTCTAAAGAATTTTCCTATATCTTCTTCTCATTCATCAGGAAAGATGTTAAATCTGCATGTAAAATTGTAGCCCACTTTCAAAGAGTTGCCTGTGCAAATTTACAGCTTCTGCAGCTCCAGGGAAGTGTAATTCCAAATGTAATATATACCACCATAGTTAACTCACTTCTGCATTTTGCACATAGATGGCACAGTTTTGCCTCAGAGGATGCCACTTAGCATTGTTCCCTCTCTGATTCACAGTGCCAGCAGCAGTGCTCAGCACCACACTCCCAGACACAGCTTTTTGAAGAACGTCATGTCACCATGAAGCTTAGTCCAACGTTGTCACAGATTGCTGTTCTGACCCGCCTAATCCTGAACAGACTGAACTTCTGCCTGTGAGTGGCTGGCAGGTCTCTGAACCTGTCAGGAGTTATCCTTTCAGTTTTCTCCTGAACCTAGCTCAGACATAGGGTTGCTTCAAAGAGTGAATGTCTCAATGACATCCTCTCTGCAGTGGAATCAGACCACATGATGCGCTGCCTTTGGTGAAAGCCTAGCACAGGAGGCAGGAAGAGGCTGCCTCAGACCACTGAATGAACTACAGATTTCTGGGGTGGGGAAGTTGGGCAGAGGGGGGGGTGGGTGCAAAATAAATAGTATTAATGATAATGATAATGATAATGATAATAATGGAAAGATATATAAATAGATATATAAATAAATAAATGGCCATCCTTTTGTATAGAAAAAGTAGTGACAGCAACATTTTATGAGAGCGGCAGATAGTGATGGAACAAGAGGAATAAGTTTTAAACTGAAAGAGGAGAGATTTAAATCATATATTAGAATGAAGGTCTTGACTGTGAGAGTGTTTGACACTGCTACAGAGAAGTTGTGGATGCTCCATCTCTGGTGGAAGTGTTGAAAGCCAGGTTGGATAGGACTTCAAGCAACCTGGCCTAATGGAATTAGAATTCCTTGCCCATGGCAAGGGATTGGAACTGAAATATCTTTAAGGTCCCTTCCAACCCAAACCATTCTGGGATTCTATGACTATGATGGGTTTTTTTTAATCAGGCCCAAAGACAGAGCATTCTTCTGTCAGATTATTTCAGTTTCCTCTTTAAGACTGCAGCTGACAGATATCTTTCTTCCACAGGATGGCAAACAGAAAGACTGAGAGACCAAAACCACTAAAATACTGTGCTATCACCAATCTACTGGTAGAAGTAGAAGAAGGACATGGCCTGCAGGAGGAGCTCATGTTCAGCCAAGACGAGCACACACCAAGTAGAAGCGAAACTCACAGAGATTCATGTTTCCTTGCTGAAAGCAACAAAAAACTACAATAGAAGTCGCGAGGGCTCATGCTCTGGCTAAGGGCACCACCACCAGATCTTAAAAGATCTTGAAACACAGCCAGTACTTTGGCAAGGAATATTAGAATGCTTAAGGCATTTTTGTGTGACATTTTGTCTTAAATAATGCCAAAAGATATCCATATAGCATTGAATGCTACTGCAAGTCTACAGATCACTGAGCACTCTGGAAAATCCCTTCAGAGTGTACTGGAATGTCACAGTTTGGCTGTGTCCACCATGTTAATACCAGAGATGTCCACTCACAACAATATCCCTCACAGATTTATTCCAAGGTTATAAGCATTGCTACTGTACAAGCATGTGGTGAATATATTATATATTTCACATGGACTGGTTCTAAAAGAAAAAAAAATTACAGATTAATTGTTAACTGCTTCACACGTAAACATATATTTTGTTCAAAATCATAACACATGATATCTGTTGTTGATATGTACCCCACACAGTCACCCTGTTTTCTTTTTTGGATACTCTATAATACATTTTTAAAACTCTTTTTCTACCCTCTCCCATGAATTCTATTAAAATTTTTTCCCATGGAAAGGCAAAAGGCTTGCCTAAGGAAAGGTTTTCAGCTGTTCATTCTCTTCCACAATTCCCCAAAGATCTACAACAGTGTCTCAGCCCTTGAACAGTGCAAATGCTGAACAGATATTAACTGAGGCTTTTAGTAGCTCAGGCTTGCAAGGCCAGGGCTAACCTAGGAGACTTCCCAAGGTGGACTCACTTCTTTGGGCACAGAGGTAGTAGGGCTACCTGGGGTAGTGGATGCAGGTGCAGGGAGGTTACGGGACTTGTGCCAGATGGAGATGAAGAACAGCACTCATTTCCCCCTTGAGTTTAGAGGTGTTTGCCTAACAGGTAGTTTGCTCAAGCTCATCCAAAGTCCCTGTAATGGGAATGGCCCCTCTATTTTCATTGCATCAGCTGATTGCTCTTCTAGTCCTCATGTGAAAAATAGATAGGCACTTTCTCCAGCACCAAAGGTAGGTAAGGTCTAACTAAGGGCTTATAGATTATTTCTAGGTGTTGTGGAATTTTAATAAGATTAAAATAGTTGAGTGAACACTTGCTGATATGAACTGGAAAGCTTCTCCTCAGTTGGACTTACTGATCCTGGTGGGTCGCTTCCAACTCAGCCTATTCTGTGATTCTGTGATACTTATTCATTCATGAGTGCAGGTTTAGTCCTTATTTTTCATATTTAAAAGCTGTACATCATGTTGATAATTAGAACAGCAGGGGAGTAGTAAATAAACAATGCGCTGAAACAACTTTTTCCAGAAATATTGTTTTTATTATTCCTGTATTTTGTATTTTCTTTGTTTTCTTTCTTTGAAGTGTCTAAACAATATAAGCATTTCTGGAAAATATTTATATATTTGTTTTATGCTCTTCCTCCTTTAAGTGTTTCATTCTTGACTGGGAGTTTTCTAGGGCTGGAATACCAGTCTTCATGTAACACCAGCCAAGGTGTTTACACAAACAGAGTCCATACACATCTCATCCACAGCATCAGTCTCTTGCTGCAGTTAACAAATTTTGATTCTAGTTCACATGTGCCCTGTTCATTTCTCCAAAAGGTCACTCTTAGTGGTGTGGTCCTCCTCCATGCACTTAGCATCGGTGAGACCGCACCTCAATTTTTGGGCTCAGTTTTGGCCTCTCACTACAAGAGAGACATGGAGGGGCTGGATCACATCCTGAGAAGGAAAACAGAGCTGGGGAAGGGCATGGAGCACAAGTCTGATGAGAAAAAGCTGAGAGAACTGGAGAACTGGGGTTGTTTAGCCTGGAGAAAGGCTTAGGGGAGACCATCTTTCATTCTTTCTAAAATTACCTGAAAAGAAGGTGTAACCAGGTGACAGGAGGTCTCTGCTCCCAAGTAACAACTGAGGACTGGAGGAAGTCCTCAGCTTCTGCTAGGGGTCATTTAGATTAAATATTAGGAAAAAGGTTGTTATTGAAAGTGTCAGTCTTTGGAACAGGCTGCTGAGGGGCATGGTGGCCTCACTGTTCCTAAAAGTATTTGAAACACTTGGGGCATTTGGGGACATGGGTTAGTAGAGAACTTGGCAGTACTGGGTTAAGAGTTAGATTCAATTATTTTAGAGATCTTTGACTATCTAAATTACTTTATGAACCTATGAGTCTATGATTTGAAAGTTGCTTTTATTTTTTGGTGTAACACACACATATCAAGCTCTTGCACTATCACAGGGACTACTCTAGGACATCTAAAAAAAGAGAAGTGCCACCTAAGCCATTCCAGGAGAGACAGAAGAAACCCCAAGTGTTCAGACAGTGTTTTGAGGTTCACATAAAAATTCCTTAAAATTGCCTTAAAAATCTCAGCCCTTACTAAATCCTTTCTAATCCAACCAGGGCCATTGTTCCATAGAATGTGCCCTGTCCTCTTGTGAGCACCCATAGCTATAGGAGTTCAGAGCTGGTGATTTTCCACCACTGACTATTACTGAAATGAGGATAAAGCAGAGAAGAAGCAATGCCAGAGAGCAGCTAATCAAGAGCAAAGAACAGAGAAGAAAGCTCCAACCCATGTCTGCAATGGCTTCAAATTATGAGTTTGGGAATATTAATGAAAATATCAGTTATTAATGGATAAAAATATAGGACTTCTTGTTATTCCTAATTTATGTAGAATTGGTGGAATGGTTGAAATTGATTATTACTTGTTGTGTTGTGTTTATAAGTTGGATTGTTCCGTATCCCCCTACTTTTGTAATGGTTTTGTCCTGGTTCTCTCCACCCTCCTCTCCCATGCCTGTCATCCTCACTCCTCCCATATCCCCACGGTAACTGTTGTATCCTTTCCTAAGTCCCTCCCTGGTGCTCTGTCCGTCACTTGGCACTCCCTCCCTTTCCTCTAGAAGTTTCTACCCAGGGCATTGAGTGATTGGATCAGGGACCAGGGCCCCTCCCTTGATCCACCCCTACTGGTCTATGTCTAACATCAGTCTTTGATATTCCACTCCCCTCTGCAATCCCATTTGGTCAGATGTTGACCACGCCCCTGTGTCTTGTGCCCTTTATAAGGGGCTGTAACCCTGTAATCCCCATCTTTGGCTGTCGGTTCCCCTGGGATCAAATAAACTTGGTTGCACCCTGAGATGGAGCCCGCTCTCCTTTCTTCTGCTGGTTCTCGCTGCGAGTCTCTCCCATCAGCAAGGAGGCTGCCGCCAGACATAACTCCGGGCAACCTCCTTAGGCGCTGTCCTGGGATTGCGAATCCCAGGAGAGTGCCCCCTGCTGACAGTGGTGCTGGTTGCTGGCTGGGCAATCTGGAGGGACCAGGGTCCTCTTCAGTCCTCCCAGCTCGCTGCTTCAATTACTTTCATCAGTTTTTGTTGAAATATTTATAGAAGCACTTGAAAAGAACATTGTCCTTTATAGTCTTAAAAGCAGCAAATTGTTCCACTTTGTATATTTTACTGAAATCAAATGCATTTAAATATGTTCAAGATTATGATTGATTTACTAATTAATAGGTCTAGACAGCCTCTTGAGTTAAAATTTACAAATTGTTTTAAATTACTTAACCCATCTCTGGCTTCTTGCTTTTTTGTTTTACACTGTGGTAGAAAAGAAGTGAAGGTACACACTACAATTTTGATTTATTGATTTATATTGTGGAAGGGTAACAGCCTTCTTGGCAAGACTTTACTTTTTTAGTGGCTTGCAAAACATTATTAGGCAATGACTAAGATTATTATAGCTCTAATTCAACATGATTAAATAGTTGTATTTAATTGGCAGTTGCTGGTATGGTTTGGGGAACAAGAAATATCTTAATTACTAGAGTAACTGTGATGAATGTCTTGGAAAGCCTAATTGAGGCAGGTGGGAAGTTTTAATACTTTTGTTTCAGTGTGTTTGTAGTGGATGTTGGATAGTTTCCTTCAATGTGGAAATTCATCATGTGGCATTATTAATATTTTAACTGGAAAAAATAGGTTAAAATAATTTTGATTCGCACATTTCAAAAGAACATGGATATAAACACTTAATCATAGATCTGCTACCATGCATGACATGTTTTACACAAATTTATCCCGAACATTACTGATGCTGCTAAGAATTGGTAACAGAGTCCAAATTCCTGGAAAGACCAGTATGACCTAATTCAGCTTGTTTTTATTGGCTTTCCTCAATCAAAACAAGTTGGTCATCTTCACATCCAGCAGACATATGCTCTCAATGAAATCCTTAAGGAGGAGCATTGGAGCAGAGAAGAGAGGAGAGCAGAGCAGCACCCTGCTGAAATCCTGGAGGAGTCATGCTGTCCTGCCACAGGTTAGCATGAGGTACTGTCAATGTGTCTTGCTCCCCACTATCCCTATCCCTATCACTATCACCTCCCTCTAGCACTGTGAACTTTTCCAGCCCAGTGGCACTTGCTCAAAGTGAAAAATACGCAGCCAAATGGAAACTGCAACCAAGTGTCATATGGAGTGGCTTTATAAGCAGTTAATTCTGGCTACGTATCATTAGATGTATATGGAAGCCAAAGAACAAGATCTTTTGAGTTGTTTTCTAAATTAGTGATTGAAGATTCAGACTCCTTCCCATGACAAAAAGCATTCCCCTTCAGTGAAGTGTGTGCATAGATGATGTCTTCCTTCTCATTCAATCACTAAGTCTAAACAAATATTACACTATTACCTCCAAGCACAAATATAGCCTCAATCTTTAGATGATGTTAAAGGTGGCTGTGTTTGTGAAGGAGACACTCAGCAGCATCCAGTGTTTACTTCAGTAATAACTTAGTTAGATATAAAAGAGTCAATATGAACCACATGAAACCCCCTCAAAATTAACTATGACTTTTCCTTTTCCTTTAAGAAGCATGTTTGTTTTTAATCAAGGTCAGGCATTACAGAATATACTGATCATATATCAAGACAGGGCACTAGAGCAAAAGACTGTTAAGCTGACATTAGAAACGGAGTATATTTCCATCTTATTGACACATAGAAAAATCCTCATATTTTGATTCCTTTATAAGCAACAACACAACAAATTTGGTATTACCAATACTAAAATTGTAATTTGCATGGCACATTTTAATTACATATTGTAATATAAACCCATATATTTGTATTATTGGTAATTTACATTTCAATTTTTATTGGCAACACCAATAGTCTGAAAATCTTTCCTGAAAAAGGCAAAAGCTTGAAAAAAAATACTGTCTGTGGATAATTGTCCACACACTGATTGTTCAGCACGTATCATAGAGTCCACATACCTCCTTCATAGCTGAAGCTCCCATCAGCTCAATGAAAAGCAGATGAACACTAAAAATTGCATGTACTGTGGAAAATCAAAGAAAGAAAACCAAAGTGAAGCAGGGAACCACATGGTCACAGACTATCTGAAACACAACCAGCATCAATGCTTTCTCCAGACCTCATGTATTCCTGGAAATCACTTAAAGACCAATTCAGGAAAAAAAAAGCAATCCAACAAGCCTGAAACAACCTCAACAGAGCTATTTTTACAGTCTCAGAGATAAATTGACTAAGCAGACATGGATATATCAGCAGAGACCATCTGCTGGTTAAAGCATCATTATTTGACACATAATCAAAGATTGTGAAGGTAGCTTCACACCCACATGCACTTCAGGTGGTGCTTACAAGGAAGACAAGACAGGTTTTGCTGGTCTTGTGCTGTGAGTTGTGCTGCTGTGGGCACAGGTGTTCCATGTTGTGCAATTTACTCAGAGCCCCAGGTATCCTTGTCATGGACTAAAGCTAAGACCTGAAAAGATCCTGGGACACCTATAAGGTAGTTTGCTCTCCCTTCATTGTGTGCTGGTCCACAAGAGCCCTGACCAGGAGCTTCCTGTGTCCCCTCTGTCAACTTATGCCAAACCAGATTCCAAAGCTCCTAACACACTGCTTGTATGCAGGCCCTGCAGGTCCAGACAATCACCATATTTTCTTACAGAATGTAGCTGGAGCTTGCATGGTCTGTAAGACTGCATACACTGAAGCTATAAAGCAGGATTTGATCAGGTGTAACTAGTTCTTCAGCCTCACGACACCTGAAGTGTGGGCAAGTGCAACGTTTTTAACTCTGTGCTACCCAGTCCTGCAAAATGTATGGGAGCAATAGTCCTCTGGAAGAAGATCATACCTACAGCATGATGATAGAGCTAAAATAAACATGCATGAGGGCTGTCAGAGAGAGAAGTCCCAAGCTGTCACCTGAGCATTGCCCAAAGCTGTCACTGTGGCCACACGGATAGGGGAAAGCAAGAGTCTGAGCAAAGGAAGCTGTAGAAAGAAAACCAATTTTGTCTCTGCTGTACACAGATACCTCCAGGAGAGGGGGGGTGGGGGGGTGGTATTGGTGCTGTGTGCATATCTAGTGTATGTGGGGTATGGATGGTGAACCTTGTGATATTAAAGATGTAGTCAGAAACAAGAGCAATGTTTTCAGATACACTCTGCTTTCTGTAGGAAAAAGTCAAGACCCAGCCAAGCCCTATGTGCACTGATGCTGGAACACTGCATAGCATGGCAGGGGGGCAAGTAGAGCCTAAAGCTCTTGTGGTACAACTCAAGGGCTGCAAGTGAGCACTATCTGCTATCCACATCTTGGTTGTCAGTGCAAGCGACACCTCTGCTCAAGGCTCCTTCTGAGCCTTGGCATCTTCCACTCTCCTCTGTGGGAGGGACAGATGCCAGGTGTCATATCCCATGAGAGCCACTTTTGACAAGAGTATGTAATAACAAGAAAAGAGGGAATGTCTTTAAGATGAAGAAATGTAGATTGAGATTGTATACTAGGAAGAAATTCTTCCCTGTGGGGGTGGTGAGGCACTGGCACAAATTGCTTAGAGAACCTGTGGCTGCCCCTTCCCTGGAAGTGTGCAAGGATAGGTTGGATGGGACATTGAAAAACTTGGTCTAGTGGAAAGAGTCCCTCCTTGCCCATGGCAGGGACATTGAAATGAGATGATTTTAAGGTCCTTTCCAACCCAAACTGTCCTGCTGTTCTGGATTTTTGTGTTTGGAAGCAGGTGTATGCCAATGCACAGGATGGTAGTAGATGGATGGACATGCTTTCCTATCAATTTAAACACATAGTCACAATGGAGTACAGTCTTTCTAAAACTGATAATCATATCCTGTCACATTTTCTGGGATTGTACAAATCCCAGTTCCACTCTGATCTGAGGAACAGTTGTCTCCCAGGTCACTATGGGAAACCTGGAGACACAGTTTTTCCACCTGCAAGCTAAAAACAACATTTATATTCACAACATAACTCAGTTAAGACCAGAGTTTATGCCTGTAAATACAAAGTATAAATTCCTATCAGCAAAATCAGATGTTTACAACTATTGCCTGAGAAGCTGCTAGATCAGGATCTGACCTTAAGAAGCAGTAGAACAGTGACTGCTGACTGTATCCTGCCAGAACAAATGAAAACAGTCACTGCAGGCATAATCTTACAGCTGTTAATAATCAAGCTAAGACAATGACTCCCACTGTCATGAATTTGTTGTTTTCCATGTATCCAGTTTTGGCCTACAATGGATCTTAATAGGAAGGCATGCTTCTTCATCTTTTTCACACTTAATGGGATTGAATATCCCCATCCTTTCCTGCTTTCTATATCCTTTCTATAGAAAAGTAGATATGCATTTCAAATCTCCCCTCAAAAATCCAAGAAGCATTACTTCTTTAGAGGCTTATTTATGTACTTATTTCATAAAATACTGAGCTTCTCACACAGAGAAGCTGTCTCTGTCTGGTACAAGGAAATAATTATGCTTTTATTTCCCTTTCCCTCAGGAAAACTAGAAATTGTGGACTTAATATTGAGCAAAACATGTATAGCCACCACTAATGTAAAAGTCATAAGAGAAATATAATACTTGTATAAGACAAAAAGGGAAAAAATACTTTAATTAGTTTCAATATAATAATTTTCCTTTTAGTAGGGTAGAGCTCAGATTAAAGTAAAAAGCAGTCAAATTAGAGGTAATGAATTCTGACCACTTGTGGTATAGAGGCACTATGAGTCTTATGATCTAAGTGTTAACTTACTTCATATGATATGTAAAAAACTACTTTTTGTCATCCAGTACTTCTGAAAAAAAAATTAATTGTAACAGTATTTCTGAGGGTATAAATATATAGAGAAAATGCACATTCTCTTTTTTTGCTAATTCACAGTTTCACATTTTTAAATCATGCTAGCCTCAGTCTTATGAGGAGAAAACCTTAACTTCTGTTTCCTCTGAATAAAACATTGTTTTCATGAATATTCAAGGCTCTTTTTCTGGGTAAGAAGAGCAAATTTTTCCATTTACTTTCTTCTCTAAAGCATGATGCTTTCAAAAACAAGGTCTGTATCCCCAGGGTCAGATGGCATAATTGTGTACACTGGCTCTGAGGATTTAGCTGTCCATCTCCTGAAGCTACGTGGGATTCTTTTACATGCTCCAAGGATTATCTTTAATATTAATCACCCAGTGTTTGTAATGGACCATTCCATTAGAAGTCAAAAGGCTTGTTAGCAACTACCTGACATTTGCCTGGCTTGTTCTTGCTGTGCACTCTGCATGATTTTTAAGGTAGGCAAGCTGTTTCCTTGCTGGTGACACAGCAGGGGTCCTTATGACTGTCATAGGTCAGACCTTATCTTAATCCTTAGTACACTAAAAACCAGGATGTGAGGTATTCTATTCCTAATGCTTAGTCCTTTAAGGATCAGGATTAGAGGTCTCCAATGTGCAACAGTGGTCTTCTGCCAGCAAAGAATTTAAGGAGTAATACACTCTTAACTCTAAAAAGCCACTTAGCACTGCAAAGTAAAACCATTCCTATTAAGTCTGGCTCTCAAGATGCAAGAACAATCCTCAGAGAAGGATCACAGCACTTGCCTTAAGTACTCTGGGTTGTCACACATTGCTGCATCAGAAGGCAGAGCATCACATTGTAGGAACAGTAGTTGTAGGAACAGTTGTAAGTGAGTGGGTAGTTAAAAACAAAAGAAAAGAAAGATGAAGAAGCACTCAGAAGTTTTTCCTCTTTGCTTATGTTTCTCAGCTGCAATCATTATGGTTCCACAACTGACCATGTGTGTTTCAAAACTTGCAGGAAGTCACAGTTAAAATGGGATCCGTTAAATGTACAACAGACAATAGCTGGACACAGGATCCACATGGGTGGAGTCACATCAACCAGTGAACTGGTTTTGCCACCTGAATAGCCAAAATAGGCACTTGTTCAACCATGAAGATGCTCTCAAGTGTACTTTGCTGGAGGAGTATGACATGACTCTGCAGGACGTTAACCAATAGAGGGTACAAAACATGGTAATTGCAGAACAATAAAAAATTAGAAAGAAACCTGTTACTTAGAAGACAGAAACATAGAAGATTCTTAATTGGAATTATGTCCTTACAATGATCTGTAAGGAATAAGTGAATAATGAGTTTCTTTGGGAAGTAATGTGGGCATGCAGGAGCTCAGGGAGGAAGGTCACTTCTTCAGAAGAAAGTTAGTTGTTGGGGTATTTTTAGATTTCTGCTAAAAGGAGCAAAAGTATGTCATGTGGAGAACAGACTCAAACACTCAAAGTGCTCATTTAGGCTCTGAAACAGTAGAAACCAAGTCCTGCTTGAGTAGCTAGTGCAGATGCTATTTGTGTGCCAAAGCAGAGGAGGGGAGCTAGTGGTGCTTAGTGGTGGAGCAGAGGAGGGGAGCTAGCCAGTTGTACATACATAAGGAGCAACAAGTCACTATCTCCCTTTGTCAGGATTCATCAGCGATTTGGAGTGAGGTCAGTGTTCGGCCATTCTTTTCCTCTTGCCCTGTCCCAATCTCCAGGATATGCTGTTCTCTCAAACCAAAAAGAATTATGTTCCTGTGTGCACATCAAGCAGGAATCCATTCATCCATCTGGTCCTTGCCAGATGGTAAATCTTTGTTCCTCTGCTTCCCTATCATGGGGAACAGACAGACCCACGGCACAGACAGGCTATAGGCTGTGCAGCACATCCATCACATAGCTTGTGGACTATGTGAGGCTAAGAGCAAACGGGGCATCCCCTTACTTTGCTCCCCTTTTAACTAAGAAATCACAAGATTAACTTTGGTTCAGGAGTTGCAAAGCAGGAGCCAAGAAGTTTCCAGAGAAACCATATATATGTTTCATAACCACAATGTTTTATCTCCCAGACTGAAACAGAATTTATTCTTATTATACCTCTTTCCATCTATATCAATGTATATATCATCTATCTATATCTGTATCTGTATCTGTATCTATATCTATATCTATATCTATATCTATATCTATATCTATGGAAGCAGAATGTTGTATACATAATAAATAAAATCTTTTTTAAAAAGTGGGGTGCAGAGCTAAATAGGGAATTCTCAACAGAGGAATCTGAAATGGCTGAAAGACACTTAAGAAAGTGCTCAAAATTCTTGGCCATCAGAGAAATGCAACTCAAAACAACTCTGAGATACCACCTCACACCTGTCAGAATGGCTAAAATCAAAA
>JAYDZK010000128.1:1108926-1121309 GCA_034509185.1 Euphonia xanthogaster | reverse complement strand
TTTTCATATATCACTACTGTTGTTGAATGGGGTAAGAAATTCAACCTGTTATACTTACAGCATGCTAGATTTATACTGGAGCATTTTACATTTATTTATAGACATAGAAAAAGCAGCATCAATATCTTGCATGTTAGCAAGGCTAGAATTTTACTATAGGTGAATAGGATTTAGAGATAGGTTCTTTTATTTGCGTATGAACTGCAAAGGCAACAAGTAAGGCTAACACCCTTTTAGCTGTGACAGACATTAATTTTAAATGATCAGGGGAACGTTTTCTTAGACAACAGATATTGTGTTTCCATGCCAGCAAAAGATGTACTCAAACCTATTATCTAATTTTTGAGATTTTTCAGTCCAGAAGGTATTAAAATCCAGTTAAGAAGTGCTGTTTTTAAAGAGGGCAACAAAACACTTTTGTCCTGTAATGTATTCCTCCAACAAAATTACATATTTTCCCATTAAATCTGTTTTTGGATTCATTGAAACTCCTGGAAAAAAGTTTTTTGTTGAAAGGTTTATTCTTAATCTGAATTTTATGTCTCAGGAGTCAATAGAGATGGGTCAGTTATTCGGATAAGCCTACAAAAAAAAGTTTGGCTAATACATGGACCTTAACAAATCCTGACTGCCAATATGTGGATGTGTAATTATTTAAGTTTGACAGCTGAGAAAAAGTATCAGGGAAAAAATAAGAATCTAACCTTTGGCCCCAGCTAGAAATAAATTTTGTTTCAAATATCCACTGTGAAATAGAATTCTGAAGTGTCCATACGGCATCTTAAATATATATCTGGCTGCTTTTGTAGGTACTACAAAGATGTCAAAGGGCTCTAGTACTTTAAAAGCTCTTTGAGGGTTTTTCCTGAATATTTTCTACAAATATGCTAGTGGCCCAGTTAAAGTGTGTGCTTTTTTCTCTCTCTTCTAGACCTCATTCCAAAACAATACAAGTGCTGATATAAAAAGACATTGTGACATCTGATTACAACATAAACTCTAATAGTGGTGATTGTAGAATTAGTGTGAGTAGTTTTGAGCATGGGACATCTGGAGTAATTCTTAAAGAACAAGGTAAGTCTGACATATATATTGCATAATGTGTAAATAGTTAGGAGCTGCTGTTAGTCTGTAAAAAACACACAAAACCCTACACATAATAACCCCAAAACCTAAACAAGAAGCCATATAGTGCAAATAGACCACAAGCTTCTTAGAAGCAAGACATGTAATGCAGGTTGGAGGCACTCTGGGGTAAAATTTCAGATGTTCCCCACCCCAAAACAAATCATGCTCAAGTCCCAAACATCATTGTAGTGGAATAAACTGGTTATGGGTCTATTTTCTACTTTGGTAGCTTTAAAGTCACAAAAGCACAATCACTTAAGCTAGTTAAGGAAAATCTGTAATTCAGCAAGATGCATGAAAAATGTGAATAGTTCAACAAAACTCAAATAGTGGTGAATTATACAGAGTTGCAGAACACGGAGGTTCTTCTCACTGTAAAATATATAGAAAATCTTCTCGCTGTAAAAATATGGAAGATCTAATAAAATCTCGTTAAAGCCACAAGTGAGAACAATCAGATTTAGTGTGCTGCACATTCTGAGAACCGAAGAATGACACTGCCTTGTGATGCTCAGTTTCCTAAGTCTTCTCCTTTACCCTGCCTGAATTGTGCAAGCAGAAAAATAATTGGTTCTGATTATGAAAACAGCATATATGTGGGACTTATATTCCTTTCAGCAAGAATTAGTTTCATGCAACAGAGACCATAATATGGTCTATGATGTTTAAAAGGCAACAAGCCTCTAACTTTCCTTGCTAAAATCTGTGCTCTTTTAATATCAAATATAGATCCATAGATTTTAATGAGGAAAGGCACCATATAAATTTTGAGAAATTATTTCAATAAATTTAAATTAATTTCTGGAACAAAAGAGAGTTTTTCTGGATCAAGCTTCCACAATAATATGGATAATTAATTTTTCATTCCAAAATTTCTCTGGGGAGAGTGGCAAATGGTTTACATTTGTTACTAAACATCAATCTTAAATGACTCTAAAGACTGCATTTTTTTTTGTCATGCAACATACTGTATATTCTTAATCTGTTGAATGAGGACATTGAAAGACATATCTTAAAAGACATCATACAATCATGTCTTTTCAAAACAAATAAACCCTACTAAATTAGTGATTTTTTTTCTCAATTCTGATTCCTCTTCCTAATACTAGATTCTTTTTATTAATTCTAACTCAAAATACTTTCCTTCTAACCCTATAATCACACAGCTGTCTTTGTCCAGAGGGAAAATTCTGAACCTTAATTTGATTTCTTTCTCTTATTTTCATTCTGTGATGTAATTCAGATTTTATTCTGAATCAGATCACATTTGAGGCTGAAGAAAATAGAGCTAATCTGCCACTGCTTATTTGGTTAAAATCTGTTAAAAGTAAAATTGAGTATCACCAGCATGCAGAAAGGTGTCTGAGAAAAGAGAAATAATAAATACTTAACATTGCAGCTTCTTTATTAATCCATAGTCAGCACAGGTGAAACAGACAACAATGAATTTTTTCTCTGTCCTGGGCTTGGTCTGGCTAGAAAAGTCTGGTTCTTTGAGATTCAACAGAAACATTGAAGCCACGGGCTGGGAACATGAAAATAAACAGAAGAGATCTCAGATAGATTGTTCTGTTTAGACAAAAAGGTAAGTTACTTTTATGTCGTGGGAAATTTATCCAAACATGGACTGATCAATAGCACTAGCAGTTTTACATTAATGCAGATAAGGAAGAGTTTGCAGGTGTTTCCAAAAAGTATGCAGTAACTCTTCTATCTCTTTTATCTTTGAGTAAGTTAACTCAAAGTAAAATTCTTTAATGACATTTTTTACAGCTTGCATTACTTTTCAGTGTTATTACAGCTTTTTTTTTCCCTTTTTTTAGTTAATAGGTAGGGAAGTGATAATTCTTAGTCTCAGACTTGCGATTACTAGTATGGTCCTTCACAGAGGACTCCACAGAGCACTATCAGTGATCCAGAGAAAAATGATACTCCCTGTGTTCTCTAGTCTCATCTCAAAGTCCAAGGATGTAATTCCCAGAAGTGTCAGGCTTGCATAAATTCTTGTCAAAATCAGTATAAAGTGGATTGCAGAGAATTATGGTAGTTAAAATATTCTAGAAGTGATTAAGTAATCTTGACTCATTATTCAGTCTTACACTGGACTGTACTCATATTGCTTACAGAGGCTCAATATTGTTGTCATAGGGTAGCATCCCAGTTCAGAATCCTGATGATACACAGAGATTAACCTCTGGTCAGAGCTGCTAGTTCCTGCCTGCCAGTGTAATCAATGAAGGGAAGAATAAGATGCCTAAATTGGGTATTTTAAATGGTAAGCTGTATATAGCCCATAAAGATTGTCCAATTTACTGACTTTTTGGATGCTCCATCTGTGGGTTAGTTGCCAATGTTGTACTGCTGAATCTGAAAAGCCACCAAATACAAATCACATACCCATGAAATAAAAAGACACGATGAAGGCATTGGTGAGGTAGAGATTATTGGCGGAATTTGAGGGTGAAAAATGGGAAAGAGGGACTGAAAAAAATGTGTCCCAAAACACCAGCCTGTTTTTCTCTGCGGTTTCAGAATGTTGTGATATTTTGAACTCAATTGCAATAATCTTGAACTCAATCGCAGAAAAATAAAACTACAGAGGAGAGGAAAAGAAAAAGAAAAAAGAAAAAGGAAAAGAAAAAGAATAAAAAATACATGGAATCTATTACAAACACAGGTAGAAAATAAAATCAAAGGAGTGTTTGACATATGTGGAGGTACCATCAACAATGTGGACAGTTTTAAAAGGAAACATCACCCCCCTTTCCCCTCTGCTTCTCCCCCTACTTCAAAATATAGCACACCTGACATTTCGTAAATCCCATGTCATACCTCAAGGCTAGATGACCTAAAATTTCCTGAGAAACAGTAATTTTCTGTGCAAGACTTTCCTTCATTCTTCTAAACTAAGCATTGTGATACAGTAAAAAGGTCTGTTAGAAACCTGAGTGCAGAAATATATTTCTCCATGTCAGCAAAGGCTGACAGATCAATAACTGATACTGTCTCTGATGGAAGGAGCCTTGGAGTATTTTTGCTGCATTATGAGTGCTTCTCAGAGTCATAGACAATGGACCAGTGATGAAGGTAAAGGAGAAGAGAAACAGTAAGCAGAAAAAAAGTCTAGCAGAAAATTTCCTGCATAGGATTGGAGCTCATACATAACTGGAAATGCTTCTGTATGTTACTACAATGCCTCCTTTATTTTTCTTGACATGTTTTTGCCCTGGTTGGCCCCTTTTTCCACCCTCCCTCAAGTCTCAGTAACACGGGAGAGATGCTTTCTGACAGACAGAAGATAATCTTAGACTTGACTTCCAATATCAAGGCATTTTAACTCGCACACTTTATACTGAATAATTCATGGCTATTCAAGCTTTACTTCACTTCACAAAGAAAGTGCTTTCTCTTTGCAGTGACTAGATATGAGCAGCTAATTCATTATTTAAAGAGATTAAGTATTAGCAACTGGTATGGGCTCTTCAGAGCTTTTTTTATTCCCTTTGTGTTATCCCCTGCCACTTCCCTGCCTTGTATAGATTTTAGCTTAATTTTACCACATTCAAATCTTTTTAAACAGATCTCTGCCTTAAACCCTCGTTATTTTCAGTGCTGCACTGTCCCACTTTAAAATGTAAAATAATAGGTAAAAACTGCAATATACTGGTGAAATGTTTTAAATCATTGTGAACTCATGAGAACATGCACAAACAAAATGTTTTTACTCTTTTTTAAAAAGCAGCAGGTAAAATTTGGGAAATGGTGATATGTATTTATGACAGTTTCCAGGTTCTCACATCTTGGACCGGGGAAAGAGGAATGGATGTTTGATTGAAACAACACAAATTCCTCATTGTTAAATTCTGAGGAGCTGTGGTTGAGTAGATCAGCTGCTGGTACTTGGGGACTTCTCTCCTTTGGGATGCAGACCCTTGAATTCTGAAATGATGTGGGATGACTTAAACACTAGAAGCTGTGCCATTAGATATTACTTCACAGACAAATTCATTCCTTTTGACAAGAGAGAATTAAGATTGCTCTGTTTTAGCAAAGTTCTTATGAGCAAAATTTCTTGTAGCTTGAAATTAAAGAGACCTTTTTCCTGGGACTTGATCAGACTTCAAAGTACCTTTTAGTCTCTCATGTGTTACTTCAGATGCAGATTTATGGGCACATAGTGATATATTTTGGTAACCAAAAGTACAAATTGTAGCAGAGTATAGCTGGGGAAGATTTTTCTCCTTATAATCCCAGCAAAGGTGCCCATGTCTGTAGCATAAGTGTCAACATTTTACCGTACTGCTGTTGGGGCCAATATTTATGCTAGAGTCTGTTGCCCACAGCAGGAGTATTGCAACTAGATGGTCTTTAAGGTCCCTTCCAACCCAACCACTCTATGAGTTTGTGATTCTGTGATTCCATGCATGGCCAACTGTGCATGAACACATTTTATCAAAAGGAGATCCTCATTTGGTTTCTTCACATGATGCACCCACATGCCAGAGGCAAAGGTGTGCACTGACAAGGCATGCCTTCAAAACCTGCCATCCCATGAAGCTCCTTTTCCGCTATACAATTAGAGCCATTTACAAAAACCAGGCTTTTTTACGTCTTTCTGCGGCCAATGTTTTAAATGTAACATAACAGCCTTAGCAGTGCTATAACCTTACTCTGCAGAGGAAGAATACATGTGTATACCTAAAAAGAAGAGTAAACCTAGAAGCCTCAGCATTTGAACTTATTATCACATCCACAGGAGTAGCCCCAGTGAAATGCTGAGCTCTCCAGATCTAAACCTGAAAAGTTATGCAGGTTTGTGTCCATCTCTGCATAAAATATGTGTCTCAACAGCAATAAGATATCTTTAGCTCACAGAGGTGAACTAAGATGAACTAGGTTTTCTTGGTGAATGGGAAGGGTTTCAATACCTAGAGTTGGAACAATGTTAATGTAATTGAAAAAATGCTAGAAAGCAACTGTTCTATCAAAATGTTGGTTTCTTGCAACTTGGTAATATTACTGTGAATACCATGAAACCAGGCTTCAGATGTTCGGCACATTGTATTTATTTATATAAATAATAAAACAAATTGAAGAAATTTCCTTTCATTGCAGGCATGGGTACCTGGGGAAAGGTAGCCTGTGCTTTCTTCTGGGCAGCTGAGGAAGAGACTATGAAATCCCAGCACCTGGCCAAGTGTTTGAACCCAGATTATCTTTAGATACCCCACTTCAGCACAATACTGATAGTGTTTGGGATGTGTCCCGATGCTTTCACTTTCATCACTACAAGAGTCATGGGAAAATGAATTAAACCTATCTCACATGAACATTGTACTTTAGCATGCAATTTCTTTACCTTATATATGAGTGTGCTCTCATTTGTGCTAAATAACTTGAAGAGAAATATAAAGAACTGTTTCTCCTCACACCTCTCTTTGCTACTGCCTTTTACCTGGTTTCACTGTTTTACCTGACTTCACACAACTTTTTTTTTTTCTTTTTATCATGTGCAAAAGTATGAGTTATAGAATCTGGTTTATTCAAGCTTTCACTGTTTTTTTAGCCAAATAGCTTGCAGCTCCCAGGATTTACAAGGAAAAACAGCAGTACCTGAGATCACAACTAAAATTTAATTCAGATCTCTTGTTTTAAGTTCTATTTAAAAAGCTTATATTTTTTTTTATTAAAGGAAAATGTTTTGGTTTTATTCCACTGTTTAGATTGAATTTAAAGAATTTTTATATGATTTTCACAACTTAAGCCAAGCTTAATCACTGTTTTCAACTCAAGCTGGATGCTCACTGAATCAAAGCACTGCTACTGGAGAAAGTGCAGAGAGCACAGGACTCTTTTACCTCAAGCAAAGTCACAGGCTGGACAAGCAAAAACATTTTCCAGAATAACTTCAGATACAGGATTGGAACTTTACCTTGGAAATATTTTTGTTACTGTTGTTACTTTGCTTACAACAGGAGAAAGCAGGGTCAAGGAAGGAGATCACTGCTTTCCTTAACCCTATGAGCTTCCTGCCCTGAAGAGCAATAAGGATGAAACAGTTAATGTAGAGAAATAAAACTGCAGGGTTTGCAATCTGGATATGCATGAAGTTGTTGACTGCTTCTTCCCCTGATAGTTCTGTCGAATCCAGTGGAACTTCCAGCAGATAAACATATTACATGTGATTCTGATTCTAACTAGAGGAGGTTATATTCTGAGCTTTTTGGATAAGTGCAAATATTTGTCAACCAGATTTTGTGCCCATTTTTAAAAAAGCCATAGAATCAGAAAATATCCTGAGTTTGAAGGGGCCCACAAAATCCAGTTCTGGTCCGACATAGGGTAGCTCCAAGAATCACCGTGAACCATCTTCAAATTACTAAGAAATTTTCTTCATTGAAAGGGTGGTCAAGCACTGGAACAGACTACCAAGGGCAGTGGTAGAGTTGCCTCAGTAATGGAAATGGTCAAAAAACCTGCAGACTTAGTGCTTAGAGACATGATTTCCGGTGAACCTGGCAGTGTTAGGTTAATGGTTGGACTTGTGGATCCTAGAGGATTTTTCCATACTTTATGATTGTAAGATTCACAAATAAAGTTTGTTAGTGCTCTCTCCTTACTGTCTAGGAAAACAATCATTTGAATTCAGGGTAAACTCTTCCCAGTGCCATCAGGGGTTTTGGTTGAGAAACATTCTCATCTGAGGGAAAGTGGCCTTGAATTCTACTCTCATGTTTCGATATCCCTTTCCTAGGCACATGAATGGGGGTGGATGGTAGTTACCTTACAGAGAACCTGCCCTTTTTACCTCTTAACCATAAATTACATCCTGTGCAGTGCTGTGAGATTTTTCTTGCAGCAGTAATCTCTAAAATCTGTGATAAGTATGATGAGGATAAGGTGCACAGTAAATCTCAATTTTTGGTTAAAATAAAAAGACAGCTTCATGAATCCTTTACATCAAAGTGGATTTTTACTTGATATCAGGTAGTAAAAATTATACAGCCCTAAAAATAGATGGTAATTTTTGCCTTCTAAATTGGAGGCCAGTTTTCAGAAAATACTGGATTGTATATTTTTACTGAAAATTAATTTTATATTTGGAAAAATGATTCATATCCACCTTCTTATAGCCCAGAGGAGTGGGCTTAAAAATTCTAAATCGTTCACAATCAGCTCAGGTTTTTTTATTAGACAAAATAAGACATGGAGAAGGGCAAAAGCTTTTTTTAGTGATTTAAACATATTTTGGCTTAAGATTATTGATTCCCCTAGCTTGCTGTGTGGGTGGTCTAAAGCTATGTAAAAAGATATTGCATTTCCCTCAGAATTTATGCACTCTTCTATAAAAGATAATTATCTCTTCTAAGCAAAGGTAACCTTGCCCAATTTTGTACAGAAATAAAGCAAAGGGTATTAAAATATGTGGTTGTGGAGATAAAACATACGTTCTGCAGTCCTTAGAATCTCTCTGATCCTCTCTCTGTCACCAGCAATTTATCTTCCTAATTTATCTATCCAATATCAGGAATTTCTAAATTGCATTAAACAAAGGTGATTATCTATATGATAAAAGAATGCTTTCCTTTGAGAATATCTCTCTTCTCCCTATTCTGTCCTCTAATCATTGCAAAGAAGAAGTAAATTGCTTTTTTCTTAGTGTGTGGAATGCAGAATTTCCTTCTGTAGGAAGATTTTTTATTTTTGAGATGTTTTCCAACAAACCTTTCTTCAGATCTGATCTGCAAAAGGCATTGAAGGCTATTGTAAACTCTGAATCTGGTGACTGAAGGGGTTTTCCATCATGTTGAGAAAGCAGAACAGTGATGAAAGTGTGTCAATAAACTGAGAATTCCCTGAAAGACTTTTGAAGTAGAGTATTGATCCTCCCTTGATCTTCCAGGTAAAATACACTAATTAGGTTTAGCACTCTGAAAAACCACCTCTATGATACAACCCACCTGCCAGGCAAACTAGCAAGTTGTCCATGATACTGTCCAACTCAGTGATTTTGCAGATTATTTTTCACTCACAAGTAAGAGCATTCCTCATGTTGCAGATTCTCCTGCTTCCCTTTGTTCAGTACTGAGCAGTGGGCCCAGCAGTGGTCAGTGGGAAACCTACCTCCACAAGTGGGTGAACCAGCAGGGATTTAAAAATATCTAAGTGGGCCTAATCCCGGAAGAAGGGCAATTTCAATATTCTTGTGATGTTTCAGTTCAAGTCCTTGCTGCTGTGGAAGTAGGATGCTACCTAAAATTTTCCCAGTCAAAGTGGATTTTAGGGATTTTTCTTTTCTCCTTCTGAAACAAGTGCACAGTCATCAGCTACTTCTTAAAACCCATGGTTCCATCTAACATCTGGAACAAAGTGCTGTTCGGGGAAAACAGACTTGAGACAATAACAGCATGAATGCTTCTTTATTCACAAGTCCAGATAGGCTATGAATGGAGTTTCTTTTTTTTTTTTTGAAAATACACTTAGGAAAACAAGGGGAAAATATAACCAAAGAAATTTTTTTCTGCCCTTTTGTATACTTTATTTTATGTATGTATTTATACGTGTTAAAAATATAAAAGACAGGATCTCACTGAAGCAAAAGTGGTGATAATTTAACCACAAACTGGGGCTTGATTAGGTTAATATTATTATTCTTAGTTATTAACACACATACATGCATGAATAAGTCATTGCCTGCTAAAATGTCTGAAACTATTAAGATTTTTATTGTAAGACATCTTTAGAACATGACATACATTAAGTGAAATACGTATTAGAGAATAAAAGTTAAAGAGATAAAAGTCTTAAAACAATAGACCAATTGATCCTTACAAAGGATCCTGACATAGGGAACTCTAAAACAAATATATGGTAAGGGTAGTGTTAAGGGAAACTTTCTGGATGTAATAATGGTTCTTAACATTTTATGCATGCTGTACCTAGTAGTTGTGGATTTTTTTTCTTATAGGCAAACAAATATATTTGGCTTTGAGCAATGAGATCAAGGAGAATTACCTAAAAGGTTGCTATTCACATCAGGTGACTATTTTAATTGACAGATAGAAAAAGGCTATTTCTTTACTTCAGTATGTGAGATTATATTAAAACAGATTTTTTTTTTTCAGTCTATAAATGTAGATATTGGGGATTAGGGAGTGCTTTTGTGTGCTAATGAATAATACAACCTATGTATGTGCCTTGTACCAGGGCCATAATGAAACTTTTCATGCCAAATCTTGAGACTTTACTCATCAGTAAGGTTAAGGAGAGTGTTGCCCAAAAAGGAATTAGGAGATAAACCCACTGAAACTGACAGTGGCTCAGAAGGCCATTTTCTCTACTGAAATGTTTGTAGTAAATGTTCTTCTATTTTCAAGCTTTGTCTGAAAATAGAATTTATTTGAAAAGAAGGCCATGATTTTGCTTTTTTAGCTGAGAAGGAATTTCCTTGTGAAAACAAATGTCTCATTGAGAAGAAGAATGATTCCTTTCAGCATGTCTTTTTTTTTCACTTTTGGCATTACAGTGCTTTTTCTCTCAATTTCTTTTTCTTTAGAGCAGAGGTGGGATTTAGGGGCTGGAGAATGGGAGCAAATGGGAAATGGAGGAGTGAGGCAGATGGAGGGCTATAAGTGAAGGTGAAACCTTCTTTCCAAAGCCCTCAACCTTCCATCTGCTTATTCTTAAAACCATAAGTATGGCTTGCTAGATGATTTAATGCTTCATGTTTTTTGGGATGGGGTGAGAGACTGTCAAGTTAATTGGTAATGACTCAAAGAGTTGGCCATTTGCAAATGGCAGTGTGCTTTTCTGGGGTGAGGTTTGCACCCCCCAAACAGAAACGGAAGAGGAGAGGTTTTTGTATGTGGTGATGAAACCTTTGATCTGTGTAAGACAGAGAGGGTGAGCGCTGGAGGCTCTGGATTTTGAACCAGATAAAGGAGGAGACTGATAAGAAGCAGACCCAGCTGAGGTGGGGTAGTGCTTTTTATTGTGCCAATGTCCTTCCTTACATAACTGGCTCAGTTGTAAAACTCTCCCCCTCACCCTCCAGCCCCAGAGAAGGTCACATTCACAGGAAGGCTGGAGGTTAATTTATCCCTTTTGATGGGGCATAACTGGCTTAACTATGCTGATGACAGAGGCAGCTGTCATCTCTTGGAAAGGCTCATAAATCATCAAATACCCCCAAAGAGCCCCCCAGACTTTCCTCCTGAGGTCTGCCACCAGAGATCTGCACAAGTGTTACAACAGAAACACAGTGCTGAAATAGACAGTGTAATACTCCTTCCTCCCGCCCAGGGGAGGTCCATTCCACCTAAACCTAAATGTACATTAGCCAATTCATCTTTTTGTTTCATGGGCTTTTTGCAGCCGTTGACGGATAAAGACTGTGGCCATCACCTCTACAAATAGAAACTGAAATTGCAACAAATAAGTCTTGTCACCGAATCTACAGGTGGTGATATATTTCCTCTCCTCTATCTACTCTTCTCATATTCTTTCACTCTTTTTCTTTCTTTTCCTAATATATTCTCTTAATTTTCATACTTTTCTACTGCTATATTACTATAGATAATAAAAATAACCAGAATGGTTACATACCTGCTTTCCATTGCAAGCAAATTGTTCTAAAATAAACCTTACATATATAAAATAAATATTACATATGTAAACATTGGTCATTCAGTGTCATCTCACCCTAATCTACCCCAAGGGGTCTATTAAAAAGAACCTCCATTACCTCACCTTCAAGGCAGGTTGTTATATATGGTTGAACCAGCCCTGCAGGGTGGGTTGCAGGTCCGGTAGCAGTAGCTCCGGAATTTCTTGGTCCAAGGAGAAGGGCAGATTTCTCAGGTAGACCCCTGAGAGCAACAGTTTTGCTTCAGAAGATTTGTTTTTGAATGTGGACACTGATTCCTTGGAGAGGAGATTTAGGAAAAGGAAATGAAAAAGATTAATTTGTGCATGAGCTCTCACAGCAATAATGAGTACTTCAGAGTTGTCCTGCACAGGAATCATCTACAAGACATAAAAGACTCTGCACTACTAGCATTGGTATTTCAGAAAAGCCCTGTATTTTTACTTGTATTGTTTAAATTTAAAATTCTCCTCTGCTGTCACTGTAAATTTATGTCTATTAATATAATTGTCTATTAATATACATATAAATGATATTATTAATTAATTAATAATATTAAATAATATAAATGTATATTAATATACAAATATACCTGTCCATCAGTCTTTAT
>JAYDZK010000128.1:538330-551999 GCA_034509185.1 Euphonia xanthogaster | reverse complement strand
GCTGCTAGCAGTTGATATCATGTATGATTATGTATGTTCTGCTAACTGACATTTAACATTTAAAAGATAAAAGAGCAAGGAGAGTGGAAAAAGGTGTAGGGAATCATTCAGGTTGTTTTACCATCTCAAGTTTTTATTCCAATGGATTATAATTTTGTTGGTGTCAAGGAAGTAGTTCATGGATTTCACTTGCATCTTTATAGATATGAAGTTTGAAAAGAAAGTCTGCATTGAGCCAGCCTTTCACAAATGCCTAAATCTGTTTCAGAGGTCTGCAATGGGAGATTAGAAGGCTCAGATCTCGTAGAGCAGATCACCATCACTTTGTTTAGTAGATGAAAATGGAAGGTTCAGGGATTTTTCCATAGTATGAGAACAAGGCATGACATTATAATATTTAAGAGTAATAACACTAGTAAGTTGACCATCATCATAAAAAAATAATTATGAAATGTACTATTCCTGAAGGAACAAAAAGCTGATACACAACCATTCTGAGAAGGCAAAAAAATACCGGAGTATCCCACACTGATAGACAGTGCATATTAGCCACTTATTAACAGACAAAATATGTGATATTTTCATTGTAATTGAGAGTGCTTAGCAAGGTTTCAACACAGAATGGACTGGAAGATAATTTTAAAAGTTTGTAGACAGCCAAGTAGACTTTGAAGAGTTTTTGAGTGACTCATTCTTGAAGCTAAATATGAGAAACTGTGAATATATTTGTTTTATGTATTACTGCTTGTACTTGAGGAGTCCACAATTTCTTCTCATATTCTTTTACCTTAATATAGCCTATGGCTGTTTTTGGGGCTCTGTAAAGGTAGATCAGTTAAAGCCTTTTTGAAGTCAGACAACTGTTCTGAATTGCAATTCTGAATTGCGATTCAGTCCTGGTTTTAGCAGATTTTTCAACTCTGCTACCTTAGTGGTGACAATCATGGTTGTGTATATTTGAGTAGCTGAACCTGAAATTCTTTCATTTTGACTTTTCAATAAGCATCTGTTTTAGCAGTGCTTTTTCCTGTGCATTAAGCTTTAGCCCTGTGCATTTGTAGCATTCTAAATGTAGTCAATAAAAAGTAAACATCATGTCCAGAAGCTCTTAATTGTTATTTCATAACCATATCATCAAGTCTGTCCTCCCTCTTGTCCTATCACAAGCATAGACTTAGGAACAACATTGCTAAAGTCCTTGAATTCTATTTGGGTAATTATTCTTCCTCTGTGAAGAAATGGACTCCTAAATTTGTTGCAGGTTCAACTCTTTTTCCATTTGCTCCTCCTGCATATTCCTTAAAAGAAAATAAGAACATCAGTGTATTCCACAGTAAACAGCATAGATAAATATTTTACATTTGGTTTCTATTAAAATAAATTGCATTCTGTGTTTAGCTTAAACCCTTAATGCTGTGGGGTATGGGAATCATGAAGCAGGGGAGATACTAGCATAGGCACTAACTTTTTGTTAGTTGCCAGATTCATTCCTTATTGATTGGTACCAACTTCAGAAGAAAGAGGTCTTGTATGGTCCTCACTCATTGCTGGAAACCACACATCAGTGGGGTGGATCATTAGTCACTTTCTTTCCTTAAAGTATAATTTAACACTTTTCCATGATGAGCAGTTTGTGTTTCTTTAACACTGCTGAGTCTTTCTTGCAGCCCATGTCAAGGATTGAACTTCCCAAATTATGTATTTCAGACATTAAGAAAGAAAGGACTTAATGGCTGTGACAGTCCAGACCCTGATGCAGACGATTCAGTAGGTCACAGCCCTGAGTCTGAGGACAAGTACAGAAAACTTAATGAAGATATTGATCTAATGATCAGCAGGCAAAGATTATGTGTAAGTACTCTGAGCTCCTTTTCATTTTTTTTACTTTCTGATATTTCTCTGAATCTGGCAGGCATTGCACAAGAAAGAAAACAAAGCTTGTGAAAGCCCTGATCCTGACTCCTCTTATGCTCTCACCCCACGCACTGAAGAAAAATACAAAAAAATTAATGAAGAATTTGATAATATGATCAAGAGCCATAAAATACCTGTAAGTATCAAAGGTTAGATGGCTGTCTGCTGATAACTGCTGCAGTAACAAACCATAACCCTTTGAGTTCTGGCTTCTTAAGGAAATAAATTCAGCTAGAAAGAGGATTTAATAGCCAAATACACAACTAAACACTGTGGTGAGAAAATTTCACACAGCATATTTTTCTTTCAAGTCTCTAACTCTGACACACCGACAAAGCCTGTTATGGGTGAAACCTACAGAAAGAAGTAAAATATATGTATATGAACTATATTCACTTAATTTACAGAAGTGTTTTACTACACCACTTGCCCAAATTATACTTAAAAAATAACAGCAGAAATCTTTCTTTGTGGACAAGTCAACAAATTGACAGAATACTTTCTGTGGCAATATAGAAAAAGCGATGTAAAACTGAAATTGCTTTATATGTAGTAATTAGTGTGTTTAGTATGTGTAATTTCAATTCTCCATTGTCTCTGCTAAATTCAGTTGCAGCACTGAAGGGTTACAGCTTCTTGCTTGCTTCAGAGAAACAGACTGCATGAGAGCCTAATGGAAGGTCTCAGACATGTTTGTGTGTTGGGGTGATTTAATAGTTTTATTACAGAATTTACTTTGACCTCACCAGCATTACTATAATGCTTTAACATGAGCTAAATTTTGTTTTAACCAAGGTAAAATTTCTAACAATCAGTCATATGCCTTGCCAGATATCTAAGAGAAATAACTCTGCATGTCCTATTTGTTTTGCACGAGACATACAAAGGATTAATTATTTGTCATTATGTTTAATATTACATTTTTAAAGATGACAAGTAGGGAGGTTTGGAGGTTATATTTCATTGTTTTTCCAAGTGTCTGTAGAAAACAAAGTAGGAAACCAAATATTTGCATAGATCCAAAGAAGCATTTGAATTTGCATAGGTAACTTCTTATTTCTAAAAAAATAGATAATTCATATGTGTTCATTTGTCATTCCCATGCAAAGGTTACATAGTTATCTACCAAAAATGTTGTCTGAATACCCAGAATGCACAATGTCTTCTGTACTGTTAGTCAATTACACATACAAAATCTGACAAATAAGATGAGGATACTTCTTAAGGAAGCTCCGATTCTATCTCAAGCGGAAGGATTTTTCACACAAGGTAATTAAAATTTTAAGAAGTTTTTACATCAGGCCAAAAATATTTTGGAAAAATATAAGGACACTGTATAATGCTTTCCCAGAGACTAGAAAAGCACCAAATTTAATAAAAATGACTGGCTAAGGGTACCCAACAGGTATGTAGAATCTCAGGGAGGAATACAAATCTATCCAATTTTGTTTACCTCCCTTTTATTTGCTTCTTTTGGAAAGCCATTTTTCTCAGAACAAAAAAGCTCTAAAGCTGTCACTATTAATTTGGTTTCTCAGGATGCAACTCAGTTTGACAAATGATGACTGCAGTATTTAGGGAGACTGTTATAAACCAGACTGCTTAACCCTTTTTCACATCAAAAGTTCACCAATTGTCATTCTTTCATGCTGTTTCTCTTTTAAGGATGACTTTTGGCTTTTTCAAATCAAACTGACAGAATTTTCATCAAGCTACATTTCTGCCTTAAAAATATATTTGGAATGATCCTTCAGAATATCTATTAATCTCATGCTACCTGTTTCTTTTCTTTCCTAACAAAACAGGTCATGTTATAATCATCTGAAATCTTAAGACATTTAAAAAAAACCTTGTGAAAAGAATTCATTCTTATAGTAGTGAATTCTATCTTTTTCTTTACCTCCATAAACATTTGGAAAATAGTCTTTTCTGTAAACTGAGGAAATATATAAGATTTGGAAACCAGATAGTTAATCTGAGCATGGTATATCAGTTTTGTTTTCCCAAAATTAATGGAATTTTACTCCAGTTGCTTTCATGAAATATAACTTTTTGACATCAACTATAGTCCTACTTCAATAATTAATTGGTTATTTAAGGTATAACTTCCTACCTTTCAGGAGGTTCTGAGGTGCAGTTATTAATCTTTTTGTGCAATTACTTCAGAGATGCTTCAGAGATATAGAACAGCAAAATGTTAGCATTTTTTCGTATAAGACAGAATAGCCATTCTCTGACTACATCACAAGCTGAGCTCAGGGCCTCTGTCCTCCATTAAGCTGCTTACCTCAATAGGAAGAAACAGTAGATATTCTCTGGTAATGCAACAGGAACTCCTTCTCTTGGCATAAGCCAAGATGCAATGGGCAAGATTGAGATTACAATTTATACATAATGGAAATATGTAGCTATCTGGTTTTATATATAAATATTATGTATTGTATACAGTAATAGCCTTAACTGGACAAATCAGAACAACTAAGTCAGGGAAGATACATTCATTTACTTGTGCTCATCAAAGGTAGCTGAGAAAATTGGGGAGAAGAAAGCAAAATTAATAATAAAGTCATTGAGTCAAGTCTTTAAATCACTGCTTACAGAATATATAAAAAAATGCATTGTCTCTGCCTGTTTTTGTAACATATAAAAGTTGTTGCCAAATAAAAATAACATTGGCTTTTGCTCCTAATAGCTAAGCCAAATAATGTTTCCTCAGATAATTTTCTGGGGATAAGTATTTATACTGTTCTATAGCCATCTGACAAAAATTAGACACTTATTTGTAAATTTCATAAGTATGATGAAAGCAGAGGAGACAGAAATAGCCTACTAGAAGGAAGCTCTTTTGTACAAATGTAGAAAAAGAAGGATCTTTAACAGTTTGGTTTGTACATGGAAGGAAGAACATAGTGATTAAAGCAAACAAGCTTTTGGAATTCTGGCAAGACCTTCAGTTTTGCATTCATACAGGTGTTTAAGTTTAGATAACAGAAATTTTGATTTGGAAAAGATATTAAGAAAATAGAAGCAATAATAGTCTCTACCCAGACTCAGAAGGCAGACTTCATAGGTCTTGTGACACAGGGTGACAAAAACCTTATGCAAAGTGTTCCCCTGACAGTGACAGTCAATGCAACATGGGCTGGTACTCAGGCAGGCAGGTCCGCAGGCTCAAAGCCACCAGGCAGAGAGAACTCCATCACAGCTCTGGATGTTGCAATAATCAGAAACTCCATGTTGGCTTCTTCATGTCTCACACCAGGCTGTAATTGGGACTGAAACACTGAGAGCTCAAACACTGACTTTGAGCTCCACAAACAGTCATGTGTTTCTGACTAACATGGGATTTAGGAACATTTTGGGTCCTTCTGTGGCCAATAAAAAGAATTACTTGCTTCAAAACATACCTTCAAGCTGATCAAATGTTTCAGATTATGCTATGTGACCCCATTTCCAAGGAGCTTAGACTGGAGTCATAAGGGTGCAGATTACATGTAGATTCTTACATCTGTAGATTAGATGTAGAGCATGTGGATTCTCAAAACACCTCACCTTCCTTTCCTACCTCTTAAATCAATCAGCTCTATGAAAAATACAGCCCTTGAAGTGCATTTCAGCTTTTCAGCAAAGGGAAGAAAATTACCTTGTCCCCCCATGATGGGGAGAATGCCAGCAGGTCCATCTACTCAACTACTGTTGCTATGGCCATCTCTCAAAAAAAGGAGAGGGTATCAGAGCTAAATTAACACTTCGAAATAGTTCAAAGGCATTTGTATAAAGTATCCTTAACATCATACCTTGAAAATCTTGCTCTTTGTTTCAGTGGTTAGGCAAAATAACTCCTCTATATTTAGAGTAAAATTATCTCTGTCCCTAGAGAGGACCAATAAAGAAAAAAAAAACAACCTTAAGAGATAACTGTAATTTGTTGGGTAGTGCTGTACTACAGAGGGCATGGCCAACAGCTCCAGCCAAAGAGACATGGGTGGCACAAGATCAGGGTGCCTCGGTTGCCTGACAAGCAGTCGATATGTCCAGCTCTCCTCCTAGGTCCTTGAAAATATACCAGTACTATCAGCTGCACACAATAAAATTAAAACCTTTCATTTCCTCCCTTGGAATATATTACCAGTCTACTTTAAAGAAATTTGTTGATGTGTTTAAGAACTTTCTTTAAGTTTATAAGATTATTAATGTTAGAAAACTTGCAAATTGAGGGGTACTTGGCCTGTATTCACATATTGAATACTTAAAATGCTGCCAGGTAATTCTGAAAAGGTTTTTCTGATCAAAAAGGCAAGAAAATAATTTTTAAAACAAATAAATTAAATATGGATTTATAATATAGTTGTAACTTTTATAGAAATTCAAGCAACTGCTACCCAAGGAACCCCAACCAACAAACAACCAGCCAAGGAAACCTGAACTGAGCTTCCTAAGAGCATAATGAGATATGCATCTCCTCACAATCTCTGTCAGTGTGGTACATTATTTGCGTTATTTTTTTTTAAGCATTCTTGCAAAGGGAAGTGGCTCAGAAGAAGATCTTGCCTTTAGGTAGGAAAATAAGGTATTGAAAAGGCATCACTAAACACCACCTCCATCCCACAAAAAATAGCCCACAAAGACTAGTGTGTATCTAAATTTCTTGTATTTGTTAGCTGTCCCTGAGGAGAACTTTACATTTTTTAAGCCCTTCCAAGATAGAAAATAATTTTAAAAATTATTTACTGTACTGGTGTCTTTTACGTGACTTGGGATAATTCTGGTTGCTAAAGCAACACAAGCTGAAATAAGAGCCTTCCTTTTTGTATTCTGTCCCTTCTAATTTTTTTCCATGTACTGAAGTCACCATTGTCATGTAACTTTGATCTTGCAGTAATCTATGACACTAGATTAAGATGACAAGTGGGACTTCAAAGAATGAAAGAAATAAAAAATCATGCTGCATTAGGCAGGGGTTTGCTTAAAAAAAAAAAAAGTAGAAAAAAATGAAAAAATCCAGATCTTATGAAATAAATGTGCAAGCTGCATTAAAGGAAGATGGAATCACTATTTGAAAAATCATATTTAAAAGACTTGGTAATTATTTTGATACTCTTCTCTTGAGTCTTAGGGTAAAGGGGTAAGCATAAATGTTTTAACCACCAAGTAAAAAATATTTGAACTAAATATAGAGTTACTGTACTTAAAGGCTGTTTCAGTTTTGTACTATTCTCATATTTGTTTTTCTTTTTTTCTTGTATAGGCTGTTCCACCACCAAACTTTGAGATGCCAGTTTCTATCCCAGTGTCCAACCACAACAGTTTGGTATACAGTAATCCAGTCAGCTCACTGGGAAACCCCAACCTTTTACCATTGGCTCATCCTTCTTTGCAAAGGAATAGCATGTCTCCTGGTGTGACACATCGGCCTCCAAGTGCAGGTAACACAGGTAGGCTCTGTTTGATCTCATTCCTTCTAATGCTCTACTCTCAGCTCCTTGCGTGCCTTGGGTCACCTGAAAATTGTACTCCAAGAAAAAAGAACTCTCTTTTAGCAGTCATAAGAGCTTATCAGCTTGTCCAAATTGCTGTGCTGAAATATCTAGAGAAAGAAAAAAAAAAAAAACAAAAAAACCACAAAAGAAACAAAAAAACCCACCCTGAATACTGAATATTGACTATTGACTAAGATTGAAGAAAATCTATGAAGTCAATAAAGAACAGAAGGGCAGAAAGCATGCTTTTTCATAAAAAGGCAGCTTATCTACTTAATTCATGCAAGTACTCAAAGCAGGGAAGAAAATGTAGCCAATGCAAAAAATTGAAGTTAATTAGTACACTTATTACTTGAATAATCAGTCTACATGCTAAATGAATAATTTATTTTTATTGATTCATTCACAAGTTCCTTGATGGTTAATGTTAGTTGAGCTCTGTACTTCAGTGCTTTACATAGCAAGGATTGTGCTTTGTTCTGGTGACGACAAGAGCTCATCTCTGATGAGGGTAAGTGAGGATTAGGTTGTTTCTATCTGTCTACCTCCAGCAACATCAAAATCTTTAAGTATACCAGGTTCAAAGAATCATTTGAGGTCTCCAAGTGCAAAGAGAAGTCTTAAAAATCCTTAGTGTGAATGTCTGTGAAAGGCTGAGGAAATTAAAAACTATATATATGTATTTATTCTGAGTTACATTCTTCTCCAGGAATCTTCAGCCTCTTCCTCCCAATCCTTTACTTTTCTGACTAGCATTCAACTAAAGATAGTTTTCAAATGAAGGAGTACTATACATAACTTTCAAACATAATTTTTCATATGCTGTGGAAGCATGAAACTAAAATAAGGAAATTATGGGTACTCCATATTTTATTTGTCTTTGAAAGGCAAGTGTCTTATACAGGTAATATCAAACATCAAGATTTTATAATTAAGGGTCTGATTCAACTGCATGTTGAAGTCAGAGGAAAGAAATGATGGGTACTACAGCAGGCTGATTGAAGATAGAGAAAATATTTTGAATGTTTGAGTGTTGTTATTATTGTGATCATTTACATTTCATTTCAAACCCCTAGGTGGCCTGATGGGTGGGGACCTCACAACCGGTGCAGGCACCAGTGCAGGTAAAGAGAGAAGAATTTATATTTATTTTTCTAAGTGAACAAAGGACTTACTTCAAAAGCTGAGTTCTAAAATAGCTCCCTTTTGGAGAGGGGATAGTAAAAATCCACTAGCAATTTTTAATTCCCTCCCTCAGATGGGTTGTGGAGCATTCACTGATATTTGTGCTTCTCTTATTAGTAGAAAGAGGCTTGTTTTCTAGTAGCATCAAAAATCTTGCACCTCAATAAATTCGACAGAAACAAATGTCTGGTTTCCTTGACATTAGCCTTTCCATAAAAACTTTTGGATACATTGCTTTGCCTTCTTCAAGAAGAACTCCTGGTGGAGTCAGTGTGAAAAATTCTGATCCCTTTTGCATCCTAGGAAAGTTTGTCATTGACTTGAGTGGAATTGGGGCTTCATTTAATCTTAAATAAAGATTTCAATAGTCAGTTGCTCATTGTACTTCAATGTACTGTAATGTACTGTGTGTAAACTGTATTTCAAACCCCTGCTCTTAAGACCATTGCTAGTCAACAAAATCTGTTAGCATTTACTTAAATAATTAGTAATTAACTTAAGCTTTGTCATATGTATTTGCTCAACTGCTCTTATACACAACAGATAAAAGATTTTCAAAATACCCAGGCAGAGAAAAAGATAAGCCATTTAGTCCTTCTCCCTTAGAACTACAAAGAACTGTACTTGCTGAAGTCTGTGTTATCAAAGCAATGTTGGCAGAGTAGTCCCCTTTGCTCAGTAAACTCACTGATTTGTTAGCAATATCTGCAATGTTGCATTATGACAAATACAGATTACAAAAGATAATGGCAAAATTACTTTTGCAGTTTGAGGACCTGTATGTTCACAGAAAACAACTGAGTGGTAAAGCATGATATTTTGCTGGGGTAACTGCTCTCAGGGAGAATTGTATGGAAAAATAGTTGGAAAACCCATTTTGTGCGCCATAAATCAAAGCTGATATAAATAGCAATTCCAATATTGTCTGTTAAAATCACTTATAAAGAAATTTTGGATATAATGGTTTAGGGTTTTTCTCCCTTGTCATTTCTCAGCCTGAATTAGGGATCTCTACTCCCCTTTTATTTTTACACATAGATGAGTCACAGATATTTGTGCGATGCATTCACAGTACAATTAGAGCTGCACAGCACTGTACCAGAAAGGTAGTTTAAATACATACTAAAGCTTTAGGAAGTAGTTTTGTATTAATTTTAGAGTAGGGAAGGCAGATCATGGAAACTTCACTATCAGTCTCTTTTATTCTCAAAAAAAAAAAACTTGGCAGAAAATTATAGTTTTGTTCATTGTCTCTTATTAGCCTCTGAAACAGAGCTAAAGAAATATTCATTCTGCAGTGTTTGCATTTCATCTTACTCTTAAGCTTGAGCAGAACTTCAGGAGCAGCGGCAGAGGGACTGACATAGGAATTGATCTCCCTATTAAGGGGCCCCCTCTCCTGGCTCATTTAGAAATAGCATCACATCGTTACTGGTCTCCCATTCCTTTAAATAGGCGCTGAAAAGCAGTTAGTAAAGAAGGCAGTGCTTTATTTTAAAACAGGGGCATACTAAAACAAAAATTCATCTGCATGTGTATTTCTGTTAATAATCCTTGTTCTTAATAAAATCTGTGTGTCACTACACCAGCTGAAGATTCATAATCTCTAAATATGGGGGATTTTTTAAAATGTATTAAAAACATACTTAAGCATAGGAAGACAATGGTTTGATTATTCTTAACCAAAAATTAAGGACTTGCATTAAGCCCTCAAGCAATGCAATTTTGGAGTAAGCAATTTATTTCAGGGGCATATATATGAGGAACATTGCTAAGACTACATCATAAATATTTAAATACAGGAATAGTCTTTGTTCTTTATTGGAAAATAAAAGCTTTAAACATCATTAAAGAAATGTTTTCTAAATCTCTTTAAAGCAGAACAATAGGAATAATTAGATAAAGGGCTGAAGGAAGATGGAAAGGTCACTATAAGGTTGAATCCTCTGTCTTAGTTGTATCTTAGTTGTATGGCGCTATTTTGGACAGTCATCTTTCTTTAAGGTGAAGAAGAATTAACACCAAAAGTTCTCTTTTTTCATCATTTTTCACAAGAAACAAGAACCTGTGTGTTTTCTTCTATCTGGCATCTGAGAAGCTGGTAGCATGATCATATTTCGGTTCATATTTCTGGCCAAATTAGAACCTTCTGAATTTGCATTTTTCCACAATGTGAAAAAAATAGCTTATCTTCAAAATAATATACTCCAAAGAAAAGAGTCTAAACAGTTTCATTTCTGCCACTATAAAATGAAACTACTTTTTGTTACTAGCACCAGACCTCAGTTTCTGCACTACTTCAACAAAGTGCACCAAAATAAATTGCATTATCATTGTAATATCAGAAAAGGAAAATTATTATTTAGGACAGTGCTTAAAGAAGTATGTTTTTTCATTGGTTTGGATTATCTCAAGTAGTAACCCTGGAATCATCCAAAATTTACCTTGGGAGTTAACCCAAGACATCAATAGAACTTAGAAAGCTGACTACTTATTTATTATATTACACAGCTGATTACCATGTATGGTATTTTAAGGTAAACCAAGGTTGTCTCAGATTTGTAAGAGTAAATTTGTTCCCACCCAAACACTGATTGAGTAGCTTCTAGCACATGACAGTAGCAACTGCCAACAAAATTGGAGTGATCTTCACATTTCGTATCATTGCTAAATTATAAATACAGCAATGTCTTTCGCACTATTCTCTCAAAACAGAGGCATTTGATTGAAAGACAAACAAGAACTTTTTGGACCCTAATAGACATGCTCTAAATCCATTTTAGTTTACTGCATAACTAATAGGAAGGCTAAGTGATATGTCTACCTGTTTACATAATAGACTATGCGAAGTTCTTTTAATTTTAACAGACTGTAGTATTTAACAAAACCTCTTAAAGGCAACCTGAACCCAAATAAGTGTCTTTGAAGTTTTAGTACTGTCAGTTATCTGAACTGAATTTTTTCTTCAGGGGCTTATTGTTTATGTTGAAAGTTTGATAGAAAACTAAATATTTCTTAATAGTTTCAAAGTTTTAAAATAGAACAATACTGGGGATGTCTTTCTTTATATCTCTACTTTGAATTTTGATTTTCAAAATGAGTTCTCCTTTAGACTGGGTTCTATTTTTCCTTTTGTATGGCTTCCAGAGAAAGATATTTTATATTTTGCAATAAAGTTTTCCTTTGAATGGAATGAGCTGATTTAAATCAACAGCATTTCTATAGACTTAAAACAACTGTAAATAATAAAATCAAAGGAAAATTTCCATCTCAAGTTTTAAATCCATGACAGGTATAATAAAATGTATACCTACTTCAACTGTTTATTTCTGTAATATGTTTGTTTCTCTATTCAATTTCTGCACTGCCCCCATCTTGACATTAATATTAAACTGAAGGAGAAAGTTATTCAAAAGTTCTTGGGGATCTACAAATGCTGTCAGAGGAACTAAGCACTTGCTGTCTTTCAATCTAACATCTTCAAACAACCTTTAAATCTGTTATTAAAAAGCATTAGAAACTGAATAGATTAGCATTGCATTTTGAAATATTTTTCCCATGTTTTTTAATAACCAAATCCTGTACTTACCTCTGAATCAACGTCAAATCATTTCCTTCTGGAAATTAGGCACAGGCCAACAATTGCCTTCTCATCTTCTGAAGGCTGAGGTCCTGAAGTGCTAGCCAGTATCATAATTTGCTAGTGCTTTTATTCTCCTTTTTCTTTTCTAGGTGGTGTACTGACTGTCGGTGAAAGTATTATACATTCTACTAGTATTTCAAACCACATGGGAATATGTATAATAGTAACAATTTTTAAGTTATATTCCCTCAGGGTAGAGGCAAGCTGGCTGGTATATCCTCAAAGAGTGGTTCAGTAAAAAGATGTGCCATCTGCCCAATTAAGCTGACCAGCAGTACCAAAAATAAGCAATGATTTCAAAGACATGTAGCTGCATTAAAGACTTTTGGAACTATAAATATAAATAAACAAACACATTTTATTTTTTTAAAGAAATTGAAATGTTACATAAATATTCTTCATTCTACCCTGAAATCATGATTGGTATAGTCAAGAGAAGGTAATTCTTGGACTACAAGTGTGAAATATGTAAATAAACAAATGAGCTTGGAGAAATATTTCTCAAACCACAGTTTATGGGCAACCTGTTAGTAAGACAGTAACTGGCTTTGGGACAGACAGCATGATAAATTGTTGTCTGTCCCTTATTACTTGATGAGTGCAATAATCCACAGACTTCTGGCCCAAAGACTGGGCAAAATGTTGTGCAGAAGTAAACAATAGTTCCTGTCCAAGGAATCTCACAGCACAAAAGAAAGGACACAGTCATTCATAACAGACTTTGTGATGCAATAGAGCCAAATCCAAATAATTTGAATTCATAAATTGGCAGGTTGACTTAAAACATGGAGTGGGATAAGAAATTAAAAATGTAACTGTTTTGGTTTTCCTTCTATTCATATTACGCCTTTAAATATTCCTCTTCCAAGGTTTTCTCCATATAAGAATATATATCTATATACCTAGAGATGAAAACATGGTAGGATGGGTGGATGGATAGATGGATGGATAGATAGATACTTTTTTTCCTTCATTGTTTTAAGGGACGTACCTACAGGTAGGAGATTTTGTCAAAGCTGGAAGAACTCTAGAACTTGTTTGACAAGGTCTAATACATAGTATGAAGGAAATTGTTATCTACTGAATTTCACATCTGTGTAGGCAGTCAACAGAGGCCTTTCCAACTCTAATTCGAAGTAACAAATAACACAAAGAAGTCACATCAATGAAACTTTGAGAATAAGCCTGAAAGGCTAGATGCTGCTGTTCATATTAAAAAATTTCTAAAATCTTGCAGTGGGTTTCATATACAAAGGCTGGATGTGTCTGTCTTCAGCTAACTCATGGTACCTTTTACCAAAGAGGAGATCCATGCAAGCCCACTCTCAGTAGACTTCAATGAAAATCTGTAAAAATTTGGCCTTTATTAGGCTTCTACCAGTTGTGTAAATGTTGACTTAGCAATGCATTTAGTTATTCGCTGTCTCTAATAATAGTGTCTCAATAT
>JAYDZK010000128.1:219536-231092 GCA_034509185.1 Euphonia xanthogaster | reverse complement strand
GCATGTTAGCAGAGTAATATGAAGAGTCGATGATGCTGCAGACTTATTTCAGTGTAGTTACAATGAGGAAAGGAAGGATGAACTGTTGGCTTAAGACTGAGTATGACATAAGCAATACTCAGCCACTCTGGAGACTGGATAGGGTTTTGTGATTCACAAGTGCGGTGGATTGACCCCATCTTGATGCCAGGTGACCACTAAAGTTACAAAGTGACCACCAAAGACCCTATCACTGACCTCCCTAGCTGGGGCAGGGAAGAGAAAAGAGAATACAAGTTCATGTGCTAAGCAGGGAGAGGTCACTTACCAGTTGCTGTCATGGGCATAACAGACACAAGTGGGAGAAATTAATTAATCACCAGTCAAAATCAGAGTAAAGTAAGGAGAAGTGAAAACCAAATCTTCAAAAGACCTTTCTCCCACCCCTCCCTTTGTCCTGGACTCAGTTTCACTCCTGAATTCTCTCCCTCCAGTGCAGGGGGACTAGTCAGCGTACCATACGTTTCTGTTGCTCCTTCCTCCTCACATTCTTCCCCTGCCACAGTGTGGGGTCTCTCCCACAGAGACAGTCATCTCCAAATTTTTACAACATGAGTCCTTCCCACATACTACAGTTCTTCATTAACTGCGCTAATGTGGGTCCATTACATGGATGCAGCCCTTCAGGAATAGGCTCCTTCAGTGCCAGTCTCCCATGGGGTGACAAGTCTTGCCAGAAACCATTCTGTAGTGTAGGTTTCTCTTCCCTACGTGGTATGGTACATAGCATGGTATTGACAAGGGGTCACAGCCTCCTTCGGGCACATCTACCTTCTCCAAAGTTGCCTCCTCTACAGGCTGCAGGTGCAGCTGCATACTCCACACTCCTGCTGACCTCCATGCAGGGGCACAGCTGCTTCACCATGGTCTGCAGCAGGAGCTGCAAGGGAAGCTGTTTCTATGCCTGGAGCACTTCCTTCCTCATGTTTCTCCCTGACCCTGGTAGATGTAGCGTGTAGATGTTCTCATATATTCTCATTCCTCTTTCCAGCAGCTATTAGTCTTGCATTGGCATGTGGATTTTGCCCTTTAAATCTGTTATCACAGATGTACATCCACTGTCACTTAATAAGCTTGGCCTTGGCCAGCGCTGGATACATCTTGGAGCCATCTGGCATTGCCTCTGTTGTGCATGGGGGAACCTCTAGCAGTGTCCACAGAAGCCACCCCTACAGGCCCCCCACTACTAACATCTTGCCATGCAGGCCCAACACAACAAGACAGAGCAGAAATTATCTGTGTGGTTACAGCTGTGTTGTTGCCATTTTAGGCATGAAAAATCTCATTAAAAAATATGAACTGCCGAAGCCTGAAGAGGTTGCTGCTCTAAAACAGAAGTTAGAGAAGTGTCACAGCTTGGACCTCTTATTTAATACAAACCTGTAAGTATATCTTGGATGTGTAAAACTTTGGCCTTTTTTATTAGCATAGGAACATTAATATTTTCTTACATGTGTGAGTGATGGAACATGAAAACCCTTAAATGTGCACATAGCATTTGCCTGCTTGCTATATCTACTGGAAACTGAGATGAAAGACTCAAAGTAGTGCTTTCAGTAATACATAAACAGGTTCTTTTGTGTGGATCTGCACGGCAAGGTGATTATTTTGTAACACAAAACTGGAATGCTGGGCGGCTTCCAAGGTGTGACCACTTGATGTTGTATGTGATGAGAACTAAGGGCTTTAAAATCAGGTGACTAAAACAAGAATGTTGTAAAGGCTTAATGTTTTCTTAAGAATTATGTGGATGGCAAAGGACTGCACCCTGAACTTGCAAGCTGCATGCTGAGGCTTTGGTAGTTTTTTATGAAATAGGTATGTCTGTATTGTAATCCTGGGGTCAAATAATGAGAGTCTTAACTTACAAAAATACCTAAGCATTTCACTTTTCTTCTGGGTTAGGAAGAAGAGGAAAGGTTATGAAGATGATGAATATGTCACAAAGAAATGTAAAATGGATGAGGTTAGTAAACCTATTGTACAAGTTTTTCCTGGTTTTTTTTCACTCTTAACACCAAGACAAAAGTGACACAGCTACTGAGATAAATTTATGCATCTGTAATGTAATTTTATTTGTTGTTCAGACTGAACCTTTTTCAACTGTTTTTTTTCACTTTAAATGAACCAGATTTCTTTCATACCTGACTGTGCTTGGAAGTGTTCTTGAACACCCCTGTCTTTTGTGGAAAGGGGAATGAACATGCAGACCATGCTTCCTGCTGTTTATTGTTCTTTGAAAGTTTTTATGTACTTTATTTGGTTTCTTGCTGAAAGCAGTGTAGAGTGTTGGACTAAATTTATGTCAGACAATTTGTTAACAAGGCTGCGTGAATTACAGATGGGTTGCTAGTACTTTGCGTTATACGAAAAGGTATAACCAGGTATAAGGTGGCGATAAACTGACAAGGGTGACTCAAAAAATACAACAGTATCAAGGTTGTCCTTCACATCTGAGATGAACACCTTCCAGAGCTTTTGTTTGGACAATGGGCAGGAGAGAGTCCATGCTGGCAGAGGTATAGAACCCTTTTTAACTGGACTCATTTTGATACTAAAGATTCTGGATACTGATAGTGTAAGGCACACTAAGTATCACATTTAGAAAAATGTGCTAACATCTAAAGAGGGTCACCTACCAAAATCTGAAGAGATTTTAATAATAAAAGACAAGATTTGTGTCTTGCTATTAGAGATTATCATAGTAGGTTGATACTATAGTGTCAAATTAGACTCTTAAACATTATTAAAGCAAGATTATAATAAAATTGGCATTGAAGGTATATGCTAACAAAATTTGCGGCCTTGTACTTATTTTATAATTTTATTGCTGCAAAACCCTTTAATAAGATTTCATTCCAAATGCCAGTCTTCAAAAGTATACTAAAACTGGCAACTCCATAAAACATGCACTTGGAAAACTTCTCACTTTATGACAGAATGACTTAGAACTAACAGCTCCGTATGAGGTTTGGAGGTTTCACTTGTTCCCTGCCCCAGTTTAATTTGTTTTAGTTACTCCGCTATGGTCTGAGGCAGTTTTGATTCTGGAGCTTCTTTTTAATTCATATCTGTAATTATTTCCTAAAGGAATAACCTAATAGGATATTCACATAGCCTACAGCACTTCATGATCGACTTTTTTACAGTTCCAAAGGTCCTGAAACTCATGATTTTTCATTACTGATGTATCTGAACTGAGTTTCTACTTGTGTAATTTTTTCTGAGTAATAACCACATGAAAGAGCAGACCTCAGCTGGCCAGGACATTAAGAAGAAAGTGTGCTTAACTTTTTCAAAGCTTACAGTGTGCAAACTGCTCATAATTTATCAATGGCTTCATTAATCCTCTAGTTAGCTGATAATAGACTGTAATCTACAAAGCCATGAAAAGCACAGGACAGTAGACGGTGCAGTATGAGCTATTTTGGAAATCTCTACATAGCTATCCAACATAAAGCTCATGCTTCTTTATCTCAGGTGCTGAAAAGAGGCTGCCAGCATGACTCTGTCCATGACTGTAAGCATAGGTATGGATAACTAGCTCTAAGGTTAAAGGCCTGACTTGCCCCAAGTTAAAATATTTTTTAGTCTTCTGTTAATGGAATTTCTCTTAAAGTTCTTAAATCCAGATCATAAGGAGCACACCATGACACACAGATGTCGCTCAAGCTGCTATGTTTTTTCCTTCTATTAGGAAGAGTGGACTGATGATGATCTCGTGGATTCAGCATTACTTTGAAGGAAGAGAGACTCCTACCACTGCAGGAACTACCCTCTGGTGTCAGGGTGTGACTGCCTGCCACAGGTTCCTTATTATGTGTCATAAGGTCTTTGTGCTGTTAGTTCTTACCTTGGTGGTAACACCTTTTACTTTCCTAAAAGAAAAAGTTGTGGTTCCATTAAACCCTCATCCATTACAGGTCCAACACTGCCAAGATTAGCTTCAAGAAATCTGGCCCTTGGTTTTGGTTCAGAAACAGTTTGATGTGGCTGCAGTGTAGTGTTATGAACACCAGCTGATTTATTTCTTTTTCATATACCCAGTTGAGTTCTACAATACAAACACATACACACAGCTTTGGGTGTTCCCCAGTTTCATTCTCTTTGCATTTTGTGTGTAACAGGTAAATTAGGTAGGCAGCTCTGTCTTCCAGTTTGTATTTTTACCATGTTATATTGCCTGTACCAAAGCAACCAAATCCACAAAATAATCCCTTTTACACACTCTTAAAGATCTAAGTAGGACACACTGAAATGTAAATTACTTATTTGTCTGAGATGCAGTATAACATAGACTTAACATGGTTATGGGACAATCTAAGAAAAGACTTCTCTAGTAACAAGGTGTTGCAAACACATGTATTGTCACAATGGAAGAGCATCACATGTGTCTGTCCAGTGTCATACATATGATATTTGGGAGCTTTCACCTTCAAGAAGCTGTTCCAGCTGGAGACCAAGGCAACACAGCGAGAGCCACTTTAATATTACAGCAAAGGTGCAAAAGCAAAGTCTCTGATTTTATGTGACAGTGATTTGGCAGTTCTGATAGACAGGAAAAACACTGTAAGTGTTGTAAAGGTTTCCAACAGTGTTTGTATGATAAAATTATTTTAGTGGTTATCTCATTAGTCTTGTCAGTGAATCCTTTTATTCCCCGTTATTATATCACTGCTTAGAACCCTAACCCTAACACACAGTGATGATGAAATACCCTTTAAATCAACAGCACATTTTACTTCTCAGTTTTTTTAACAATTTATGGCAGTGCAATGGGCAGGAACACCTTCCACTAAACGAGGTTGCTCCAAGCCTCATCCAACATCACTTCCAACACTTCTTGGGATTGGGGCTTCTCTGGCACTCCACCAGTGCCTCACCCCACTCATAGGGAACAATTTCTTTTTATTAAATCTCAACCTGCGCAAGGAGTTTTAACATCTACTTTCTTACTCAAAGATGTACAAATTAAGACATTAGGTAATGCTGTCTGAGGACTCATGCTCAAAAAGTGACACATATTAAACACTGCAAAGCATGCCACCAGTGCAGACACTAAAAAATTTCCACAGCAGCCATGCAGCCAGTTTCCACAGAGTTAGAAATATGCAGCTTGATTTATTTTAAAAACTTACTTTTCACTTATAAAAATATTTATGCTAGACTTACAGTACAAGAAAGACCAAACAATACCTATTTTATAAAATGGTTTAATGAATGCATGCATGTCTGATATAATGATCAATAAATTTACTGAATTCAAATTATTTACTGTTGTAAACATTTTACAAAAGCATTGTGATTTATCTGGATATACAGTTCTTGATGGAAGAACTATTCACACTGAATCAGTGGCACATCAAAAAAATAAAGCTGACAAGACCCATTATGCATATTCTCTTTTAACATCATTTTAGCAGGAGAAACAGCATTGTATAAAATGTGTACAGTAAAGGTTGTTCCTACCATAACATCAAATTCTGGAAACTGTAAATACAAGTTAAAAGTGGTTGAAACAGTCAAAAGTCATAATTAGTGTAACCAGTCAGAAATTACAATAAGAAATGTTATCCAGTTACTTATAGGTGATTGTCAGAACAAAACCTTTCTTCTCATGTCAGTTGATAATTCTTTTTCAATCAGACAGCAAAACCTTTGGCAATCAGAGGTGCTGAAAATGTCCAAGTCCTAGACACAGTCACAGCATTTTCTCTGTGGAAGGTCAACTGTACACCAAGGCTCAGAGGTTGTGAAATTTCATTGTTTCCAAGTGGAAAAAAAAAGTGCAAATGTCCTGCACAGATAGCTTTAAAAAAGCTGCTGGTACAATCATTCACCAACAGGATCTTTGTTTTCTTTTTGCATAGTTCACACATCACTGGGAATGTGACAGGGTGTGCTATTTTTGGCAAGAGCAAGAAGGAAGTGATACTAGTGAGAGTTGCCATGTTGGGCGTGCTGGATCCATGCAGAATTCAAGTAGAGAGCTGCTACCTGATATTGTTAGACACTGAATACTGATTTTGTTTTTGTTGTAGCAGTTCAGTAATGGCCAAAAGCTTCTTAAGAACATGCTGTAAAAGAGAGTGAGTCAGTAAAACTACATGTTAGCTACTGAAGACAGAAAAGGCCTTTCTGAGCAACATTTTCAGCATCAGCCTATCAGACCTGCAACTTGAAGTTTAAATATATTTACTAAAAAGAGAAAATGTCTCATTCCCTTGCCAATAAGGGTAGTCTTAAAACGATGTTATGAACTTTGCCTGTCCTCCCATGGATCTTCTTGCTTCTTTGTGGTTAACAAGAAGGCAGAGAAGTGTACAGCTAACACACTATTAAAATTTGCCAGCAGAGTTTTCCAAGCATACAAGTGTATTGGAAAGAGAAATGAGGTATTAACAGAAAGCTAAAGAAAGTGAATTTGGTTCTCAACTGAAAAGAAATCCAGATCTGAAAACTGAGAGAGTCTGTCAGGAGACAGTAATTTTGTGGGTTTAAGGCTTCCTCTAGAAATTTAATAAAACACCCAAACCTAGTTGGTTTTGTTGCATGGGGGAACAAAACTATGGATTAAGTATTTCCTTCACAGCTAATAACCCCCTGGTGAAATACAACATCATACTGCTAAAGAAATATCACAAAAGAATCCCTCAGCATTGAGAAGTAATTGAGGACACAGCACTTGTGATTTGTGTTAACTCACCTGCATCACACCTCGCTCGTTGCTGAGCGTCCGGAGCTCATCCGAATGTGCCACACAGATCTCATGCAAAGCTGCCAGGTCACGGGAGAGGTCAGTTCGAGAGTGCTCTACAGTGTCTGGAAGCTCAGGAACATTCTTCAACAAAGTAGAAAACAGCAGATTTAGGGTGCCAAGACCAACTTTGGTCTTTCCAGCTAAACCTCCAGTCCACCTTTCTATTATTAGTTATCTGTTTACATTCTCTTCACAGACATGTGTTTTGTGAGAATACTGCCATTTGTAGTGCTAGGACAATTCTTACTACAGGATTTGGTATTGCTCTACTTTTGAGCTCACCAGAAACCTACAGCATTTTGAGACTCGTACCCTCTAAATGAAGGGAAAAATCCATCCATTGGGAGCTCTTTTTAATCTAAATGACAGGGAAGCAACAAAATTCAGCAAAATCTGCTATTACCTATGAAGTAACTCATTAAACTGATGATAAACCAATAATGCTGCAATTAAAACAGCAGAATAATCCAACAGGTATTTTGAAACCAACAGTTATCAGAGACCTCATGTAAAATCTGTCATTTAAAGACAACTGATGTATATGCAGAAGTTGCGATTTAATCAGAGAAGGATGACATCTGGAACCTACCCAAATGCCACACTTTTAAAGTATTCTGAGATATCTTCTAGGACACTTCTAAAGGATTAATTCAGGATGCTTAGCATATTTTTTTCACCTCACTTTTTAAAATTAATTACTGCATTTAAAATACATATATAAATGATGACCTAACTCCTGTTACACAAAATAGTCACATTTTATAAGGATGGAGTGACAGCATTTCACTTTCAAACTACAATATGTAGAATGCACACAGTGAAGCTTTTGCCAGAGCTAACTGAAATTGAACCTAATATTTTTTAAAGAGAAATTACTTTCAGTCTCTGGTCAAAACCATGTGACAAGTTATATATAAAAATTTCTGGTTTTAAAACATGTTTGTGAAAGGTTTGTATTTTTGCCCAGTATTTCTTACCTTATGGCTATAGAATATATTTCAGCTTCTCACATTTCCAGAGGCACTAAATTAATAAAATCTTAAGAAGATAATTGATGGTTTTAATTCCATATGACAGACCAGCAATTTTTAAATAAGTATTAAAAAATGTACTCAGATAAAAGCATTCAAAATTATGTGGCAGCTGATGCATTGCTGAGCTAGCTAATAAGAGGTGTAAAAATTCTGAATTTACAATTCTGCTATGTAACTTCAGCAAATATTTTTTTAACCACTTACCCCAAGCTCATCCAAGAACATGATCATACGATGTTTGTTGCTCTTGATGAATGGATTTACCCCTTCCATATATGGCTCCTAATAATTTTAAAAAGTATTCATTAATGAACCATTGCCAAGATAATTGTCACATCTGAGATGAACATAGTGCAGTCAGGCAAATGACACTGCAAAACGAGTATGTAAATGGAAATAATAATATCTTTTTTTCAAGTGTATTTCTAATGTCTGGTGTGCTGGCAGTCAAAAGAATTCGGTTTTCTTGTATTCAAAAGATAGACAACCTGTGATTCAGAATTCCTTACACATGCATAGAGATAGAAATTTGCTTCAAGGTCAGTGTCTCTAAATACTTGCTTACAGTGAATAGATGCTCTGTGTTCGGAGGTGTCATCATGAACAAGTGCTTTCTTTCCTGTTTTGTCATTGACTCTTAGATTCCAAGTTCTGTGTGTCAGAGAAACAGCCTTCTCACACCAGCCTGAAGTCATGTTAATTATGCTTAAGTCAACAGATGTATTTTTAGCAATGTTTCAGCCTGGAAATTGAGACCAGTCACTGCTGGCATTCTCTTAGTGTTTTAATAGAAATTTCATTGAAAGCTTGGGCTTCTTAGTGCAATAAGTACATATGACTTACAGCTTTCGTAATGTCTAGCAGTATGATAGTATAAACAGGAGAGCTTTGGAGTGCTCTATCACAGAAAACACCAAACTAACAAGTGATAAATGCAGGTCAAAGTGGAGGAAGAGAAAGTAATAGGTTCTGCATGAGAAAATAGCAACAAATTTTTTGCAAGCATTGAACAGGAACATATGAAAGGTGTACTGGAAGCACAGCTCTCTGTAGGTTGTTCTCTATATGTAAAATTATATCCACCTTAGCTCCAAATTCAACCAGATTTGCTAAATTCTGCACAGACTTGGCGACCAGCGTCAGTGTTCTTGCAGCAGTGGGGGAAGGAGAATCTGGCAGGAATGCAAAGTAGAGAGTCACTGGCCGTTGCATTTAAAATTAACAGCAGTCACATGAAAATAAATTATTTTCTCATTCATATTTTTATTGATGTTTTAAATATAAAACAACTGCATGTGAAAGATGTCACTTGGTAAAGGAAAATATATATATTGCTTTTGTAATGTCCGAAAGCCATGTTAATCTGATCATCTTATTTTCTGTAATAGTAGCATAGAGACCAAGAAGGCAAAATAAATAAGTCTTACTAAGAGTTAGGTGAAATGATAACCATTTGCTCAAAACCTGAGTTTTGTTGAAACAAAGATTACTTGTTAAAACATTTACCTTTGAAATAAATTTAAAAAAAAAAAAGGAACGTTTACATTTTTCTTACCTGCTTAAACTCACATAAGTGGGCACTGACAAGTTATTTAAGTTACTGGCAGCAGGAAAACAAAGTGAATGTTATATGCCATCATAGCCTGTATTTCCATGAAACTCCAGTCTGTAATGACTGTGACTATAAACACTTCACATTAACCACTGAAGTCAGTTAGAACTTCTTTTCCAACAAGCGATGTTACCCAGAAAATTACTTTTCTCTCCAGTTAAGGTAAATGGCCTGGTTGAAAACATTCCACTGACAGGGTTTTAGGGTTATATGGTTTGTAAGTTTCCCTTAACAGTAGTCGAGAATACTAGCTGGAGGTAACTCAGCAGGATTGTAATGGACAAGCTCAAAAGGCATTACTCAAAATTTAAGTAGTTCTTTACACCTGCAGTCACAGTGCAACACAAGTTAGGAGGGTACCTAACTTGCAAACTACCCAAAGACAAGAAAATGCCGAAGAACTTATCATTTGTTCCAGGCCATATTTCTCAAATGCTTTCTCCAAAGCATGTACAGAAATGATTACTGTGTGAGAGAAAGGAACTTTCTTCAACTGTTTGACACAGTCCTTCTCATTTAGTAGTTTAAAGACTGATAAGAAAACAAGCCACATTGTCTTTAAAACTGTCTTTGAATAACGAAAAAAGCTCTTCTGAACCAGATTTTTAAATTTTCTCCTATATTTCCTATTTTTCAGCCTTTCTGAAGGCCATACCTCTCTCATCTTTAAGATTCTATATCTATGATCTACTGTGTTTAATGAGTCAAAACACCACTCTAATGCTGGAAGCCATCTAAGCAGGACATTCAAACAAATTGTTCAAGGAAAAATTTTCTAGGTGCACAAAGTATTCCAAGCTCTGTAGACACACATACCAACTTTATAAATCTTGTACATTTCAGAAATACCACTGCATTCAGCTATTAACTCTGGCATTGCACTGTATTGAGAATGACATCTAAAGTTCCTGTAATTACATTTTTCACAGTGTTAAAATACATTAAACAATGCTAGACTTGACTCAAAATTTTATTATTAAATATCATGATGGATGTTTTTCTTGACTTTAAAATTATACTGGGGGATATCCACAATCAAGCCTTTGAGGGTGAAAAGCCGATACCCTAAGAAGTAGTTAGCCAAATGATGTGGATAACTTCACTTGAAACACGGCATCCAGAAAAACTTCCTATTTTGCTACATTAGATACTACAGTGATTTCATGTCTCCTGCTGCATAAAGTATAGATTCAATCTGAAGTGCATAGTCACCTGAGATGATATTAAACATCCTTGGGTTCAGGATAGCAGGACAAATCAGTCGAAGAAAAACAAAGCCACTGAAATGAAATAAAATTGTATTTTGTTCAAAACCATTAGAAAATGCAAGTAAAATTGTGTAGTCTTTCAGGAATAAAGACAATGTGGGATCTTGTTGAGACAAACACCAATAAACTAGCCTGTGCTGTGTAAAAATACAAATCAAGATCATCATGCTATGATTCTAGGAACTGCAATGAAATCTGAAAGAAGAGGCACATGGATTTCCCAATAAAGCTGAACGAACTGTTAAATAATGTAGGAAGAAATTAATTGCCAAGTAATAATGAAGCCAATTCCAGACCATGCTTGTCTTAAAAAGAAGCCACCCTTGGTCTCTGACCTCCCAAAAATTTCTCCACTGTCTGCTACTGCAAGTCATCCATCTCACAGCCAGCCACTTCCCCAAGTCACTGTAAGCTGGAGCACAGGAGTGGATGAGCAAAAAGATCTCTCTTGGCAGAACACACCTTTAGGTCAGCTTCAGCTGATCCATTATCCTGATGATAAGGATTTTCAGTAGAAAAATGAGGGATCTGCTGCTTTCCACCATGAAAGAATTGCTGCCATTTTAAAAGCTGGAAAAAGAGCGCTCTGTTCTAACTGCAGAACTAGGAATTCATTCAACAGGAACCCAGAATAGGCTTCAGCAGCATGAGAAAAATCTAATTTCCTGTTAATACCAGAGGTAAAAATCATCACTTACTTTAACCTCAACTCCAGCTAACTGCTGTATAACGAAGTGACATACAGACCAATTAAATAATCTAAAATATCTGTAATTTTATCCTTGGACACCACCAGCAGGCTGGATTTCACCACAGCAATACCAGAGCCTGACTTGTAATGAA
>JAYDZK010000128.1:2356-15427 GCA_034509185.1 Euphonia xanthogaster | reverse complement strand
ATATTTTCAGATTGAAAATTTTATTTGTTTTGAATTACTTGGCTAAATATGATGGACATTAAAATACTGCAGACATGTGGTTCATTTTAGAGTTGCCAACTACAAAGGAGGGATGCATTTCGTGTACTTAAAGAAGTAAAGTATTTTAGAGTGCTTTTGTTACTTGTTTAGAAGGTTCAAATATGCATAAAATATGCTAGCTGGGGACTTTAAATTTATGAAATATTTGCTGCAAATAGGTCAAATTACATGAGCTTTCAACAAGAAAAAGTAGTACTCCACGTGCCAATTCTGAAGTAGATTAATGCCCCTTAAGCAGGATATGGAAGAGGGATACAACGGTAAAAGGTTAAGCAGCATTGTGGATGCCAAAAAGCTCATCTGCTTCACACAAATACAAGAGATAAATTACTGTTTTTCCACCAACATTGCTAATCAGAGCTTTCCTTGAAAAGTTTCAATGATGATCATGACAGTAAAATTCTGAGCAAGCATGAGCTAAGTACCTTAAGCAAAGGGTAGCTCAAGCATGACTTGTATTTTATGTAAAAAAGGTGACTTGGCCTGCATTTATCATGTCTGCTCCATTAAAAAGCTTACGCTGTCTCAGATTCCTTTTCAGGGATACAAACTCAAGCTGCATGAAAATGATGATTTATAGAACGATATATTTGAAGAATGGAATAATGGTTAATTTTCTTTTCCTTTCAACTGTTTTGTTTGCCCTTTTAATTTTTTTAAGTCCTTTCTATTATCACCGTGGTAGCACTGCAGCAAGTGTTCCATTCTAAGCTTTCCATATTGCCAGCTTCTGGACTACCTTCAGAAAATTTTCCACTGCTTTCAGATAGCCATCACAAGCAGTAGAGATGACAAAGACTGCAAAAATCTTCTCATCTCCTTCTAGAGCAGGACCATGTCTTCGACCCACTCTTAACTAGACAACTTTCATCAGTCATGAGGGAATCACAAATTCAAGAGCTAAGCAATGACAGCTGTAAATGACAAAAAGCCCACTGAAATTTTCTTTGGACTCCAGCAGAGAGCAATGAAGGAGGTTGAATTAATCTTCTTGGGAAGTTTTAAAATGCACATTAGCTTTAGTTTTAAAATGCGCATTACGATGGAGCTAAGCCGTTGTAACCTTTGTTGAATATGTCTGTGTAGACAGTCTCAGAGTTTCCATCACTGCAGAAGGAATGTCATTTAACCCACATTATCATCACTTGTTGCTCAGCTGCAGTTACTGCAGAGTAACAGCAACATATTTTACAGGGTGGGCTTTTATGTGAAAATCCTGAGAAACATTTCAGAGAGAGGGATTATGTGGGGGGAAAAACCCCCAACTCTTAACTATTTCAAAGAATGGTTACATTTGAAAGTAAAAAAATATTTAAAATCTTTCATGTCTAGATATATTACTAGCACAAACTGTACCAGAATTTATGATGCTTTTGATTATGACAGCATACCTCTACTGTGGATGCTCTTGCTCTTAAATATTCCTTAAGAAACAAAGCCTTTTCTCTAGAAAAAAAAAAAAATAGCCAAAATATTTGGCTTGATTTCAAAGGCTATGTACTAAAGGTCAAACACTTATAATAGTAATTACTGGACCTGAAGTTAAATCAATACAGCATAGCATAGGTCAAAAGATGTCTTGTGTGCTGATGTTCTCACAGAAGACTGTAAAAAACCTCTATTTCTGTGGGTTTGTTTTATCTCTTTAGATGTACCTTATACTTTTTTACGACAGTATGAGAATATTTATGACAGGATTGGATGACCTCATGCAACCTTCTATAAGTAAAGAAAGAGAAGCCAGAAAAGAAAGGCAAAATTGTTAATTGCGTGTGGAAAGAGGGAGGCAGACAAAACTAAAAAAGAAAAATAATAATCAAAACCCCCACCATTTTCTGTGAAAAGTAAAAGCACAGACAAGGAAGAACAAGTGCAAAACACTCACTAGGAAAATGCAACTTATCCGGCTCAAGTATTTTGTGGTACATTTCTTGCTGTTTCCTCATGCTAAACAGCTTAATCACGGATGTCCCTTTTCTGTTTCTCTTCTACAGCTAGAAAGATTGCTGTGTCATTGCTGACAAGCTGCTATTCTCAGAGGTGCCCAGCTGAAAGTCCTATATCAACTGATTTGCTGTGTCACTTTAATATGGCATGACGTCAACCACTTACAGTTTCAGCACCTGAAGTTGCCTAGCCCTACAATTCTTTGCCCCTTTGAACGGTCATGCTCCTTGGCAACTAGTATTTGTAAGTACGTGAAACTATGCAGAATTTGCACTATGAGATGATACCAAATGAGTCACACTGGGAGATTAACTAGGGCATGCAAAGCAGAGAGGGAAGAATGAGAGCACACGAAGAGAGTACACAAGAAGAGAGTACAATCTACTTTTTCTCTGCAACAGGCCTAACACCGTAGAAATCAAAATTAACACAAATCCTACTAGGGGCAAGTTTTGCAAAAGACCAAGACTTCCTTTGGTGTTCAAAGGCCTGGAATATTTAGATTTGGAATATCAACTCAGTTACAAATGGAACTGCAGGAGGGAGCCACCATTCTTACAATTAACCTCTATAATCTTTCATGGGGATCCATCTTTGTCACACACATCACATTTTATAAGAGAAGAGGCATTGTTGACTGGCTTCAGTGAAAAAAAAATCTTACATGTACTCTGAATAGAATTAGGATCCAAAGGAGCAAGTATTTCCAGAAAGCCTGAGATATTGCCTGTGATGAGATCCCTTCTAAGAGGTTCATTTAAGGTACCAAATTCTCCATTGAAATACTGGCAGATTAGTCAGAGAGAAAAACAATCTTTTTAAATGGTCCTTTGGGAAGACAGGGCCAGCAATTTCATAATTGCTAATCTATTGCCTGCATTCTGGGAAAGAGTATTAAATACTGAAATGACCTATGGAAGATTAAGTCTTTGTGAATGTGAAAGTCCATGGCATGGCAGTCTCAGAAAGGAACCCATCAAAGCCCTTGAAATGCCAACACACAAGCTCTGAGTTGGCAGTGTATGCCAGTTCTTACCAAACCACAGCAAAATGCTGATGACAAAAAGAGGCCATTAGGTTACACACGCTATGAAGCAGTACGAAAGAGGAAAGCAGCTGAGAGCATCAACCATGTTAAATAGTGTCAATATTCTTACTGACATTCGCAGAAATTTGCAATGAGTATATGAAAATCACAAACCAGGCAAAAGAAAAGGGAGCAAAGACTACTCTGGCATAGCATTTCCTAAGAAGGAGCTTCCAAATGTAAAGATTGTATCATCCTTTAAACCAAAGGAGGGTATTAAAATGACAGCCTGGAAATGGCATCAAATGCTAGAAAGACTCTGGGCAGTGCCCTTATAGATAGAAGTGCCAGTGATGGAAAACTGACTTAACTGGCATCAGTGGAGCAGCATTGCACTAAACCACAGAAACGTCCACTGCTTCACTGTCTGCCATTCTGTTAATGTGGACATAGCAGCTCTGCAACATTCCTACTGATCATCTCCTTGGCAAACTGAGAGTGAGGGTCCCTGGTGACGCAGAGTCACCAGGCAAGTGCAAAGGAGAGCCACTTTATTGCAAAAGCCAGGCTTTTTAAGCAGTCAGGCCTTTCTCGGTTACATAGCTTTAAATCATAACAAACATAATTCAAAAACCACCATACACCACAACGTGAACATGCGATGGTTCTACAACTAATTTTTCTACCTCTAATTCAGTGTCACTTTCCTACAGTCCTTCTCTACTCAGCCAAAGTAACAGGCCTGATCCACGGTTTTACAAGGCTTTCCTTTTTTAAGGTTTTACCTATATGCAAGAACAAACCACTAGTTTCTTCAGTGCCAAGAGTCTAGGTAGATGATCTTACAGATGCAAATCCACGCCTGTCAAGTGAAACATATTGTGGAGGGAAAATCCTCCTGACTGAGATGTTCAGTCATTCCCTTTTCTAGACAGACCAAATAAGAAGAAAAGCAAGCTATAGGACTGTGCACTTGCTATTACAGAACACCTGCTGCCATCTGAAAATGAACAAGCCGAAAATCAGAAAAAATGAGACTTGCGGCAAACACCCCTTTGAAGGGAATAATGATGTGATAAACATACTACAACTATTCTGATAGAAAAAGGCTCTAGAAGTAAAAGCCAGTGCAGGGCTGCACCTTTTGCGTGCCCCACATAAGCCACAACACACTTAGCGGTGCACTCTGTCCTTCCCTTCTCCACTGCATCTACCATTGTGTTCTCTGGATCTCAGAGCCTGAAAGTAGGTGCAATTATTTCCACAGAGGGGTAGGATGAGGCATAGGGAGCTCTGTCTGTCTTTGCATTAATCGAAGGGACGGGACCATGATCAGACTAAGATTTATTGCTTTGATAACATCAGTCTCAAAGGCCATGAGATTTATAAAGACAGCAAGCAGTTGGCCAAAATCTAAGATGGTCACAAGTCTTTGTTGCAAGACAGTATATAACTTTCTAATCCAATGGACAGTCACCACAGAGTATGTTTTGCTTTTCTATCCTATCACCTTTACTTTTTTCTACTTGCAATGTGGATACTTTTGTCCAATAAGGTCTTATTACATGTACAGGTATATGTCTCTATTATAATATCTAAAATCAGCTTATTCTATTACAATCACATTACTACATTACTATTCTATAAAACCCTTCATCATCTTATCTAATAAAGTTTCTTACTTAAGGCATAATCTTACTTATAACTATACAAACATAAGTTTATGATTTCTCTGTTCAGTGTCTGTGTACCTTGCTTTCACAACAGTCTAGGCTTCTTCTAAGGCTGTAAATCAAACCTTCTTGAGCCTGTGAAGATTTTTATCTTTCCAATTCTCACACTTCTTTAGACTCTCTCAGGAAATTCCAACTTGGCTGTTTTTCAATGTCTTCATAAGAGGGCTTTTTCTGAGTAGATCATGCAAACACTGCCTGTCTAAGGAAAAATGAAATGTTATGGAATATGTAGATTGAAGTTTGTGGATCATCAATGAGACGTGTATGCTCTCACACACATGCAGTGAGAACAGAGTGGTGTTAGCGTGGGGGTGTGGGTTGGAGACAGAGATGACACACACTCCTTGTGACAAACAGCCTGTTTTATTGTTCAGAGCTTAGGGTGCAGTATTCACTGGAGAATACCCAGTGTCTGATGGAGCACTGGAATTCCTATGAGTCAGCATTAGCTGCCTCTCAGGAGGCCAATAACCAGGAAATGAAAACCAGCACTTCCCTCAGTGTCAGCCATAAGCATGGAGTGAGTGGTTTATGCCTGGAGGGTCTATGTGGTTCAACCTGGCTGTTGTGCATTGATACTGACCCAGTGTCAGGCACCTACAAAAGCCACTCCCTCACTCCCATCCACAGCTGGACAGAGGAGAGAAAATACAACAATGTGTTTGTGGGTGGAGGTAAGGACCAGGAGAGATCATTCATCAAATACTGTCACATGCAAACTTTTGAAATTGTTTAACAAAATCAGAGCAGGATAATGAGAAGTAAAATTAAACCCTTAGAAACACCTTCCCCCCACCCCTCCCTCCTTCCAACCCTACCTCCTATCCTAGCGGTGCAAGGAGACAGAGAACAGGGGTTTATGGTCAGTTCATCACCCATGGCTTCATGGGGTTCTCCACTGACATCTCCAGTGTGAGCCAATCTCAGAAACAACAGCTCTCTGGGAACTGCTGCTACGTGAATCCATCCCATGGGCAACAGTCCTTCCAAAACTGGTACAGTGTGGGTCACTCTTCAAGGACAGGCTGCTGCAGAGACTCCCCTCTCTCCACAGGTCTTCCATAGGGCCACAGCCTCCTCCCAGGCACCCACCTGCTCTGTCGTGGGCTTCTTCATGGGCTGTGGGTGGATCTCGGTGGATCATCCCAGTGGATTTCCATGGACTGCAGGGGGGCAGCTATTTCACCATGGTCCTTACCACAGGCTGCAAGTGCATTTCAGTTCTGATGCCAGGCAGACCTCCTCCCCCTCCTTCTCCGCTGGCCTTGGTGTCTGCACAGCTGTTCTTCTCACATGTTCTCCCTCCACTCTTTTCTGGCTTAAATTACAGCACCACATCTTTTGTTTCCATTTCTTCTTAAATATGTTATCACAGAGGTTTTATCAGCATTTCTAATTGCCCCAGACTTGGTTGGTTACACTTTCATCTTTGGAGCCACCAGGGATTGGCTCCGTTGGACATGGAAGAAGCTTCTATCAACTTCTTACAGAAGCCATCTCTGTAAGCCACCCCCCCACTACCAAAATCGGGTCATGCAAAAACAATACACTGGTTTTTGATAACTACAGTATAGAAGACAGCAAGAAAGCTGCCTACAGAATCCTGTACCTCCACAACTTCCCTGTATGCATTTCTATGTGAAAGAGTAGGACTTCAGCACACATAGGTTACAATGTAGTCCCACAGTCCTTTCATAAAGATTGTAGCTGCAAAGTAAGGAGTACTTGGAAAGTCAACCTAGAATTGCAAATCATTGGAGGTGGTAATGTGATGGTTGTCTCTCACAATTAAGGGATGAATATTATATATATGTTAAGAGAAGTTTTATTGAAGTATAGTTATGTTATTGTGATGTACTGTCCCCATAGTCCTCTTTCCTCTCCCTCTTGTATTGTTGCCACTGGATGACTTTGGTAGTCGGGTCATCTGGGGGGGGAGGGCAAGCCTATTGCTAGGAGGTGTAGCATGGCAACACCTGGCCTCCAAACAAATTGCAAGAAACCAGTCTCCACCAGTGAACAGGAAAGAAAAGTAGACTGACAGACCTTGGGAGAGGTTAGGGTTATTTGATGCAACACCAGGAGTATAAAAGGTGCAGCTATTTTGTGTTTGAGCAGCTATTTTGTGTTTGAGCACATGGTGGTTTATTTCTATGCTCCCAGCGCTGTTCTTTCTCCTTATTCATTCTGTAATATGTAAGGTAAAGTAATTCATGCTTAGGGGAAAAAATGTATAAAAATAAAATTGTAAAATAAATTAAACATCCAACGAGCCTCTGGCCACAGACAACCTAGAGACAGATTACCACACCAAAGTTGCGAAATTCCTGGTGGCAGCAGGAATGAATGCCTCGTTAACAAATAAAAAGAACGTGGCTGGTGCGGAGATGGGCTACCCCTGGAACCACCCAGGAACACCCAAGGATGAACAGTACTTGATAAGTATCATCAATCTAGATAATCAAAGTCATCAAAAACATACATCTGAATACACAGCTTCTCCTGACATGATCAGTGCCCACCACCACCTAAGCAACAGCAATTGTCCAGCCCTGCACTGTAAAAAGAAACTTCATACATATGCAGGGTCACAAAAGAAATCGGGGCACCTCTGCCTCAGGCACAAAAAACTGTATAAAACATCCCCGCCGGAGATGGCATTCGTGAACAGAGAGAGATCCAATGCGATAGAGGTCGGATCTAGGTTCACCCAGCGCCGATCTCGGGCTTGACGCTGTCTCTTTGACTGTGGCTTTTTGGGGACCATGTTTTTAGTTGCAAAAATAAAATATTTTGCATTTATTAATTTGGCTTTCTCATTGATTGTTTATAACAAGTCATTCATTGTATTTTGTTAAAGTTTAATAAACCTTTGAAATTTTGAAAGTGAGATGGAGGATCAGTTTGGGATAAACACCTTGTCTCTGTAGCCCTAGGAGATTTTTAAAGGTAGGCATGTGCCCCACTGAGTTCAGTGGCTCAGTCAACTTCTCTTCGGGTCGCCTGTGATTGTCAGGTCAGCACCCCAGGGACAACTGAAGATGAACAATAAAAAAGAAGAGGGGGAAGGTGAGTACCATCCTCATAATGTTTTGGCCAGATTAATAACCCATAATCCAGGTGCGTTAACCCCAGCTCCAGGTGGTAGTGCACAGGACCCCCGTACCTGGTCCATCGGAGTTTAAGGATACTGGATGGTTGGGCTGACATAAGGCGGGACAAAAAGTAAGAGGAAAGTGGGGAAATGCAAAAGGGAGGACGTGAGTGAAAGAGGGCAGAGAAGCTGCAGGCAGGATGCAGAGTAAGAGAGAAGCAGGAGAACTGTGGACAGTGGGATGTGAACAAAGAGAGGTAGAAAATGTGGAGGCGGTGGCAGGAAAGCCAGGTGGCAGGGACCAGAGGTGGCGAGGGGCCATGGCCAGCAAGAGATTGCCACTAGGTGCTGCGGAGACTGGGAGGCGCCGAGCATGGTAATGCCCGGCAGGGTTAACCCAGTTGTGCAGGGTTGCCAGACCAGGGGGCCACGGGGGTTGATGTGGGTAGTGGCCAGCAGGAACCTAGCACAGTAGCTCCCGGCACTTGCTAACTCAACTGGAGTGGCAGCGCTGCTGAAATGCAGCTCGCACATGGCACAGCTGAGGGTCAGGGGCTAGCCCAGTTGTGTGTGGGGGGGGGGTCTTGGAAACCGCAGGCAGGAGCCCATGTGGGTAGTAGCCAGCAGGAACCCAGCACAGTAACTCACAGTGCTCGCTAACCCAACTGAGGCAGCAGCAGTGCTGAATGCAGTTTGCATGCGGTGCTGCTGAAGGTGAGGGGCTAGATTGGTTGTGTAGGAGGTCTCGGAAAACTGCGGCAGTTTCCCTGCAGTATCTGCTAGCATAAAGCCGTGCGAGTGTGGGACCACCTGGGTGGCTTTCAGCAGCTGCCCTGTGCTGCGCCAGAAGGCACCGGGGCACCAGTATCTGCCGGCATAAAGCCACACAAGTATGGGAACACATGGGTGGCTTTTGGAAGCTGCTCTGCACTGAGCCTAAAGGCACCAGGGCACAGAGCCGTGGCAGGAAGAGGAGAGGTGGAATTTACACGGTGATGCGGGGGTCCCCAGATCGCAGGCAGGTTGTTTATTTTTGTTTTCCGGGAATAAGGTAAGGCGCTTTTTTTTCCCCCTTTCCTTTCTCTCGCTCTTTTTTCTTCTTTTCTTTTTCTTTCTTTTTCCTTCTAACTGATTAGGAAGATGAGCCTTGTTGGGAGGGCCTATTGGGAAGGGGGACCTTGTTGCTAGGACCTGTAGTTGGCTGCTGAAGATGGGACTAGGAGCAAGTAGGGAATCCCCAAGGGGAGAAGGAAGTGAAGAGATATCAGGTACACCCATATACAGCTCCCCAGAAACTAACCCAGTGGAGATGTGACCTCAACACCAAGAGTGAAGACAAGGTTATGCAGTATTGTATAATAGACTGGACTGAGAGGGAGATTGAGTCCTACCAGGTGTACTGGCTGTGATCTGAGTTGAAGGAAGAGTGGATGTGTCAAGGTATCCATATAAAAATTAAAGAACAACCCCGATACAGATCAGGGAGAAGGCACTTCTCACTGAGCAACCCTTCTAGCTCTAGCCTTTCAGTCCTGAATCTCAAAAGAAAGCTACCCCACGCCCCACTCCGTCCAAACAAAAAAATTGGATTCTAAAAAACACTGGTTTGGGGTATGCTTTGTTTTCCTCCCTCCTTTTTCCATCTCCTACCCTTTTTTCTTTCTCTGTGAACACTAATTTTTAATCAAGTGTATAACAGAACAGTCATTCTCCCCTCAAATTTAACACTAACAAGTGCTACTTCTCTTTCAAGTTAAGAGAACAGCTTAGGCGTCAAAGGCTTAGGTATTTTTCCATGGATGTGCAGTGATTTACCTTGTCCTCTTTCAGTCCAAGATAATGTCTTGATGGACTCTGTTTCAAAGTCACTGTCACCCCTACAGAGAGGCCTGGAGCTTTACTTACCGTGTCTGCCTCATCCCCAAGAGACTGTGAGCTGCCCTCCACAGAAACTGGGACCACGGGTGCCCCCCTCCACCCACCTCAGTTAAGGGGTAAGAAGTACCCCCTGACAAAACACAACAGTTTTGTCTATCTACTTTGTTTATCTACTGTCACCTACACTTTCCCATTCCCTTCCTTTCCTAAACCACTGAACAGCCCAACTGGGATGATGAGAGCTAGGCCTAAGAACTACCTCCTTTAGAGTACATCCCCCCCCTTGTATGGCCAGCGCTACCTACATGGGAGGAGGAGAGGTTCACCAGAGCCCTTCTGCTGCTGTGCTAACTCCAGGGCAAAGACTGGAATTGAAACTAACCAAGGCATAAACCCCCATCTACTCTGCTAGTTCCTCTAAAAATTGGCTGCTGCAAAGAAGCAGATTGGGGTACGAATGTAACTCTCTAAAGAGGCCAGAACTAGATGCTTCCATCGAAATTTTGACTTGTAGAGCAATAACGTAGAGCTATTGTTACTTCCTACCCCAGCATCCCATGATGTAAAGAGTAAAGAATGCCATGTGTGCTATGCACTAGCAGTGGTCCTCAATAAATCCCTTTAATCCTCTCCTTCATGCTGGTCAAGACCCTGGAGAAGATGGGACAGCAAAAGGTGCTCAGTTTTGTGCTCTCCTGCTCTTATGAGGTAAGAGGCAGGAGCCAAGAATCCAGCATGGTCTCTCTTTGACCTTTCTTTTAAGTCAGCACTGTCTGTTTCCCACTCCAAAGGCATAGAAGGTGCTACTAATCCTCTTTCTAGAACCCCACTGGGAGTGCTGGCGCATAGGTCTGTGAGTCTAAACAGTTGAAATATTGGTAACAGGCAGTAGATGTGATTCATCTCATGTCAAGACTGGCCTGGCCTTTCTTGTTTGTAAGACTGTGCTACAATGTCTCACCCATCCTCCCCCTGCCCCCATCCCCACTGTGTCATAATGCCATAGAGAGAGACTCGCGGAGAAGTCGGGGCTAGGAGAGCTCTAGGGGAGTCCTGTGCATGTGTGTGCCAATGTGCACGGCTGTGTGGGCACACACAGGTGCTGAGGTGCATGTGTGTCAGTATAGGTGGCCATGTGCACGTGTGTTGAATTGCACTCTCAAGTGTGAGTAGGTCTGTGCAAAGATTTGTGCTTGTGAGTGTGCACAGGCTCTGCAGATGTGAGCATAGACCTGTGTGAGATATGCGTGTGTTGATGTGTACACATTGATGAGCACAGCTCTGTATGTACATGTGCTGGTATGTGCAGGTTAGGAGTGCACAGCTCTGTATGTGTGTGCAAGTGTGTGCTACTAGCAAGTACCAGGGTTCTGTGCCAGTGAGAAGGTGCATGTGTGTGTGTGCACTAGCTCTGCACATGTCCCTGGGTGTACACGCGAGCTAGGCACGCCCAGAGACATGGCTCTGGATACACAGATATGTGCATCCAGCTGCTGTCCCACCTGAGAAAAACCTGTGTCTCTGTTTGTGTGTGTGTCTGTGTGTGTCTGTCATTACTAAGCTCTGCTGGCTTTAGTGGGCCTTAGCTTGCTGTGTACAGTCTGTTCTCATAGAAAGAAAAATTTGCCTCTGTATTTCCCTTTTATAACTGTTATATATGTGTAACAGGCTGCCTGCCCTAGAAAGGAGAGGCATCCTAGGCGCAGCCAGTCCCTTTGTTCATTTTCTCTAGGAGAACTGTCCTTTCCATAATCCCAAGGGCTTGACAGCCTATCACAGCTAAGGACCTAGCTGAATAGAGGAAAAGCAGGCAGCTGTGGCCAAAAAGCTTTTGCTAGACCCAGACAATTTTAGGGGATGCTGATGGCAAATCCTGATGTGGTGTTGCCTCTGGTCACTGTCCTTGTGCTGTTGGGTGGGCAACTGCTGAGGATATTCTTCCTCCCTAGACCAGAAAGGAGACCCCTTTTGCCTTTTTCAGTAGTTGCCAGTCTTCTTTGTCACCTTTCTTACGAAGTCACCCTCTTCCATCCTGTATGCAGGCCACAGTGTAAATGTAGCAGTGCCCCCATTAGTGACAGCAATAACCAGATCAGTGACAGCTGCTGCTTGTGCCTCTCACTTGCCAGAACAAAACCACGGCATTTTCTCTTGTCCCAGGAGAAGCCCATGCCACTGACACATCTTGACAGCCTAGAGTGGCAGACACCCAGGTCTTGCCGGCGCAAACAAGCCTGGAGCATCTTAGAGATGAGAACCAAAGATTGGGGCGGGGCAGGGGTGCTGAGAGGCGGGAGGAAGGAAAGAGACGGGGTGTATGTATGCTAGTAAGCATAGCTGCTACAAAAAATCAGAGCCTGGATAAACGCATATGTTTATTAGAGAAAAACTACTTGCACTTTTGGGTTTTTTATGCTGATGGATTTATTTTTCCATGTAAGCTCAACTAAGATAACGGCAATGTCTCTGCCAGATGTGAGGGCCAAGAAACACCTGCCTGCAATGGTTCATAAGCCAGCATTGCAGTTCTGGCCAGGCTGGCAGGAAGATTGCCTGACCCCTGCTGCTTCTCCTCTTCAAAATACTCTCCAAGACAGATTTAGGAAACCTGGTGAAAAAACCCCCAAAGACTGGACCATAACATCCATATCTGGTGAGACAAGATTGACTCTTAAGGAGAGACCAAGAGATAACCAGAGAAGCTCCAGGACATCCAAAAAGTAGTCAAGCTTCCACCAGCCAGCTTGAGGACTGTTTTAAGTAACACTTTGGGCGAGGAATTTGAATCATATTGGTTACTGATGTAATTGTCTTATTTCAATGGATGAGGATTGCAAGTATCTGTTGAGGGGAAGTACAGGGAGAGCAGTGAGAAGTGCTGGGGTGGTTTACTTAGAAATTGACAAGTGGAGTGTCCTGGATTGCCAAGCAAATTGTATTCTATTTGCCCTCTGTATGCAGTTGTCTTCTGTTAAGTGGGCAGTTTTCCTTATCTCTTCTACAACCACTCCTCCCTCCAGGAAGATATCTGCTGATAATAGGCTATTGAATGTCACTGCATGACTGATAAGAACTATAGCATCCCACTGTGAGATGCTCCACCCAGAGGGAAGAGCCTAGCATTTCCAAGATATAGCTTGAGATTCTGGAACACCAGCATGGCGTTCTCCACTGGATTTTCCCAGAGGAACAGCTGCCTCTTCCACTGGATCTTCAGAGGAAGACTACTACTTTCTACAGGATCCCTGCTCCAACAGAACCACACCTGACACTCCAGGAGGACTGCAGCCACAATTCCAATTGGACTG
>JAYDZK010000119.1:10540275-10557614 GCA_034509185.1 Euphonia xanthogaster | reverse complement strand
TTGGGTGGTATGTTGTAATTGCACAGAAAAGTCCACATTGTGAACTTCGAGTGATTAGTTGTGTTAAAAGTGAAAATAATTTAGGTGTCATTTCTTAATTGGATAGTTTACCCTTAAAAGGCATTGTAATGAAAGATAGATAGCCATTTTGTGCCTTGTTAGTAAAATACTGCAGAACTCACTGCTGTGAGACTGCAACATAGATAAGAAAAAATAAACATCTAAGCCTGAATGCGAACTATCATCTCAAGTGCCTTCAATCCCAATCTCGGCAGAGGTAGAAAAAAGAAGCCGAAAACTGGCATTGTGTCACTCAGTGGAATTCCTTATGGAATTTATAGTTCTTCCCATTGTTTCTTTGATCTCTCAGTATTCAATTTTATTTATCAGCAGACCTAGAGTTTGTAAAGACAAATCTCTCGTTCCATTTATCAGTCAGCGGAATCCTTCCCATCATTTCTTTTATCTCTCAGTATCTAACTTTATTTACCAGCAGACCCACAGTTTGTTTATAAAGACAAGTCTCCCATTCCTTTCAATCCCTCCTCTTTTATTTTCTCAATAATTGTCTTTACAAACCTTAGTAATCTTTGACTTAATTTTCTGTTCCTGGGTCTTTTTTGGTTTTGCAATTATTTGCAGTGACATAATTTTTTGTCCTTTTGTAAGAATTTCTAGATCAGTAGGCACGGCTGCTACCTGCATCCCTTTGATCACATGTTGAATAAGTTGCAGAAAACAAGAGATCATGCATGGTAAAAAGATGAGAGTTGCTACAGCACATAAGAGGAAAAAAGCATTCATTTAACCCACAGTCCACCAGATAACCCTGAAAATGTCCCATTCCCATCCTTTCCATGTTTGGATTGGTACATGAGCTAACTTTCTTATTCCCTTTGTTATTTGTTTCGCCACTTTTCCATTGTCATCTATTTGCAAACAGCAGTTTGAGTCATTTAATTTTCCACACACTCCCTCTTCTTCTGCTAATTGATAATCTAATACCATCCAATGTTGAAATATTGCATTTCTCATCTGAGTGGATTGGTCAGCAAGGTGGTTAAGAGCTGTAGCTGTCTGGTCTGTTATTATTTCAAAGACAGCTTGTAACCTAATTATCCAATTTAAATTATAAATGGGTTTTCTGGCACCTGATATTAATTCATTAGGATGTCAAGTGGCTGGTCCATAGTGTTATATGATTCGCTCGGGTGGCCATTCATCTTTTCCCCACTTTTGGGTGCTCCCTCCAGCCACAGATGTATCAATTGACTGGGGTTTTTTTCTAATTAGATCATCCTATACCTTGAGTCCTAACTGATTTCCCTGAAGTTCTGGTAGCAGAAAGAACAACAGTCTAATATACCCTACATAACATATCCTTGACCAGTTTGGAGGTGTTGTGGTTAGTGTTTGTGTTACCCCAGTTTTCAGTTTCGTAATCCGGGTTCTCTGATAATGGTTGTTCCCAAAGCCCTCCCTATGCTGTTCCAAGTTGGTTTCTCCCTAAGTTGCATCCACCCCTGATGTAAACCACTCCCCTTTCTCCTCCCCTTTACTCTCATTGGAACTGGCTCTGTAAACCACTCCCCTTACTCCTCCCCTAAGGTTATCCCATTAGCTGGGTCTTTGTACCTGCCCACTGGTTTTGGCCTGTTTATAAACCCCTGGAGGGCTGGTCTGGCCCTCTTTTGCTTCCGAATCTAGATTAAAGGACTATTGGGAGATCAGGTGGAGAGCATCCTTCAACTCTTTTAGTTTTCTCCCTGATGCTGGTAAAGTTAGTCCCACAGTAGAGCCACAACTCTGAAGTTCAGCTCCTGGTGAATTCATCCTGGAGTTGTTCCATATACCTTGGCGTGGCTTCTGGTGTTCTGAAAGACCTACCTAGAGACTTTACTGGCTAGCAGCACTCAGTGTTTGATTTGTCTGTTAGCACCCCAGGAAAGCTGAGACCCTTGTGCCCAACCAGTCTGTCAGCATCCTGTTATAGGGACCCTTCACTGAGCAGTCCTGCTGGATTGGAGGGTGACTCAACTGACTTATTCAGAGACACATACTAACAGCATAAGGGAGACCCCTCAGCAAGTCTTCCCCTTTGAGTATGTAACCCACTGCCAGTGACTGCCAGTGCCTGTGAAGGACTCACTGAATAACCCTCTTTATTTATTAATATAAAATTTCGACAGTTTAAGGTTCGAGGATTGATGGTGATAGTATCTGATTGCAAAAATGTATTCAAAGTAATACACAGGCAAGTCTTATGCCCAGTAAAAGTATTCAGCACACTGAGTATGGTTCTTACCCAGCAGGCATCCCCATGGGGCAGAAGACAGGTTCAGCCCGCCGACGGATCCCAGCAGGTAGGATGGGGTCTTCACTAACTTTCCTCCATTCTAGACTTACTTTTATACTATTTCTTTGTGTTTAGGTGGAGCTTAAGTGACTTTAGTCATACATACTTTTGTTACTGATTGGTGTAAAATTCTCTCATTTTGCTTTTAAAGATTAAGTCCAAAAAATGTAGAATGCATGCCTAGTGAGGTGTGGTTGTAACTTGGAGGGCAGGTAACTTTGGGATGGAAGTGTGTGTTAATATTATTATTAGGTGTCCCGGTTTGAGACAAAATTTAGGAGGAAACTTCCCAAAGGGGTCTCCTCTAAAAAAGCAGATTCCAGCAGCTCCTCCCCCAGCCGGTTTGGGAGATATTCTCCTTGGAGAAAAGTGGAAAAAAACTGTTTACTTCACAAGCAAAGGACTCACAAACATGAAAAAATGAATAATAATAAACAATGAAACCTCTCACTGCTCTGAAGAGATGGCAAATTCAGAGTCCTTCTGTAATTCAGAGAGTCCTTTTGTGGGTGTGTCTCGGTTTGCTCAGTCTCTTTCAGTCCCTCTGGGGCTGGAATGCAGTGTCCCAGGCGCCGGTGGGCCACAGGTGTGAGCTCCTGGTCTTTTTCTGGGTTTTCGGTCCTGAGCAGAGCTGAACAGTTCCAAGAAAAAGAAGCCACAGTCCAGGAAACTTCTCTGCCTCATCTAACTAGAAAAAAACTAACTAAAAGCAAAGGAAAGCTCTCTCCTGCTGTCCATGAGTTCGTGAGAAAGGAATTCCAGGGGAGGGAGTGAAGCTTCAGCTACATGCCACCACTTCTCCCCCACTTCATTCTCTCTGTCTGTCTCTCTGGGCCCAGCTTAAAGCTACAGGACCCATTTCTGGACAGAAAAAGAACAGACAATGGGATACCAGGCCATATAGTCACCCCAGGACATTAGACTATAATGAACCAAGTTCATCCAAGGAGAGCAATTTGGCCACAGTTCCTGGCTCAGCAGCAGGACATCTCTCCCTTGGCTGACAGGTGCTATGTAGTTTCTCAGCTGCAAAGTACCATTGAGTTCCCCTCCCTGCAAGGATTTCAACAGAGCCTGGCTGTGGTGTCTCCACTCAGTTCCACCCCTGTTCCATCCTCCTTAGCAGGTACTTACTTTTGTTATGGGCTATCATCATGGAGCATGCCAACCACATTCTATCCAGGGAGTAGCAGCTGTATGTTACCCTATAATTTCCATACCATTATAACTTCTGTCAGGATGTGAATATAGCTTCTCATTTTCCTCTTATTTTACCAACAGACATCTTTCCACAAACGCCTTGCCCATCAGCTGCCACCTCCAGGTGGGACAGACAGTATGAGGCCACCTGCCCCAGATACTCCATGGGAGCATCTGGAGGTGACCATGGTATATCACCATCCTGTGGGGCTGGTTGTCCCAATTCGTATCCAGCTAGAGCCACCCTATGCTTAGCTAGGTCTCTACAGGACAACTGCTGTAGGATTTGCCTTTGCTCAGGGCTTCTCTGTTTTTTTTTCCCATTGCTTCCTTTAGGAACAGTGCTTTGATCCAGCCCTATGGGAGCGATTAGGTGAAGTAGAGGAGAGGGTAATTAGGGGAGGAATTGGGAAGCAATGGGTTGTACACAGAGGGGCAGGAGGAGCAGGGGGAGATGAGGGTCCCTACATATTCCTCACAGCATTTCCATGGGTGACATCAATGTACGTAGGTGGTGGCAATTCCTGGTAGGATTTTGAGATACAAAACACTGCAGATAAAGTTTTTGCAGAAAGTGTTCAAAAAGAGAGAAAACCCTTGTGCAAGATTCTGGGGATCTAAATGGGAAATGCAGGGATCAAGGATCACCCAAAAAGGTAAGTGCAGATGGGGACTGGCACAAGGAGAACTCATCATCCTCAAGGGGGTGACATCCTCAGGTCTGGAAAGGGAGTCAAGGTGGTCAAATGTGACAGCACAGCGATGGAGAGGGGAAGGAGCCCTACCTGCAAACACAGAGGGACCAAACAGAAATATAAGTTACAGGACAGAAAGCAAATGGGGAACAAATGGGTAAATTGTGCTGAAAAACAGGACCCAAGCACTAGAGACAGGTTATTTGGGCTTAGCCCCCTGGGAAAGTGGTGAGCCCCTGAAGCACCACTTTTAAGTGCTCAGAAAAGCAACAGAAGTGCAATTTTATATAAAGAACATATACAGTGTCCATGCAATGATTGTAAAAACCACTTGCAGTCTCCACATGCAACACCATCCTTCTCCCAAATGTTTAATTGCTCTGAAAAAAGAAGACTGCATTTATCTTTAGTAAAGCAGCACAAAACCTTGTTCTCTAACAAATATGCTGCATTTTTGGTGCTTTAAAGGAAGAGCAGAGCAGACCTGTGAACCAGGGGTTGGTTTCTTATACAAGTTCTAAAATCCAGCTCTAAGGATCAAAGTTACCTTAGCTGTAAAGCAATCCACCAATTGGATTTTACAACCTTTGTCATCTTTCTCTCCCCATAGAAATATTTTACAGTGTTTGCCCTCAGATGTGTAATTACCAGCAGATTTTTGGTAATCCATCTCCTGGTGCACTATTTCCTCTCATGCTCTGTAGCTGCTGATTTATTCAATCTGGCTTCTTCCAGACTTGCTTTGAAAGGTGAATTTGAGTTCTTTTGGAGCTCAGTATTTAAAATTATAAAAAAATATTATTTCAAAGTTGATCTCTGATCTTGAAGGGTGCTCTTCTCTGGAAGTGTTCAAGGCCAAGTTGAATGGGACTTTAAGCAACCTGGTCTTGTGGAAGTTGTCCCTGCCTATGGCAGGGGAACTGGAGCTAGATGATCTTGAAGGTCCCTTCCAACCCAAACTATTTTGGAATTCCATGACTGTATGATCAAGGCAGGGAGTAATAAATGCTGACCAGGATTTCTTTCAGGCTTTATCTCATGGGCAAGAAAGTGCCAATGACAGATAATTTCGCTGTGGTTGACACACGGGACCTGGGGAAACCATAGCTCAGCTGATGCCTGACCACAGAATGTCAGGCTGATGCTGCTCATGACCCACCTGTACACAGCACCCTGGCTCCAGCTCCTGCAAGGGGGCTTGCATATCTGATGCTGGAGCATGAGACTATGTCTGTGTGCCAAGAAAGCCCAAGATACTGCAGAATTCACTATTATTATTTTTAAAGGTAAGCGAGTTGCTTGTTCCCCATGTCCACAAATAGGACAACAACCAGAAGAAATGCCTCCCTGGTGCATGCAAGATGCAAAAACTGATGAGATTTGTCTCTTGGATCCAACCAGTACTCCTGTGAGCATCCCCCAGATAAAACCCAGGCTCAGTGCTGCCTGTGGAAGTGTGGAAATGCTCTCCATAACCACTGTCTTGGACTTTGCAAAGCTTCTAGACACTGGGGACTCTCATGAACCACTTTTTCCACCTCATACACCTGCAGACACTCACTGCAGCCCAGTTCCTTAGCCAGCTGTATTCACCACATCCCCACCAGTTGCAAGACACTGATCTGCTCCAGGACCTTGTTTCATAGCTCCATCACCGATGACAGCTGCAAGATCACCAGCAGCACTGGTGTGGTCTGTGCAGCTCCCTCCCTGTCTTGGATGTGAGGCCACATGTTCATGTCATGTGTTTGGGCCTCAAGAATGACGTGTGGGGATAGAAATTAAACGCAGTGCATTTCCCTCCATCAGGGCGGGGAGAAGAGGCATAGAGCAAGCCCAGGTCCACACGATGCACATTGGAGGTGATTGCTCCCATCAGACCTTTGCCACCTCCCAGCGTCACTTTCTTAAAGTGGAAACTTTTGATGGGAAAGCTCTATGAGAAGTTATTGAAAAAGTCTGAGCTAATAAAGTCCAAATATTTTGTTTAAATGTTATTATTACAGCAACATAATATGCATTGAAAAAATGTATTGGTGAAAAACTCAGATAATTTAGGACAGAATGGAATTTTCAAATGTCAGCATTTCTCTTGAGAGGGATTTTGCATTTTTTACCATTAACTCTGTGGCGTGGCTATGACTGGTGGGAAATGGTTAGCCAGCTTTGATTTGGCATGGGATAAAGCATCAGCTTAGCAACCCATCCACCAAGGCTTTGTCCTCTGCAACACTACTAATCCCCCTGGAAAGCTGCAGCTCTGAGGGGAGTGATGACTTGGCAAAGGGCAAAGACAAACCTCCCTACAAAAATTCCATTTCAGTGTCCTGCCCTGGAACCATCCATCCTTGAGGCCCTGTGAAGATAACCAGAGTATCTCTCCAAGAGTTATAGGCAGTGTTTGCATCCCTAGAAATGTTTAAATAATTACATTTTAGCCCAAGGATGTAATACTTTTTTAAAGAAATCTTTCTCTAGGAATTCAGAAAAGTCCTTAGGAGTGGTATAGACTTAAAGCTAGGCTCAATAGTCACATTTATGTATCCACTTAAGTATTTGGCTTTATAATTACTGATGACAATATAGGATTCAAAAGTAAGAGTCCATACAGACTTGTAATGCTCATTATTGTTTTAATACAATTGTTTTTCTTGTTGCATCCCAATAAATAATAATTTAAGCTACAGTTCATCTTGCCAACATTGCAGCAATGCTGTTACTTAAGCGTGAACATCCTTTGACACTTAGGATTTATCTTTGCTACCCATTTTGCCACCAGCATGAGTATTTAAAACCCCTGCTTATTATTCATTATTAGAAATGGAGCTGCTGGAAGAGGAGAACATCCTACATCCTGGCTATTTGTGGGTTTGACTTGTTTTAGGAAAGGGAAGCAAACTTTCTCTGATCCATGGGGTTTCTTTATTTGCTTCTGTCTGGGTTTTTGGCAGTGAAAAAGGAATTTACAGAAATATTCCTACATCTTGAAAGCTTCAGCCCATCCATCTGCTCCAAAATCTTGTTTTATTGCAGGTTATTTTCTCATTTAATATATCTTGGTGGTCCCAGAGGCCCAGGGACTGTCTTCACTCTTGACTTTGCTGATCCCAGCCCAACTCCAGTGCTGACAAGCTCTTTCTGAAGCTTATCCAGATGCTCACAACCTTGATTTGGTGGAACAAGCCAAACTCCAACTGCAGTTCATCCTGGAGCAGTAGGGTCTGGCTGTAGGTTGATGGGGGCATTTAAAGATGTATCCTTGAAGAGGGTGGCTTTGGAGGAGAGATTTGGATGGTTTTAACCCTCATTTACCAGCAGTGATTTGTCTCATTTGCTGCAAAGCTTTCTCCCACCCAGTTGATGCAGCAACAGAAATAATGGGAAGGACCCAGGAGTACTTCCCAAGAGAAGCAACACAACAAAACCAGTTTCTACCGGGTCATCTTTTCAGTGGCAGATGGCATGAACCAGTTTATTGTTTTTCCCCATGCTATCAGCAAAATAATCCAAAGCTGTTGGAATGCCAGGTTCTTTCTTGCTTCAAGGTCAGGGCGAATAAAACTCAGGATACATTGTTTTTGAAGTCTCACTCTGAAGTTTATTTTCCTTATCTGTTACAAACTCATGAGATGTGAGCTCTCTCTAACAAGTCAAAAAAGTGAGCTAAAATGGTGTCTGTTCAAGGCTATTTAAGTTCCAATTATCCAATAAACAGTTGACATCTATATTATTTATGCTTCCAACCCAATTATGATCACCCAAAACCTGCAATGCGGACATCTTTCACCGAATTAGAGAAAACTATCCAGATTAATAAAGAAGGAAGAAGAAGGTACAAAAATGACATCTAACCCACACCCCAAGTTCTCCATCTTGGCTCCCATATATCACCATATACTAAAATCCCAAATCTAAGTTTTCCACCCTGTGATATTACACACTTCTAACCAACTACACATCCGTATTCCCAGTGCTATCAATCAATTTTGGAAGTGTGTTCCACAGCCTCAGGTCAAATGCAGTGCTCTCCTGGGGGCCAGTGCCCATCAGCACAGAAAGTCAAATTCTCAGCATCCAGGATTCCAACACAAAGCAATGCCTGGTGATTGTTTGAAGGACTAAACAGGCGGGTTATATATTTCTATTTTATGCAAACATCCAGGAATGACCCCATTGTTCATCACAAGACATTTTGTGTAGGAAATGGGCAATCTGCCCTCCATCAGCAAAGGTTTTATGAGCAGGTTGGACAAACTTCCCCAGGAAGCATGCTGGTGTTTTTGGTCCTACTTTGTGGCAGAAGGATGGATCAGATGATGCCCCATATTGTGAGTAACACTGCCTCGTAGGTCATGTCATGCCTGCACCTCATTTTAATATCTCACCTATTTATTCAAGGCTTTACAGCAATTAGCCAAGCCCCCAGCCAGCAGCAGAGTTCCCTCTGCCATGGCCCAAACTTCTTCCACCTCTATTGCAGTGAGCTCTGAGCACATGTACATGGTCACATCAAAGAACTGTAGAACCATAGAATGGTTTGGGTTGGAAAGGACCTTAAGGACCATCTAGTTTCAAACCCCTGCCATGGGCAGGGTCACCTTCCACTAGACCAGGTTGCTCAAAACCCCATCCAACCTGGCCTTGAACACTTCTTCAAAAGCAGAAACCATTTCACCTCTAGTTTTCTGGCTGGAGCCCAATGACAGACCAGCACAAACCATTCACTTCCCGTGACCTGGGTGGCTTCTCAGGCCAATGCAAACATTTCAATTAACCAAAAATTAATTGGCTTGGGCTAGAGAAGGGTTTTCCAGGGAAGACTTAGAAAAACGGCTTTTTTGGATTTTTTTTTAAGGTTGAATGGGGTAAAAGAACCAGGAGAGTGCCCAATCCATCACCCATGGACTTCTAAGCCCTTTGCACTGCACCCATGTGCTTCATCCTCACCTCTGTGAGAAGTGATAGGGAGAAAGACTAACTCCAATTGAAGCTGCAACAGGATGTGACCCAGCACCAGGAGCACAGGCTGATCCATCCCCACACAGCAGTTCCAAGCAGACACCATTAAGGATATTCCCCCCCCCCGCATTTTCTTTTTCTTCCATCCTAAACAAAAGGAAGGTCTCTTCCAGACCAGCAGAAGTGATAGACCAGACAGTCTTTATTCTCCACAACACCTTTTTCCTTTTTAAAAAAAAAAAATAAAGCACTTATTTTAACAAATATGATTAAATTAAAAATGTTTTTTCAAATGCAAATAAATAAATTAAAAGAAAAAATAATTGCTATTGTTAACACCATCTTCTGCAGGACAAGGACACTGCAGCTCCCTTGGCTATTGACAGTGAACTTTGCAGCCTTTAGTATCATTTCTCCTGAAAAAATACTGTAAATATAACTGGGTCTGGCTAATAGCTAACACCAAAAAGAGCAAAATTGATGTAAAGCCATAAAATACCCATTGGAGAAATAAATTTTTAAAAAAAGTATTTAAAATTTTGAGAGACTTCCAAGTGAGGGATGTTACAAAAATGAGCATGAAAATAAATAATAAGTTAATCTGATAAGTTTTCTTTCAAAGCCATCAATCATGCCAAGAATAGATAATAATTAATCTCTTTGTGGGGAAGAAGGGAACCAAGCAAATTACTTACTTTTCCATTTTCCCCCCATTTTTGTTTCATCTCCGTATACATGAAACTTCTCCAAACAAGGGTGAAATCCCTCATGGGGAAATAAAGCAAGCCACTTTCTGGGTAGCAGAAATCTTCAGTTTGGAAATAATTTCACCAGAAATTAGGTGAATTAGATGCTGGGGTGTCTGGCAGGGTGTTGGCAAACCTCCTCTGCATCCAAGGGGACTGGCACTGCAGTGGTGTGGAGCATTGCTCGTCTGCAGATGCTTCAGCCACTCGTCTTCCCACCAGCCCAAGGTTAAGTACCTGTGCTGGTTTTGCACGGCCTGGTTTTTGGTAGTGGGGGGGGCACAGAGGTAGCTCCTGTGAGAAGTTGCTGGAACCTCTCACCATGTACAGCAGAGCCAATCTCTGATGGCTCTGAAGATGCTGCAGGCCAAAATTGAGCCAATAAGAGAGGTTGGTAACGCCTTTATGATAACATATTTAAGAAGAAAACCAAAGTCACACAGTTTTTCATTTTTTCAGAGAAGAGGAGGGGGTGAGAAAATGTGAGGGAAACAACATGGAGACACCAAGGTCAGTGAAGAAGGAGGTGGAGGAGGTATTCCAGGCACCGGAGCCGAGATTCCTCTGCAGGCCATGGTGAAGACCATGGTGAAGCAGGTTGTCTCCCAGCAGCCCATGGGGATCCACAGGGAATGCAGAGATCCACCCACAGTCCATGGGGGAGGTGCTCATGCTGGAGCGGGTAGATGCCTGGAGGAGGACGTGATTGAGTAGAAGACCTGGTGGAGAGAGAGGGCCCTTGCTTCCAGGCTAAACCAGCCTGTCCTTGGAGGACTGCACCCCATGGAAAGAGAGACCCATGTCACAGCAGCTTTGGGAGAACTGTTTGCCTGTGGAGGGAATTCACATTGCAACAGTTTTGGGAGGACTGCTGCTCATGAGAGTGGACCCATGCTGGAAAAGTTCACAGAGAACTGTGTCCCGTGGGAGGGACCCCACGGTCTCACAGGGGAACAACTTCTCTCCCAGAGCAGTGGAAGAAAATCTTAGTGATGAACTGACCCAAAAACCCCCATGCTCTGTCTCCCTGCACTGTCAGTGGGAGGGAGGGAGGGGCTGGGGAAAAAAAGGTGTTTTAAGGGCGTATTTTACTTCTCATTATCCTCCTCTGATTCTGTTATCAATAAATTCACTTTGCAACCTTAAGTTGACCCTGGTTTTGCCCTTGAAGTGCTTCTCCCAGTCCTTATCTCATGAACCCTTCGTAAATTTTTTTTCCTCTCCTCTACCCAGCTGTGGCAGGGGAGGATGAGTGAGGAACTCTTGTGGGTGCCCGAGAAGGTTATTTTCCCCTTTGCTGATGTAATCATATGGGGGCAACATATTAAAATCCCACGTGGATACTTTTATTGAGCAGCAAAGATCAGATCTGGCTAATTTGGGGAGATGTTGTTTGTGGCTTCACACGTTCAAAAATACACATTGGAAAATTACACTCTTTGGCAACTGTTTCTAAAGAAAGCTGAGAAAAAGAAGACACTCAATGACATTCCTAGTTGCTGTCACCAGGGACCCCCAAAAATTCCTAGTGTTGCTCCCCAGCTGCTCATCAAATGACCTCACGGTGTCTCTTTTCCCAACATGGTACCATGGTTCATGATGCCACATGCCTGCTGGCTTCCTGCTGATAGATTTCAGAAAAATACCACTGGCAGCATGTAATTTTGGGATAATAAAAAAATGTTGGTCCACATTTTGATTCTCAGACACCAGTGGGGTGAGTTATGTAGCAAAGCAGTTAATGGATGGATGAACATATGTTTATAATGGAGATAGATGGCAAGACATTAACAACCATAAGATTTCAGATAAGAGTTCTTTGGTGGGAAAAATCCCAGTGTTGGGGGGAAAAAATCATGGACCAAGCCTGGTTGGTGGGGGTTGCAGGATTGTCCCCCAATGGGAAAACTGAATAAATCCCCATGGCTTGCAGGGGTAGGGAAATACTTAAGCAGAAATACTGCCCTGGGGCTTATACTCCACCTCTGAATGCCTCCTGATGAAGAACAACCTGGGAGTCTTGGTGGATGACAAGTTGACCATGAGGTGGCAATGTGCCCTTGAGGCCAAGAGGCTCAATGTTATTCTGGGGTGCATCAGGAAGAGTGTGGCCAGCAGGTCAAGGGACGTGATCCTACCCCTCTACTTGGCCCTAGTGAGGCCACATCTGGAATACTGTGTCCAGTTCAGTGCTCCTCAGTACAAGAAAGACAAGGAACTACTGGAGAGGGTCCAGTGGAGGCCACAAAGTCGATTAGGGGTCTGGAATATTTCTCTTATGAGGAGAGACTGCAGGAGCTGTGCCTGTTTAGAATCATAGATTATGCTGATGTAGAAGGGACCCATTAGGATCATTGAGTCCAACTCCTGGCCCTGCACAGGACACCCCAAGAATCACACCATGTGCCTGAGAGCATTGTCTGAACACTTCTTGAACTCAGACAGGCTTGGCACTGTGACCACTTCCATGGGGAGCCTGTTCCAGTGCTCAACCACCCGCTGGTTGAAAAACCTTTTCCTGATATCCAACTTAAATCTCCCCTGACTCAGCTTCATGACATTTCCTCAAGTACTGTCAGAGTGAAGAGATCAGTACCTGCCCCTCTGCTTCCCCTTGTGAGGATGTTGAAGACCACAATGAGGTCTCCCCTCAGTCTCCTCCAGGTTAAACAAACCAAGTGACCTCAGCCACTCCTCATAAGGTTTCTCCTCCATACCCTTTACCATCCTCGTGGCCATCCTTTGGACACTCTCTAATAGCCTAATATCTTTCTTATATTGCGGTGCCCAAAACTGCACACAGCACTCAAGGTGAGGCCATGCCAGTGCAGAGTAAAGTGGGTCAATCACCTCCTTTGACCAGCTGGCAATGTTTTGCCTGATGCACCCCAAGACACGGTTGGCCCTCCTGGTGGCCAGGGCATACTGCTTACTCATATTCAGTTGTGCATCAACCAGGACCCCCAGATCCCTTTCTGCAGCACTGCTTTCCAGCCTCTTGTTCCTCAGTCTATCAGTACATCCAGGGTTGCCCCACCCCAGGTGCAGAATCCAGCATTTGCCCTTGTTGAACTTCATACAGTTGTTGATTGCTCATCTATCTAATTTATCCAGGTGTCTCTGCAGGCTCTCTTTGCTCTTGAGGGAGTCGACACCTCCTCCCAATCTCCTCCCAATTTAGTGTCTGTCGAACTTAGTATTCTTTCAAGTCCTGTGTCCAAGTCAGTAATGAAGATGTTGAAGAGAACTGGGCTTAAGAAACCCCACTTGTGACCAGTGACGAGCCTGATTCTCTTGGGGATAGTTTATTACCCCATCTCATTTTTGGGGTCTTTGATCTGTTTTGTTTTGTGCTCAGGGGTGGTGGCTATCCCCACCCCACATCCTCCCTGGCTGTCCCGATGAATGGAAGCTGAGGCTGATCCGGGGTTTCCGAGGGGAGTTGGGGGCGGGGCGAGCGGCAATCTCCGCTCTTCCGGAGGGCGGTTAAACGGGACACACGCGGCCGGTATTTCTGACCGGGGATCCTGCTGTTTCTGTGGGTTTTGCCTACTTCTTTTTGCTTTTTTTTTGCTTCGGCACTGTGACTGAGCTTGCCGGCTGGGCTTCTTTTGCTGCTCTGTTGTCGGGAAGCCCAGAGCCAGTGCGTGCCTCGCCAGGACCCGGGACCGCCCTCATTTTCCGCCAGGGGGCTGCCCCCACCCTCCGCACAGCCGGGGTCCGAAGGACCAACCAGCGCCGGTGAGAAAAGCTCGAGGAGCCGTTTACTACATTTGAGAGCCAGACTGCTACTGCCCAACCCCTACCATACCTCTGCCATTGCTCCGGGTTTGTGCTACACTGTAGCATTTCACCCTCTGCCTGCCGGGAGGTCTTGCCGTTCCAGCTTGCTTCTCTGGAGGTTTCCTGCTACAGGTCCTTTTGCTATCCAGAGGGGGCACTAGGATTGGCTGCCCCTGGAGGTTCATAAAAGACGGTCCTTCTCCATCCCGTCCTGCCGTCTACGCCCGACATTACTGCTTGGTCCCCAAACTCGCACCGGAGCGCCCCCTGTAGTCACGGGGGAATCATCGCACTCGCCCTACCCGGCTGGGAGCCACCAGCGCCCCTGCCAGCTGTGACCATAACTACACCAAAGGGGAAAGTGCCTGAAGTCGAGAAGGTTGTTACTGGATTTCTGGTTCTGTTTGTTGTCGCTGCCATTGTTGTTTGTTTGCCTTGGTATACATACTAGTAAAGAATTGCTATTCATTTTCCCATATCTTTGCTTGGAAGCCCCTTACTTTCAAAATTTTAATAATTCGGAGGGAAGGTGGTCATATTTTCTATTCCAAGGGAGGCTCCTGCCTTCCTTAACAGACACCTGTCTCTCAAACCAAGACACTGACGTCACCCCATTCACTATAACTCTTTGTGCCTGACCTGTGAGCCAGTTCCTCACCCATTGCGTAACATGGTTATCCAGCTGCGTGCTGGACATTTTGTCCAGAAGGATCCTGTGAGAGACAGTATCAAAAGCTTTGCTGAAATCCAAAAAGATGGCATCCACTGGCTTTCCTAGATCAACTAGCTGGGTTACCCTGTTGTTGAAGGAAAACAGGTTCGACAAGCAGGACTTTCCCCTCAAGCCCTCCTGGCTGTGACCAATGACTGTTTTCCTCCAGGTGTTTGTCAACACCTCCCAGAATAATCTTTTTTATGATTTTACTGGGCACTGATTTGAAACGGACAGGCCTGTAATTTCCAGGGTCCTTCTTGCCCTTCTTGAAAATCGGGACAATGTTCGCCAGCTTCAAGACAGCTCTGACCTCTCCAGATTCCCAAGACTGCTCAAAAATCATCAAGAGAGGTTTTGCAATGACGTCAGCCATCTCTTTGAGAATTCTTGGCTGAATCCCATCAGGCCCATAGGTTTGTAGGGATCAAGCTGGAACAGTAGATCCTGTGCAAGTTCAGGTTCGACTGGGAGTTGATCATTCTCACAGTCATGGACCTCCAGCTCAGGGCACTGAGACCCGCTTGGTCTGTCATACAGGTTGAACACAGAGGCAAAGAATGTGTTAAACACCTCTGCCTTGTCCATGTCCCTGTTTGTGAGATGACCATCCTCATCCTGGAAAGGGCTGATGTTATTTCTACACTGCCTACTGCCATTAACATATTTAAAAAACCTCTTTTTATTGTCCCCCCCACAATTATTTTTGTTTAGTCTAAAGAAGAGAAGACTGAGATGGGATGCCATCAATGCATATAAATATCTCAAATGTGGGTTCCAAGAGGATCATGCCTGACTATTCAGTGGTGCTTAGCAACAAGATGAGGAGCAAGGGCTATAAACTAAAACACAAGAAGTTGCACCTCAGCATGAGGAAGAATTTTTTATGTTGAGGGTGGCAGAGCACTGGAACAGGCTGTCCAGAGAGGTCATGGATTATAGGACTTCTCTGTTCTTTAAAGAAAAAAAATCAAGACAAAATTGGTTTCCAAGTCTTCTCCCAGAGGACAGATGCTGGTCCTGAGTGCTCTGCAATGGGTGTTAAAGCCCCTTTTCCTCTGCTTCCTGAGAAATCAGGGAGTGGGAAAAACCAAGAGCAATGGGCACAACCCTAAGCCTTATATTACTAATGGGTTTACCACTGTGTTGGGTTTGCATGGCCAAACTTTGGTAGTAGGAGGGTGTGTTCGTTTATCACAGCCTGGTTTTTGGTAGCGGGGGGGTCACAGAGGTGGATTCTGTGAGAAGCTGCTAGAAGTTTCCTCCATATCCAGCAGAGCCAATCTGTAGCTGCTTCAAATACAGATGTGCCCCTGGTCAAGGCTGCGCCTATTAGAAATGGTGGTCATGCCTCTGTGATAACATGTTTAAGAAGAAGGAAAAAAAAAAAGAAGAAAGTTATTGCGCGGTTGTAATTGCGACCAGAGAAGAACAGGGTGAAAATATGTGAGAGGAACAGCTCTGAAGAAACCAAGGTCAGTGGAGAAGGAGCGGGAGGAGGTGCTCCAGGCACTGGATCTGGGATTCCTCTGCAGCCTGTGGTGAAGATCACGGTAAAGCAGCTGTCCTTCTGCTGCCCATGGATGTCCGTCCACAGGGATGCAAACATCCACCTGCAGCCCATGGAGGAGGCCCGTGCCGGAGCAGAGGAATGCCTGAGAGGAGGCTGTGAGCCTGTGGGAGACCTGTGGAGAGAGGGGTCCACACTGGAGCATCCTGTCCTTGAAGGACTGCACCCTGTGGAAGGATGACCCACCTGGCAGCAGTTTGGGGAGGACTATTGCCAGTGGGATGGACTCATGTTGCAGCAGTTCTCAGAGATCTGTTGCGTGCGAGATGGACTCACGTTGGAGAAGTTCACAGAGAACTGTGTCTCATGGGAGGGACCCCATGCCTGGAGCAGGGGAACAATTCCTTTCCCTGAGCAGAGGGAGAAACAATGGGTGATGAACTGACCATAACCCCCATACCCTGTCTCTTTGCACTGCTGGGGTAGGAGGTTGAGCTAGGAAGGAGAGAGGGATGAAGGGAAGGTGTTTTTAAGGGTTTATTTTACTTCTCATTACACTGCTCTGATTTTGTTAGGAATAAATTCAATTAATATCTCTAATTTGAGCCTTTTTTACCCGTGACAGTATTTGATGAGTGATCTCTCCCTGTCCTTATCTCAGCTCATGAACCCATCATTATAATTTCTCTTTCCTGCCCAGCTATGGAGGGGAGTGAGAGAGTAGCTTGGTGGGTGCCTGGCATCCAACCAGAATCAACCCAGTGCAACCATCTTAATCAAGTTCATCTGCTCATAATTCTATCAAGCACCATTGCTACTAATGAAGCTGACCCAACACAGGGTGCCATCACCATGAAAATCTCCTGGGCTTGAATCCGCAAAGCAGAAAATAAATTTTCTAGACAAGTCCAGTGCACCCAGAAATCATTTTGCTGCTTTTTGAGTACACAGAAAAGCTGAAGCTCCTGTTTGTTCCTACTGATACTTCACGTGTAGAATAAAAACCACAATCGCAGACAACCAGATGAAAATTCAATTAATACTGAGCCACAGCACCACAACCTAAGCCGTACCAGGGGAGGTTTAAGTTGGACATTAGGAAGAAGTTCTTCACAGAAAGGGTGTTTGGGTGTTAGAATGTGCTGCCCAGGGAGGTGGTGGAGTCACTGTCCCTGGAAGTATTTAAGAAAAGACTGGATGTGGCACTTAGTGCCATGGTCTAGTTGACAAGGTAGTGTTAGGTCATAGGTTGGAGTTGATGACCTTGGAGATCTTTTTCAACCTAGTTAATTCTGAGATTCTGTGTTTTAAGAAGCAGTGTCAGTAGATGACAAATAAGGATACCACCAAGTCATCATCATTCGGGGAGGGATGCAAC
>JAYDZK010000119.1:10395329-10406292 GCA_034509185.1 Euphonia xanthogaster | reverse complement strand
CGTGTGGATTTGCTTTCTGGAGGGGCCCCCTTTGGGGATTCTCTCCCAAATTTGCCCTAAATTAGGACACAAGGCAAACAAACAATCACAAGAGCAGCAACAACAAACTAAAACAGAAACCAAATAGCAACCTTCTCTTGGCTGTCAAGCACTTTCCCCTTTGCTGTAGTTATGGTCACAGCCAGCAGGGGCACAGTTGGTTCCTGGCTGGGCCAGGCAGGTGCGATGATTCCCCCAAGAATGCAGGGAGCGCTGTGGCACGAGCTCAGCCACCTCTCTGCACATGGGTAATGGCAAAGTGGGCTGTAGCAGGAACCTTGGAGGGGCTGCTGGAATAACAGGCAGGCACACCCTGGGGTGGCTAACAAAATGTAACAGAAAACTCTTCAGCCTTAGCAGGTGCCATGGGGAATCAGGCAGACACAGGGTGATGAGTTAGAGTGTAGCAAAAAAGCCTGAGACAGTGGCAAAAAACAGTGAGGCTGGGCAGCGGCAGCCAGGCTTCTCCATAGCAGCTGCCACATACAGCCGCAGAGACACACCCCTCCAGGAAGAGGGAGGGGGTCGCGGTCCCAGGTTTTTCCCCTGAAGCTCCTGAGTAGATGGTGGAGGGTCCTTTCCAGTCAGATTGGGTGTTAATAAGGTCCCAGTTAACCAGCTGCTCTTACGAGCAAAGGCTCACCCATGGTAAAAAAAGAAGCAGTGATGGACTGAACTCCACAGTGGCAGCAAATTCTCCTGCAGCAGTATCAGCTTGACCGTTCCCCTCCGATCCTGAGAGCAAGAGAAAGAGCAAGGAGCTGAGCCTAGTCCCCTGACCCCCTAGCAAAAAATCTCGCAGTATCTCTGCCCTTCCCAAGAGAAAAGCCCCCGGTTAAGAGGCTGCAGCCAGCTGCACCCCTTCCCCCAACCTTGGCCACTTCTTTTGTCTCTCTTAAGCACTGGTTGTTATCTCTTAGGCAACAGATGGGAGAAAATTCCCTGAAAGAAAGGGAAAAAAGAAAAAAAAATCATAACCTCCAACATTATCCACCCTGAATTTTTTCCCATACCAACATGTTACATAGAACTTAAACTTTTAAACTATATACATACATGTAGTAAACCAATTATAAACATATATACATCTAGATCTAGATAACAGGGACAGTGTAACAGACAGTTCACCCCAAAACAAGGTCCCCTTGAGGTATACATTGTGTCTTTCAATTCTTCTGCATCACCCACCAGATAAAATCTGGTCCCTGAGCAAAGACAATCCCACAGATGGGCTTGTCTTTGCTCAAGGCAGAATTAATCCAAACAGTTTTTCCCATCATGCCTCTCATGTGTATCAACAGAAACTTATCCCTGTCTGTTGTATGCAGGGGTTCAGACTGGGCAGGGCCAGCTCAGTTGGTGGACCCTTGGGTGTTAACTAAGATGGCGGCCTTGACTAAATGCATCTCCCAATTTCTGAAACTCCTCCCACCCAGTGCCTTAAAGGTGGTTTTAAACAGGCCAATGCATTGTTCAACTTTCCCAGAAGTTAGTTCATCATAAGGAATATGGTACACCCACTCAATACCATGTTCTCTAGCCCAGGTGTTGTCCCAGTTTGAGACAAATTTGGGAGGAAACTTCCCCAAAGGATGTCTCCTCTAAAAGTCAGATTCCAGTAGCCTCATACCCAACTGGTTTGACAGAAAATCTCCTTGGAGAAAAGTGGAAAAAACTGTTTATTTCACAAGCAAAGTACACACAAAAATGAAAAAATGAATAATATTGTGAAAGACAACTGCTTACTTTGAAAATTTAAAAAGGTTTATTAAACCCGAACAAAATATGACAAAGGACTACAGAAGGAAAAAGCTGCAGCGCTGGGAACTGCCCCTTGTGCATACCACATGGCTAGTTCGTCTTCAAGATGTATGCTCAGTCTTTTATATCCCTGGGGGTTGCATCAGCTAACCCTGGCCCCTCCCAAAGTCTGTCAGTCAGCTCTTCTTTGCCATTTATTGGTGGAAACTGCTTTCTTGTAACTTGGTTGGAGGTCAGGTGTTGCCATGCCACACCCCGTAAGCAACAAGCTTTTCCATTCCCAGCTGCCCCATGCAAGGGGACGCATGTGCACGCCTTCTTTTTTACCTGGCCTAGACAACCCGGGCTGTCTGATGGCAACAATACAGGGGGGGAAAGGGAACTATGGGGAGAACAGAGGACATTTAAACTACAATAACATAGCTATGCATCACTTGAAGCTTTTCTTAATATTCACACAATAGTTATCTTTTAATTGCGAGACCAAATCATCTCATTATCCTTCTATAACAGGAAGGGAAGTCTGTGTGACAGGACTGTAATGAAAGCATGAAAAGATGTGATGTAATGATTTTGAAGTCTCTAATGCATCAGAACGTGAAGCATATGTTGAAGAAGTTTCAAATTAGAAAAACGCAAGGATATTTGGTACTTAAAGAAAAGGTTTATTTGTCTTTTTCTAGACAAAGAGATGTTTTCCTACTGCCATCAGTGAAGAACATGTTAATGAAAACAAATTTCCCGTGGACCTTAGATGTCATCTGAAAGCAAGATGAGAAATTGCTGCCTGTCTTTAGTCTCCGATTTTCGTGATGCAAGACGTCACTAGCAATGATGTCATACCACCACTTCCATGGTCTATGTTTATCCAGCACTCATATCCTGACTGGGTTTTGAAATTTGATTAATTCCTTCTGCATCCCCCACAAAAATGTAAGCTCCACTTGCATCATGAGAACACAATGATGATTTCTTGCACATTGTTTGTACTTTTATAAATGAAATGCAATTCCTCACCTCACTTCTCAAATTATCCACCAAGGCATTGGATAGTAAATTCATACACTTCATACACTATTTACAGTATTCCAGAGTGTCTGTCTATCTAATGCTTATGTTTAAATGAATTACTTGCAATATATATTTAATCACAAGCAGTGATGATCACCATTGCAATGGACAGCAGCAAATTAACCCCATGTAATGCCTTACAGTGAGGTAAAAATTTGGTAAGCAATGTACTACTGAAGTTAAGTCAGCTTTCAAAATGACATTTTTCAGTAATTCATATAACTTCATCCTCATTGCAGTAGCATGAGAGCTGAGAAAATCTGATAAAATATACTTTGAAAAAAACCACCTTATTTCCCAACAGCTGTATTTTTTATTCTTACCTACTATTTTTTAATGGCTCTGGAAAATTTCCTTTCTATTTATTTGCATCCTCAACCATAAACCAGAATTGCTGATGATATCAGGACAGACTTTGGAACAAAGCTCATTAAATAGTTAGCCCAACTCTGCAGTCCCTAAATGGCAAAAGTTTCTTTTAAAATTAATGTGAGGCTGCTCTCTAAGAGAACTTAGCATTATTATTGTACTGCACTATGCTTCAGTGTTCCAGACATCATTAAGCATGGTTCACTAACATATGGCAAAAAACTTGCACGAGGAGCAAGTTCCTGGAAAGCCACAAAAATACTTATTGCTAGCAATGCATAACTGTGCAACTCTGATAGTCATTATAATGATAGGTACTTGTTAGAAATGTTGGGTTATCATTTTTATTGCTAGTTTTAGCACACATGTAATGAAGAGTAATTTCTTTCCTTCTTAAAGGAATTACAAAACAAAAATATTGCAAAAACAAAAGTAAGAAATAAATGCTATGATTTTAGCTAAAGAGAGAAACAGTCCTTCACCACACCATAGTACAAAATGGATAGATGAGGCTGACCCTGCACAGTGCTGTTAGGGGTTGGAAATACAGAAGGATGAAGGGCATGGATGTCTCTTGACCTGGAGTGCTCACAGCCTGCAGGTTGCCTTGTCCAGTGAAGCAGAAACAGAACTTTGGTAAGTTTCCAGAGATAAGATGCCGACATTCACTCAAACAGCCCATGCAGTGCCTTAGATAGGATAAGCTTTAAAATCAGATAGTCCTGATGTGCCAAAGTTTAAGCTGTTTGGATGCTATTTAGGCCTGGAGAATCTGGGCCACTTTAGCCAGCCATAAGTTATATGATAAGTAGTACATAATAAGAAACCAGAATTATTTATGAAAATAACAACTTGAAGTTTGTTTTATTTGATGATGCTTTTAGAAAATGGCAGGTTTTCATGTTTTTAATAAATAGAAGTATTTCAGGTAAAGAAATTACAAGACCTACTTATTCAATAAAGGGTCCTGGACCTTCTGTTCAAAAATGAGAATGGGTTGAAAACATCTCTAGTCTAGGATGGGCTTGTCAGTTCCAGGCATCACATACTGAAAACTAATTCTAAACCAGAGGAATTTATACCCCCAGTCATAAACTAAATTTCCATTTATGATTGCACAGCTCTGGAATTCTTGAATGCCAGACTTTGAGTTACACAGAAACATTAGTTTCTGAGTCATAATCTTAGTTGACTGTGAGGTGTCACAGTCACAAAATGTCATATCATAATTAGACTTGGTTTATTTCAACATATTCTTTTCTATGTAAATGTCTAAAGAATCAATAGACACAGGAATCCATACCAGTTTTGATAAGAAAATCTTCTATTTTAGAATATTGGCTTTTTAAATTATTAGTTGTCATATGTACCACCACTTAACAGAGAAATCTTCCAGTGACTTGTATATTAAATTTTATCTGACAAACAGTGTTGTTTTGTCCGCATTGTCCTTCATATTCTACTGATTGATTAACATTAATTAGATAGTAAAAACAAGGGGCGCGGGTGTTTCTAGAAATTACATTTGCCATGGAATAGGGCTGATTCAATAGGTCTTATATGCGGTAAAAAATCTCGCAAATCTACACTAAAGGAATCCTTAAAAGTAATCGTCAAACAAGGAGAATTTAAAGATAAAGTCCTTAAAATTACATAATCCTTAAACTAAAATCAAGGAAGATGAGTAACTTTCTGATTAATCATTTGAGCTTCTGCTTAGTTCAATATTACCATAGGTGCTGCTTTATAGTATAGGCCACAATGGATTTCCAGCCCTGTTGGAAAGTAATAAAGGTTTATTCTGAAATGTCCTACTGACATAAACAGTCCAAGGTACAAGAAAGGAATTTAGCATTCAATATTTTTCCAAGTAAAAGTTTTTGGAAACTGATCCAGAGCTGGTGAAGGCATTTGATGTTCTTCTACTGACTGCATTGGAGATTGGATCAGCTTTTAAGAGTGTCATAGAGGTCCTCAGAGCTATGATTTCTTTCAACTGAAAAATAACAGACTGAGGATTTAAAAGCCTTCAATAATTTGGTTCTGCTGTGATTTTAAAAATATTTAAATAGTAAAATACTATTAATAAATATTTGCTTTTGCATCATATTTTCATATCATATTAGCTTCCTATAATTCTTTTCACTTGAAAATTTTGAACTGCTAGAAATATATTAATAAATATTAAAAGAAAAAACAATACAGAATCTCACTGTCTGAACTGGAGTCAAGTATCTGATTGCAAAAAAAACTGAGAGAAAGTTGCAAGTAATCTTCTTCTTCAAGAACAGATGTCTATCACATTTTGAATATTGACATTACAATTTTGAACAGGTTCAGGGTTATGGTTACATAAATAGGTTAAAAGAAAGGAAAATGCCCACTATGCTAAAAAGACTGTAGACAGATTGAAAAATTGGTTTTAAAGTAGCCAAATAATAAAATCTTAGACCTTTTCTGGTTTGCAAGCTCACACATAATGTAAATTGATTTTTATCTGTTTGAAATAATTTTAGTTATTATCAGTTTGAATGGTCACTTTACTACACAGATCAGTTTACCAGTACCAAAAACCACTTGTGTGTTTGTGCACAGAGCATTTATTTGACCTCACTTCCAAAGATCTCCTCCTAGGAAGACACTAATGAAAATCATCATATTATGCAGGTACCCAACAGCTGGACCTGATGGGAAAGCAAAGAAAATTTCCAGGACTTGTGGCACCAGGATAACCAGCAGTGCCAGGGCCTTCAGGCACTCTGCCATGGAGATAGGTACTTGCAAGCCCACAGAGTGTCCCTAGCTGAAAAAAAAATCCACATTTGGAAAAGAAAACAACCATCTCCTTTTGGCCAACTACTTAAAATAATGATGAGCCACGAGAGAAAGTTTTCTAGAGGAAATTTCTCCCTAGAGGAATAAAGTTTTAGCAGAATGAGTGAAAAGGACCAGGCCTAAAGACCTAGAAAAACAAATTTGATCCATCCCCTCAAACTTAGAAAATACGACATTACATCTTTACCTGTCCATGTATTTGGTCTTGTACATCACAATCTGCCATATGATTCCTGATCTGTGGTTTGAAAAAAATTGATTTGATAAATAACCAAGTGTGTGATTCAGTGTTTTTGGGGTGGTCTTGGTTTGTTTGGGGTTTTTTGAAGTGATTGCTATCAAGACATCAATGCCTATTTGGAGGAGCTGTTTTGAAAATTCTTTAGTAAATCTAAGACTTCCAAGATAATGGATCCACATGTCTCTTTTTTCTTCACAGAAATTAAGAGATTGGTAAGGAGTGATATTAAAATTATTGATTAGCCAGCAATAGCATAACCAAATGATGATACAGTCATAGAAGCTATATGGGACACATAAATGTGATAGAATAATATTTAACAACCATGTACCACTGCAATTTCCCTCCAAACAACTTTCTGAGTGAGCTGGCTCAGTGGAAGGGAATGCAAAAAAACTGAGCACAGTTTTCCAAACTGAGCACAGGTTTCCAAAAAAACTCTTGCCACTGCCAATGGAAAATCTGGATGGTGGGAACTTCCCCTGGCTGAACCTCTCTGGGTGTACTCTACCAAAGAGTATCTCTGGATACCAGAGCTTCCTGTCTAACTTCACTGTGTAAAATCCCATTCACTGCAAAGTGCCTCTTCTGATTTCCCTGGAGTAACTGAAGATTCTAAAAAATGTAAATGCTAGGAGAAGCCATCTGAGCCTACTGGCTTGGTGCTTCAGAGAGATAATTTTGTGGTTTAAGATGTTTGTTCCAGAAGGGGAATGTGTATGAAAAATTGTTTAGCATTTTAATCTCCTGAGCAATTTCCATGAGATTATTGATTGCTGTGTCTCACTGAGCATTGTAAAAAAACAAACAAAAGAAAACCAACCAACCAAACAAACAAAAAAAACAAACAGAAAAAAAAAACACCAGAAGGAGGTGGAAATTGCCCTGAGAAAACATAATGCAGACCAAGGGATGATTAGAAAATACACCTGGGTTCTAATATCTGTCAAAAGCAAGTGAAACCTAAGTAACAGGTGATTCTTTGGTCTTCCAGCAGGTGTAAATGTGGAGTGTTGAGTCAGAGAAAAGAAAATAGAAATGCCTTTTCTGCTGCCTCATCTGTAATAAGTTAGACTGGCAGCCTAAATCATTAAATAACTCAACATGATGAGTGGGCAGTTGATGTGGGTCTTGAACAGTCACTGCACCAAGTAACATGTTTTGAGCTGGAACAAAACAAACTGTTCTCAAGCAATTTCTCATGTTTACCTGCCACACTTTTCTGTTCTCTTTACTCCAGGCAAGCTTCCCAATAAATTCCTTGCATAAGTGTAGATACTAGTGGTAGAATTCTATCTATCAAATGCAACCAAATTTATAACCTTCACTTCAAAGTAATTGTGATTTTTTTTTCTGGAAGTGATTTTGGATTACTGCTGAAGTTTGCCTTTTTTTGGGTTGATCTGAGTTGGTTGCTCCTTCTTTTTTTATGCCCAGATAAAATATTTGCATTTAAAAATTCTGTCATTTTTATTGAAAGTTCATCCTGCATTATTGCTTGCTAAAGTAGGCTTTTACCATCTTTGCATAGCCAGTTGAAAAAGTGCACTAGCAAACAGAGCTGCATAAAACCAAGCTACCAATGCAGAATTTTGACCTGGCCCACGGTAATACACACAGCAGGTCACTGTGCAGATGCTCTGATTTACAGTGCTGAACTGAATGGGGCAAGAAAATGTCACACATTCACAAGGCAATTAGTTGTGCCCAGCTGATTCCAGCTGACTGCGAAGTGTCTCTGTCAAGCTCTCTGTAAAGGCTGAGTGCTGGTGTTGCAAAATAAAGGACAATATGTGAATAACAACAAGAAGCTTGCTTAAGAAGAATAAAAACAGAAATAAGAGATGAAAACTCCTAATTCCCATTTGGCCTTGGATTTCTGTATAATTTTTGTCAGACTTCTCCATTCCAGGCCTTGACTTTTCTGTTTGCAATGCAGAGGAAACAATTTTCACCTATTCTATTCCCCTGCTTGTCCCAAGGAATGCTTGATGTTTGTATCACACTTGGGAGGCATACTTGTTTTCTTCGTCCTTTTCTTTTTCTAATAAATCTTGTGCTCAGCCACACTGTGCAGTCTAGAATTTTTAAGCATCTTTTTGCTGTAACACAAAATGCATAGAGAAGACATGAGGCAGACCCCAGAATCCGGCCCAAATTTGGTCATAACATCAACTCTCAAGAACCCACTGTGCTACGTGGGAGGCAGCCTGAAGAGGACTGACTGTGTTGCACTGCAAAGCTGGACGAAGTGAATGGGCTACTTCTCCCAGGGTGTCACAATTTCTGTGGCTAGGAGAATGCCATGGGAGCTGCACAAGGAGATTGGTGCCTCTGCCTTGCACAAGCCTTATAAAGACGCGATGGTCACAGCAGACATCTTACAAATCTTACAAATGCTCTAACCTGGCTGCATGTCTGACTATATGCATGTATGGCAAGAGAGAGATCCATCAGTCTTTCTGAGGCACTGATTTTCTTAAGCACATGTAGCAGAAATCTACCAGGAAATGTACAGTCTGACATTAAGATTGTGTCTTCATGTGCTTTGCACACACTTTAGCAGAGGGAGAACAATCTCAAATCCTCACTAGGATTCCATTGCAGAGCACATCAATGGGAAAATCCTGTATGAGCTTCTGACAACCTTCTAAAGCAACCATAACCTGTTAGATATTAGGGATTTGAATTGAAGCTGCATGATTCATCTTAATTCTACCATTTCCCAAATTTTGCATGCTTGGCATGGCAGTCTCACTGTTTCTAATGAAGTTTTCTCGTTTGAAATAAATTATTTGCTTAGATAATGTTATCTAGATTATTCATAGCAGCAGAGCCATAACCGTACTAGCACTCAACATGTTACCGCAAGTGCTAGGAACAGGCAATCCTCACTGCCTTAGACACTGAAAGGTCAGAACAGAAGGAAGAGCATTGTAGTGGTCTTGCTGGCTGAAGCCAGATTTTATACTTTGCAGCCTCATTAGCTGGAATTACATCACAGGATACAGACAGGCAAAGCCTGAATTGATCCTACTTGACTGAATTCTAAATTAATAGAAAATGACTGCATGGTTTTGCTAAGGAGCAGCATTAATGGCATGAGAAAGTTATGGTTTCTATGAAGATTTATATCTTTATAGCTCTTCTTTATAGTTTATGTGTTTCAGCTGTGGTCATGGGACTTGAGAAATAAGGAACCTTTTGCAAGATGTGTTTTCAAGCAAAGCAAAACAATATATTGATTTTTCAGTGTGTAATTTTAGAGTTCTTTCATTTCACTTAAAGAATCATGCCTTATCCCCAGCACAGAAACCTTGTGATATTTTGGAAGCTTATTTCATTGTACTGATAATTGCCAGTTATCAAAACATCCTAATCCATTCCCCTCCTGAAAGAGACTGGAGCAGGAAAAAAAAAAATGGGCCTATATGTTGTAGGGATGTATCTAGAGATTATGAACCCTTTAATGAGCTGATATTCAGTACAAATGGTTAGTAATCTGGTCTTGTGAACTTTTCTAATTTTGAGGAATTCATCTCACCTCGCTGATTTTACACTTCCCCAGAAATACTCATAAGAAGGATATACTTATAAAAAATGTCTCCAGTAAACAAAAAAACCCCAGTTTATTCCAAGGATGTAGAAAAAATATGGTATCTCATTCTCTTCCATTTCCTGTCATTTTACAGTAGGCAGATTCTGATCACACAAAGTGAAAACAGTGCACTGAAACCAGTTTTATTAAACACACTAACTGGGATGTTCACTTGCAGAGAGTCATCTAAATGCACAGGTCTGGCCACAGAAGAGCAAAATTTTGACAATATTCATTGTCAGAGAAAATCTCACCTTTTTGTCTCAAAGCAAAGAATAATTGGTTTTGGAATTCAGGAAGCAATACTTCTCAACCACCTGAAGTGGCAGAGGATGGTTTGGTAAGAATAAGGCATTAAGGAACCCCTCCACTGCCAAGGTGAATGTGCTTTCATGTGCTGGAATTTGAAATTCTACATTTTCTTTGCTGGTCTCTCTTAAAATATGTTTTAATTGCGCAGGGTGGAAAGAAGGAACAAAATGTCATTTTGTCATGTCCTCTGTGGGTGTGTTATGAGTACTGTAGTTTTTGTTAATAGAAAGTTAATGTTATCTCCTGTATTAAACTTTCCTCCTTTTTCCATTTGAGGTTTGTCCATCTCAAGAGCATTACTCAATTAGCCAGACAAGTCTAAGTAGATCAAATAAGAATCTGAGTCCACAAATCTGACTCTGACTTACAAGGTTTGTGTCCAAGAATATGGAAGAGTAGGAGTAACATCCTAGTAGGGGTTCACACAAGGATGAAGGAATAGGCTTTTCTTGTAGAGTAATTTTGATCAAAAAAACAGATTACACATTTCAGACTGATTATATTATTTATTTTGGCCCTCTTTTTCAGCACTCTTCTGGTATTATAATTCAATTACATGCATTACCAAAGCCTATTTCTGTGGCATTTGGCTGTCTGTTTGTCAATATGCATTTGCAGCAAAGACATCTTGAAAGGTTTGGCGACTGGATTTGCTTCAAGCAACCATCCAAACAGCTGAAAGATTATCCAATTTTCCTGCATATTTCATTTCTTTAAAAAATTAAAAAGCAAAAATT
>JAYDZK010000119.1:9365760-9376926 GCA_034509185.1 Euphonia xanthogaster | reverse complement strand
AAAATTTTACTGGTGGAAAAGAAAGGGGGAGATGTAGAAATACAGCTAGAAATCTGAGCTGGGAGCACTGTTCAACTCATGACAGAAGTAGATATGTTAGCATTAGTAGGCCACAAGCCTTGGCAACAGAAAGCAGAACCCTGAAGAAGGAACGCAGAAGTTAACGGTGTGCTTGGTACCATGTGATTGGTAAGCAAAAAATTATGTAAGACCGTACATAACTGCACTAGTCTGTACAAGGCTTTGAATTAAGCAATGTTACCTATTTACATAATCGTTATAGTTGTGCTATTTTTAGTTACAGCTGAAAAGGTATATAAACTCAGCTTTGTGTATCAATAAATGGCTTCATGTGTGCAAACCATGGAGACCCCGTCTTTATCAATCATTGTCATGACTCAATTGTCTTGGGAATGCCATGCCTCCAAAGGACTTGCTTTTCAAGGCCCAGGATGGTGTTACAGACAGTAGTGAGGCACAGGGTAGGTCTCCGGCCTTCCCGAGGTGGTTTCTAATGTTGTGAGCATGTAGCGCTTGCCTTGGCTGGTTCAAGGCAGTGTGATGTAATCAATTTGCCAGGCTTCTCCATACTTATATTTGGACCACTGCCCACCATACCATAGGGGCTTCACCCACTCGGCCTGCTTGATCGCAGCGCACGTCTCACAGTCATGGATAACCTGGGAGATACTGTCCATGGTTAGATCTACCCCTTGGTCTCATGCACACTTATAGATGGCATCTCTGCCCTGATGGCCTGAGGCATCATGGGCTCATTGAGCTAGGAATAACTCTCTTTGTCTTGCCAATCCAAGCCTATCTGGGTGTGCTGGTTTTGTAATAATTGATTTTTGGTGAACATAGAAAAAGTTTATTTTATTTCTCATTATCCTCTTTTAATTCTGTTAATATTTCTTTTCCTTTATACCTTTTAAATTTTTGAGCCTGTTTTGCCCTTAAAATCTTTTCTCCTAATCATTATCTTACCCTATGAGTTTTCTTTTCCCCTCCTCTGCATAACTATATCAGAGGAGAATGAAAAAATGATTTTCATCGGTACACTGGCGTTTGGCCAGCATCAACCCATCACACTGGGGCACCTCTGTTTTTGCAGCCTTATCTACCTGCTCATTGTTTTGATGCTCCTTGTTAGCCCGATGCTTGGGGACGTGGGCAGACCTTCACAGGTAGCTTTTCTACTAGGGCAGTGATGTCTTTCCCCTCTTCAGCAGCCCAGACTGGTTTTTCCCATACACTGCCAGTTAGCCTTTTTCCACTTTTCTAGCCAACCGCACAGAGCATTGGCTACCATCCATAAATCAGTGTAGAGGTAGAGCTTTGGCCACTTCTCTCTTTCTGCAATGTCCAGGGCCAGCTGAACGTCTTTGAGTTCAGCAAATTGAATCGATCCACCTTCTCCTTCAGTAGCTTCTGCAACCTGTTGTATGGGGCTCCATACAGCTGCTTTCCACTTTTGGTTCTTCCCTATGATGCAACAGGAACTGTCAGTGAAAAGACCGTAGCGTGTTTCTTCTGCTGGCTGTTGGTTGCACCGTGGAGCTTCCTCAGCCTGTGTCATTTGTTCTTGCTCCTCTTCATCAGTGAGACCAAAGTCTTCACCTTCCAGCCAATTTGTAATTACTTCCAACATCCCAGGGCGATTCGAATTTTCAACATGGGTGGGTTATTTGATGAGGACAATCCATTTGCTCAATGTGACATTGGTGGCGTGGTGGAGAGAGGGAAACTTTGCTTTGAACATCCACACCAGCACCAGTAGTTGGGGTTCCAGAAGGAGTTGTGCTTCAGTGCCAAATACCTCTGAGGGAGTTCGGACTCCTTCAAAAGCTGCCAGGATTTCCGTTGCTGTGGGAGTGTAGTTGGCTTTGGACCTTCTGTAACTTCGGCTTCAGATATCCCAGTGGCCAACCCCGAGTCTCCCCAATCACCTTCTGCCAAAGGCTCCAGGACAAGCCATTGTTCCCAGCTGCAGAATAGAGCACATTCTTCACTTCTAGTCCCGTCCTGACTGGGCCAAGGGCTACCGCATGAGCAATTTCCTGCTTGATCTGGGCAAAGGCTTGTTGCTGTTCATGGCCCCAGTGGAAATCATTATTTTTGTGGGTAACCAGGTAGAGAGGGCTCACAATCTGGCTGTACTCGGGAATGTGCACTCTCCAAAAGCCTATGGCACCTAGGAAAAATTGCATTTTCTTGTTGATCAGGGGAGACATTGCTGTGATCTTACCGATAAACTCGGTGGGAATCTGATACCATCCATCTTGCCACTTCACTCCGAGGAACTGGATCTCTCGAGCAGGTCCCTTGACTTTGCTCTTTTTGATGGTGAACCTGGCTTCCAGAAGAATCTGAATGATTTTCTCTCCTTTCTTAAACACTTCTGATGCTGTGTTCTCCCACACAATGATGTAATCAATGTATTGCAGATTTTCTGGAGCCTCTCCCTTTTCCAGTGCAGCCTGAATCAGTCCATGGCAGATGGTAGGACTGTGCTTGCTTCCACCCCTGGGGCAGTTGGTTCCAGGTCTACTGCACACCCCTCCAGGTGAAGGCAAACTGAGGCCTGCATTCTGCTGCCAGAGGAATGAAGAAAAACGTGTTAGCAATGTCAACAGTGGAGTACCACTTCGCTGCCTTGGACTCCAGCTTGTACTGGAGCTCCAGCATGTACAGCACAGCAGCACTCAGTGGTGGAGTCACTTCATTCAAGCCACAGTAGTCCACAGTCAATCTCCATTCCCCTTCAGATTTGCACAGAGGCCAAATGGGGCTGTTGAAGGGTGAGTGGGCCTTGCTGACCAGCCCTTGGCTCTCCAGCTCACAGATCATCTTATGGATGGGAATCACAGCATCTCGATTTGTCCAATACTGCTAGCAGTGTCGAGGTGGCAATTGGTACCTGTTGCTCTTCCCCCTTCAGAAGTCCTACTGTAGAAGGGCTCTCTGATAGTCCAGACAAGGTGCTCAATTGCTTAATGTCCTCTGTCACTACAGCTGCTATCCCAAATGCCCACCTGAGTCCCTTTGGGTCTTTGAAATATCTGCTCCGGAGGAAGTCTATGCCCAGAATCCGTGGGGCCTCTGAGCCAGTCACAATAGGATGTTTCTTTCACTCTTTTCTAGTCAGGCTCACCTCAGCTTCCAACAGGGTCAACTCCTGCCATCCACCCATCATGGCAGCAATAGAAACAGGTTCTGCCTCCATGTCTCGATGGGATTAGTGTGAACTGCACACCAGTGTCGACCAAGGCCTCATATTTTTGTGGTTCAGATGTGCCAGGCCAACGAATCCACACAATCCAAAAGACGTGGTTTTCCCTGGCCTCTACCTGGCTAGAGGCAAGGCCCCTCTAGTCCTGGTTATCATTCCCTTCCTGGGCATACATTCTAAAGGTTCCTTCAAGGGGATTGGACATGTCCTCTTCCTTTATGCCTGGCAGCTCAGCTACGGGCAACTGGAGCTACTTCCCTTCTGGTGGAACTTCCTCTCTGAGTATTGCGCTCCTTCAGTTCATGCACCTGTGCTGCCAGGCCAGCAGTGGATTTTCCATCCCACCTCCTCATGTTTTCCCCATGGTCACACAGGAAGAACCATAGCTCAGCTCATGGGATGTACCCTCTCTCCCTAACTGGGGGGCACCCACTTCTGGTAACAGGGCCTCTGGTCTGTACCGACAAGATTTGGAGGAGGTTCTCTTCAATTTCCTTCTTGACTTTCTTGTGAGTCTCCTTAATCCTATCTTTTATTTTCTCTATGTGCTCTGACAGCCTTTTTTCCACAGCTGAGATTCTTGCATGCATGGTATCTGCATATGCTCAGAGCTTCTTCACCACAGCAAGCACGATCTCATCCCCCTCATTCCACTTCATCATTGTTAAAGCAGAGGCATATTCTTGTGGCCCAAGTGGTATGAGTTTTAGCCACATCACTGGTGTACATTTTATCATGTCTGGACTCTTAATTGTTTGGTCAGCTAGGAAAACCATCTCTACCACCGCCAGTTCTCTCAAGCATTGAGTCCCTTGTTCTATGGTCTTCCATGAAGTTTGCTGCACCTGGAGATCTTCTGGGCACAGGTTTCTTTCCTTCACACTTCTTAAGAGACGTGTCCAGAGACTGAGAGCTTCGGGCCCCCTTGCCATCCCTTGCTCAATACCTGCATCATGTGACAGGGATCCCAAATGCCTTGCTTTAGTACCATGCAGAATTGTATTATCATCTGCAGCGTTCCAGATGTCGACCAACCAACTTAATATAGATTCATCAGACCATGGGGTGTAGTCCTTTCTTAGGCCATGAAGGTTTTCTATGGACAGAGACTCAGTAATGATTTCTGGTTCTGAGTCCTCTGCTGGCTGTAAGGATCCTGGCTCCCCATCATCATCCACTGGGCAAATGAATTTGGCTTTGTGTTTCTTTCTCTGGACAGGGGCAACTGCTATTGGCTTAGGCTCCGTGTCTGATTTAGCTGCAGCCTGACTGCTGATTCATCCTCCGGCCCCTCTGGCTATATCTGCTACCCTACAGTATCTAGCAGTGTGCAATAAGCATTTGCCAGGGCCCAGCTTATTGCAATGATCTTTTTCTTCTCATTGCACTGCTCTTTCAGATATTTCCCTACCTCAGCTGGGTTCTGAATTTGTTCAGGGGAAGAGTTCCAAGCTATCAGGGCAGAGAATTCCTTCAGGGTTTGACCTATGTCCTCCCATACCCCACACCACTCAGGATTTTCCATGCCTGGAGCAGGTGTCTGGACGGCCCCTCTGGAAACCTCAGCCCTCGTTCTAGAGAAGCTGCAGACTGTATAGAGGGAACCTACCAGATAAAACACCAGAAAGGTGGTATCTTTAACATCCAGGGGAAACCAAACATTTTCAAAAGATAACATACCAGATTTGAAGGGGAAGAAGGAGATGAAGGGCTGGGAAACATCATCCCCTGCTTTTCCCCTAACAGACTGAGTGTAATTACAAATAAACCCCCAAAGCAGGCTACCAAGGCTAGGACAGAGAAACAACAGAGCATACAAATTTTCAGCAGTTCCCAGTACCTGTGTTAACCTTCTATAAATCATTACTACCAGGCACATCAATATGGCAATCCTGTTTCGTATCCCTGCTCCGTAAAAGTTATATGTCAGGAACAAAATTGCCTCTATCTGTGGATAGGCAAACATGCCTAGGGACCAGAGACACATTATTACATCAAACAGCATGGTGACTACTGTACCCCAATACAAAGTGTTTAAAACCAGAATGTAATTATTACTGGTTTTTTCGCTTTCTCAGGCCCCTTCAAGTTGGGCGCCAAGTTTTGTCTTGGTTTGGAGACAATTTTAGGAGAAAAACACTCTGGAATGAATGTTTTCTCTAAAGAAAACAGATTTTGGCACTCCTCTCCCACCTATATGAAAGGAATTTCTAGGATGAAAGTGAAAAAAGCTGTTTATTTAACAAAGTGCCTGCAGGGCACAGGGAGAAAAAAAGCTGTTAAATATTGAACCTCCTTGCTGCAGAGAAAGCTGGTGGATTTAGAGTTCTTCCGAGGTCTGGAGATGGGATGCAATGTCCTGCGGCACCCCGCTGGTCCACAGCATCCAGCTCCCACCAATGGTCTGGTTCTCGGACCAAAGCTAAGCTGAACAGTTCCAGAAGCCACAGAAGTCACTGGATGATTGCTATTGCAGTCCCGGGAAAACTTCTTGCCTCAGCTAACAAGAACCAAGCTAGCTAAAAGCAAAAATGTAGCTCCTTCCCCGCTGCAGAGCTGAGCACCTGGGGGAGTGAGTGCCTGAACACAACACTGCGCAAGAATTCTCCCGGCTCCCATCCCTCCCCCCAGACCCAGATTAAAGCTACAGGACCCATTTCTGGGCATAAAGAAGATTATAGGGGAATACAGTATTATCATAAAATCACCCAAAGACATTGGTACATTCAGAGAGACTGGGGTTTAACTTAAAATTTTCCTTGGCCATGCAACCCAGAACATAAACAAGCACATCTGGTCAGACAAAGACATATGGTAAAGTGACACCCAAAAGAGAACCCTGACACTCTCATGTACCCCCTGCAGCCATGCATGGCACCAGTGTTGTGATGACAAAGGTCACATTTGGTTTTGAATGCCACTGATGAACCACAGAAATAGTCTCATGCCTAATGACCCAGACCTCAGCAGTGGCATTGGCTGAGGGAGTAGCACCCTTTGGAAGTCAGGCTAAAGCCAACCACTACCTGAACATCACAAATCAAAGAATAATATCATAGAATCCTACAATGGTTTGGGTTGTATGGGATGTCAAATACCATCTTGTTCCAACCTCCCTGCCATGGGCAGGGACACCTTGCACTAGACCAGTCTGCTCAAAGCCCTGTCCACCTGGTCTTGAACACTCCTATGGATGCGGCATCCACAACTTCTCTGGATAACTTGTTCCAGTGCTTCACCACCCTCACAGCAAAGAGATTTTCCTTATACCTAATCTAAACCTACCCTCCTTCAGCTAAAGGCCATTACCCCTTAACCTATCACTATATGCCCTTGTAAAAAGTCCCTTTTTGTCTTTCTTGTAGGACTCCTTTAGGTACTTGTCCTGGATTGGCTATATGATGCTTGTATCCCCAATCGTCTGTTCTGTTTATGCTGGATAATAAGTTCTGCACCTTTAGGACTGATTCCAAAAACAAAGGGGGGGAGAGAAGAAGTGCAGAGTTTGTTTTCAGAAACTACCATCACTCCTACTCATTCCAACTCCTGGACTGTGTTGTTTGTGGATGGACAGACAGCGGAACAGAGCTCTCCTTTGCTTCTAGTAAGTTTATAGCTAACTAAAGCAGAGAAGTTATTTTTCTTTTTCTTTAAGCCTATTTAAACCTACTCTAGACTGAACACCCAAAAGAGCACTGGCAGCTCACACCTGTGACCCACCAGACTGGGCCTGGGTTGCAGTATTTCCAGCACCAGAGGGAGTGATAACACACTGAATTAGCCAAACTACAACCCACAAAGGGGACTTTCTGAGTTTGTCATCTCTTTTGGAGCGACAAGAAGTTTTATTGTTTAATATTGTTCATTTTTTGTGCTGGTAAATATTTTACCTATTAAATTAACAGGTTTTTTCAACTTTTCTCCAAGGAAATATTTTTCCCGAATCAATTGGGGGAGGGGCTGCTTGAATTTACTTTCTAGAGGAAACCCCTTTAGAGGTTTTCTCCCAAATTTACCCTAAACCAGAACAAATACAATTTTTGGCACCTAACGTGGGGCTCAGAAAGTGGAAAAAAACCTGTAGTGATTGCATTTTGGCTGTGCTTACTGGGATAAAGCAGTCAGTAACCATGTTACTTGAATTCATAATGTCTCTCAGAGTAGAGGCCTTCATGTGTTTCTGGTTCCTAGGCTTTTTTGAGGTTTTAATACCTTTCTGGTCCCTAGGTTTATTTTCTTATCCAGAAATAGCTCTGATATTATCCCTAACACGTAGCTTTTACAGTAGAGGAGCACAGATTAGAATAGCTATTGTGCTGGGCTCGGTGATAATGATTTATAAGGAGTTTACAAAGGAACTGGAATCTGTTCAAAATAAATATAGTTTATGGTTTCTTTGTCCTACCCTACATCCTAGTTCCAATAGCATATTTTGAGGGTTTATTAGTAATTGCATGCAGCTTGTTAGAGGAGAAGCAGGTAATGAAGCTTTTCAATCTTTCCTTTCCTTCTCCTTTGAATCTGTTAAGTCACTTTTTGAAAATGTTCAGTTTCCCCTGAATACCAAGGATATCACCTTCCTGCTATTTCATCTAGTAAGCTTCCTCTATACAGTCTACAACTTCTCTAGAGTGAGGGCTGAGATCTCCAGAGGAGCTGATGAGGCCCCTAACCCAGAAGTAGACCCAGGCATGGAAAATCCCAAGTGGTGTGGCGAATGGGAGGATATAGGCCAAACCCTGAAGGAATTTTCTGACCCTATAGCCTAGGATTTTCCACCTGAACAAATACAAAACCCAGCAGAGGTGGGGAAATACCTGAAAGAGAAGTACTGTGAAAACTCTAAGGAGAAAAAGATCATTGCAGTGAGCTGGGCCTTGGCCTATGCTTATTGCACACTACTAGATACTGTAAGGCAGCAGGTAGAGGCAGGGGGGCAGGGAGATAAAGGTGCTCTAAGGATGTGTTTAAGGGCACATCAAAAGCCTCTGATTTCATTTACTAAAGATTATGGCTGCTGTTTACAAAGGTATGGAGATGAAGCACTCAAAAGCATTGCTATATGAGACTTGTTTCAGACTTGTACCCAGGATAGGAGGCAAAAGAGAAGCCCTAACTGGGTCAGGAAGGAATGAGGTTAAGGAGGTTAAAATATTTGAATAATATTGCCTGAGCAACACACTGTCTCATCAGTGAAGACTGGGTACAACCTGTGGTCTTGGATTTCTTTTCAAACCTCTAGGTTTAGAGGCATTAAAATAAATTCATTCTAAAGGATTGCCTTTCTCTATCCTCTCATGGTCATCCAAGGCACTGATGGAGATGATGGAGAGAAGTCACCTGTGGAGACGGATACCTGTTTGTGTCTCTCCATATCTGGGAACAGCTATGTTCCACCCTTGCAAGGAACAGTGCAGGATTCATCACATCCCCCTACCCTTAAGAGTCATGCCACTAACCAGTTGGTCCATGGAAATGTCTCATGGGGATGTGGAGTGGCTCCAAATTATCCACCTGAGGGCTCAGAGGATGGGGTAATACTAAAAATCCTTGGCATGAAACATCAAGGCATGGATTATCTCACCCAGATCAGCTCAAGAAACCAAATCAGTTTGTGCTTCTCAAAATGATTGCTCTAGAAATTCATTAGCATGGAGTAAACCCCCTGCAATGAGGATGCACTCTGGAGGAGGAGATCAGCCTTAAAATATGGGAAACCTGTAATTTTTCTGGAAGTCTATTCACTTGTTCTTCAGAAAAGAATGTTTGGAGATGTGAAAATTCTGGGAAATATATTCCACTAAGTAATGGCATTGCCCACAGTTTTCAGGTCAAGGACAATTGCCTGGCAGATGAAGAAAGGCTGTCAATGTTGTCTAGGCATCACTGTCAATAGTGTCTCCCACAGCATACTCCTGGAGAAGCTGGCAGCGCACAGCTTGGAAAGGTGCACTCTTTGCTGAGTTAAAAACTGGATGGATGGCTGGGCCCAGAGGGTGGTGGTGAATGTTGCTGCATCCAGTTACCAGCCTGTGAAAAGTGGGGTTCTCCAAGGCTCAGTATTGGGGCAAGTTCTGTTTAATAACTTTGTGGATGATCTGGAGTGGAGGATCAAGTGCATCCTTAGCAAGACTGCAGATGACACTAATTTGGGTCTAAGTGTTGATCTGCTGGAGGGTAGGAGGCTCTGGAGAGGGATCTGAAGGGGCTAGATCAATGGGCTTAGGCCAATTGTATGAGGTTGAACAAAATGAAGTTCCAGGTTCTGCACTTAGGTTACAACAACCCCGTGCAATGCTTCAGGCCTGGGGAAGAGTGGCTGGAAAGCTGCTCAGCAGAAAAGAACCTGGGGGTGCTGGTTGACAGCCAGCTGAACATGGGCCAGCAGTGTGCCCAGGTGACCGAGAAGGCCAATGGCATCCTGGCTTGTACTAGCAATAGTGTGGCCAGCAGGACCAGGGAAGCGATTGTGTCGCTGTACTTGGCACTGTTGAGGTCCCACCTTGAGTACTGTGTCCAGTTCTAGGCCCCTGTCATGGGTAACTCAAAATTTTATTGTATTCCATATCTATTTGTGCCAAAAAAAAATCATTACTGTCTCTTTAAGACCTGGCACTGTGTCTGGAACTAGATTGAAGGGGTGGCAAGCGGCAGGGGCATTCCCATGGTCCTTTTAAAGTCAGAACCTGGAAGCAGAAAGCTTTCTCTCACCTGACAGTGTTTGCAGAAGGTGGAAGCTCCGCTGTGAAGGGGGTTGCTTTGGGCAGTTGGGTTTTTTTTCTGGGGTTTTAACAGAAAAACTGCACTTTGTAAACTGTTTCAGAGTGAACTTTGCAAATGCTATCAGCAGCAAAAAGCTTAAGCTGGTCCCTGGATCTGAGTCACCCTGTGTCAGTGCTGACAGACTGGTTCTTTGCTCCCCAACTCACCCATGGCTCAGAAGACAGCAGCACCAACACTGGCACAGTCCAGTGGGCAGCAGGAGGAAGCAGCGAGCAGCAGTGCTGACCCAACACACACTGGCAGTTCTCATCTGCCACAAGAACTGCTTTGTAAGCTCCAACCTTTCTGGGATGATTTTCTTTTAGTCTGACTTTTTTTTTCCTTTGTCTCTCAGACCACATGGTAGCCTGTGAAGGCCGCCCTTTTGGGGGAGGGTTTGCCACCATCTTTTCCCTTTGTCTCCCTACACACAGTCACCCATGGCAGGCACCATCTTGGAAAGGGTATTTCTGGCATATTTGGTTTCTCTTTGTTCTCAGGGAGTTCATAAGATTTAGAAATTTTGTCTCTAGTGATTATTTACTGTTATTTTTTGCCTGTTGCTGTTTCACTTGTTAGTAAACTGCTATTTTTTTCACTTATTCTACTTCACTTCTTTAACTTATTTCTACTTGTATTTAGTTTCTCTGTATTGGTGGAAAGAGATTGGTTAAACAAAGAGGGACAACTAATTTTAGACTGTTCCCCTTTAAATTATTTTAAACCAAGACAGCCCCCACACTTCAAAAAAGACATTGAGGTGCTGGAGCATGTCCAAAGAAGGGAAGACTTTATTGCTTTCTACAACTACCTGAAAGGAGGTTGTAGCCAGGTGGGAGTCATCCTCTTTTCTCAGGCAACTAGGGACAGGATGAGAGGACATAGCTTTAAGTTGCACCAGGGAGATATTGGTTGGACATCAGGAAGAATTTCTTCATGGAAAGGCTTGTTAAGGATTGGAACAGACTGCCTAGGGAGATGGTGGACTCACAATCCCTGGAAGTGTCCAAGAAACAACTGGACATGGCACTTAGTGCTATGATTTAGGTGATGGTGCTGTTTGGTCAAAGGTTGGACTCAATGATCTTGGAGGTCTTTTCCAACCTTAATGATTTTATGACTGTCATTCTAAGTAATAATTTTTCAGCCTTGCTGCTGAAGATTAAATCTTT
>JAYDZK010000119.1:8944181-8955031 GCA_034509185.1 Euphonia xanthogaster | reverse complement strand
CAGCCCCCAGCCCTGGGTGTGTTTAACCAGCCTGGATGTGGCACTGGGTGCCAGGCTCTGGCTGAGGTGTCAGGGAAGAGCTTGGACTCCATGGCCTTGAAGGTCTCTCCCAACCCAGGGTTTCTGTGAATTCTGTGACATCAGCTGTGGGCAAACCTCTGTAACTCCCTGTGCCCTGATGGTACAGAAGATATTTCCAAGATCAGGACCTCTTTTGGAACTCTCTGTAGCACCTGCCACTGACTATTGAAACCTCAGCTGTCCTCCTGAGCTGTGTCCATGCCCTGATGAGAGCTTTGGTTCCCAAAGTTCAGAAGGACTTTTGCTTAGTCACCATCAGATGTCCAGTCTGAGCTTTGCTGTGCATCAGAGAGAGAAATGCTCCTTCAGAGAATAATTTGTAGCCACCCTGTCCTCTAAGTGACATGAGTTAAAGCTTCCTTGATCCCATCTAGAGGAACCTTGGCAAGCCCAAGCCGTGTGGAGAGGATCAGCAGGGAGCAGTTTGACAGCTGTTCACTGGAGGGAAAGATTTCACACAAAATTCAGGTTGGGATCCCTTTTCTTCATGCTTGGCCTTGCTGATCCATGCCAGAACCACCCCTTCCAGGCCTGCCCCATCCCAGAGAAATTACCTCCCTGCAAGCACATTGCCTTAATCACTGGGCCCAGCTGTGGGGGAGGATCTGCAGCTGCTGCAGTACTTTGGGTTCATGGATCTTGGTCGTGGACAGAGTCTAAACCCTGCCTGCTGGCAGGACATGAATTCCTCTAACTCTGGGTCGGAGCACTGCTGGTGAAATTTTGCCTCTGATGAGCAGAGGGGCTGAGTGACTCATTCTTGGTTGTGCCTCTGACAGAGCAGAGCATCAGGGCTGAGTCTCTGGGTCCCCCTGGGACAGGATTTGGGTTCATTTAGCCCGCATTAACACAATTTATTGGCTGTCACACTAAAAGACCTGTGTTCAGACAGTGGTGACATATTTGTGCCTGAACTCTCCAGTTGTACCCTGCTCTACGTGTTCAATATTTGAGGGTAGAACCACAGCTTTCCCAGTGCCATCTGTGGATCTGCATTTGGCTTGAGCTGCAGCCTGAACTAATGTCAGCATCCATCTCTTAGCCTGCCAAAAAAGCTGTGTCCCCATGCCAGGATAGTTCCTCCACAGGCTGCTCAAAGAAGCAGCACAGGAGCTGGAGGATTCTCAGAGGGCTCTGAGGGTGCTGTGTTCTCTAGAGGATGGTTGAATTCATCTTTGGGATTCCTTGCTTAATTATGGGGGACACACCTGCAGGGCTTTGCCTGCTGTCAGGACATGAGGAGTGGGATGGGTCATTCAGTCTAACCAGCTCCCCTTCCTCCTACACGATGTTTGTAGGTTTTAATTATTCCCTCTAGTTCATGGGTATTGTAAATCAAAGGCGACTCTGACGTTGGAGAGGGAGAGAGAATGATGCATCTGACTCCATCATCAGAAGGCTAATGAATTACTTTATTATACTGTACTATGTACATTCCATCTAAACTGAATCTGCCAGGCACTCACTCTTGCTCACAACTGCACAGAACTGCACTCATCTCTGATTCTCTTGTGACTGTCCAGTGACAGTCCCACACACACACACTTCTTGGCCCTGATAGGCCAAGGGAACAAAACATTTTCACTTTGGGTAAACAATCTCGTATTGCATTCTACTTTAGCACAACACAGGCACAGCAAGCGAGATAAGAATTGTGTTTTCCTTCTTCTCTGCTTGTCTCACAGCTTCTCTCTGTTCAGAGGGCATGTGAATACCACAATGCTCCATTTACCAATGAATAGATGTGGCCAGCATGATGAGGGGCTTCTTCCTGGGCCATCAGGAAACATGAAAGGGTGATCATTGCTCGACTGATACCATCAATCAAGATAACCAAAGTCACCAAGAAAGATACATCTGAATATGGCGTCTTCCCCTGACATGATCAGCGCCTGCCACTACTCAGGAAACAGCAATTGTCCAGCCCTACACAGTGAAAGAAATCTTCATACATATGCAGGGTTACAAAAGAAATTGGGGCACCTCTGCCTCAGGCATAAAAAACTGTATAAAACAGCATTCATGAACTGAGGGATCTCTGATGCGATAGAGGTCAGATCTAGGTTCACCCAGCGCTGATCCCGGGCTCAATGCTGTCTCTTTGACTGTGGGTTTTTGAGGACTGTATTTTGGTTGTGCAAATAAAATCTTTCGCATTTATTAATTTGGACTTCTGGCTGATCATTTATAACAATTCTGGTGACCCCAATGTGATCTGAATTTGGGGTCTGGGGACCCCTTCTCCTGTCAGGAGGCACCCCGCTGATTTCAGTGGCCTGACAGGACTGGGAACCGGCAGAACCAATCAGACACCGAACCAAAGCCAGAAGCAGAGCCAAAGAGAGGATAAAAATGGGCCCAGAGCTCTTGGGAACTCAGAGCGATGCAGACAGGGATCTCCGGGGCCGTGGTGCTTTTCACTCAGAAAATCTACGTGCACGAAGAATCCATGAGGGAAAAGGATCCGTGAGTACCGTGTGGTTGAGTGGGGTGTGATCGAGCGTGTGTGAGTGAGACATGATTTTATCACGAAGCGAGTGTGGACCCCAAGATTGCAGTTCCGCTCTCCCGCAAGGGAAGTGGTTGGTCACAGGGGAAGTTGAAGCTTTTGGTTATCACACACATGAAGCCTGAAACTCGAGGGGAGTTCAGGGATTCGATCACGAGTTTGGATCAGGAGGGAAGAGACATTCCCAAAAGGGTTTTTGGGAGCTGATAAACCTTGTGGTCTGGAATTTCAGGTAAGAGAGCTCATTACCAGTTAAAAAGCCCATGGAACAGTTCTCCGTTAGGCCAAGTAAGCTGGTAGTTTTTTCATAGACGTAAAAAAAAGCTGTACCAAACAGAGACTTGGGATTCATGTCGAGAATCCCAGCCAAAAGGACTTAAGGTAACAAAGATCGAGGAGAGGGGTTTCCAAAAGATGGGTCAGAAAAAGAGCAAGTGTCAGAGAAAATCCCAAGAAAAACCCTCACAGGTTCCCGAAAGGGTTTTGCCTGAAATCCCAAGAGAAAGCCCGTTGGGATAGATGCTAGAACATTGGGAGGACAACCCAGGAGGGTGGGGAGATCTAAGGAAAAGATGGTACATTTTTGCATTGAAAAATGGGGAGGAAAAGAGATCGGGAGGTACATGGTCTGGCCTGTTTTCGGCATCTTCAAGATGTGGACGTGCCAAAAACTTTATACAACTATGTGGTCAACCAGTACCCGCAAGACTTAGAAGAGACAGAGTATGCTGGAATGTGGAAAAATGCTTGTTCGGGATTGTTCTGGATAAGAGCCCACAGGCATTCAGCAACTCGGGGCAGGGAATGGGAGCCACTGGAGAACCTTCTACCTCCCTATTTGGTCCCTCCACCCCCCGCACAAGTCCAGGTACCTCTGGTGCCCATGCTGCTTCCAGAAGCATCGCTCCCACAGGAGCAGGCTTTGGCGCCTCTGCTCCCATGTGAGCAGCCCCAGCCCCCACCACCACCCAAATCAGAAGAGAAACAAGTTCTCCCCCCGAGCAGAGTCAACTTTTCCCCAGCCCGTCGAACAAGGTGAAAGATGAGGAAAATGACCACTGATGATAGGGAGGACGATGAGGAAAAGCCCAACCTCTTCCCTTTACAGGAGGTGCTGACTGCCCCGGAGATTATCAGCTTTGTAAATGTGCTGATCAATACCAGGGATGTCAGGGCTTTCAAGAAAGAAATGGGGAAATTGATGGATGACCCGTTGGGGGTGGCAGAAAGATTAGATGAGTTCCTGGGGACCAGCATTTATACCTACGAGGACCTTAATGCGATATTAAGGTCATTGTTCAACAACGATGAAAGGGAGATGATCAGACAAACCGCAATCAGGGATTGGGAACACAGGAACCAACAAGGGAAGCAAGGGGACCAGAGATGGCTGGACCAGAAACCGTCTTGGAGTGCCCAGACGGAGGATGGCAGACAAAAGATCATAAATCTTAGGAACATGGTAATACAAGGGATACAGGAGTCAGTGCCTAAAGAGCAAAATATGAGCAAAGTACGCGGGGAGTGCCAGGGAAAGGATGAGACACCCACAGAGTGGTTGGAAAGGCTGAGAAAGAGCCTCAGGATGTATTCCAGGACGGACCCTGAGTCCCCGATTGGGGCAGTCCTGTTGAAAACCCAGCTCATGGCAAAATCATGGGAAGACATAAGAAAGAAATTAGAAAAGATAGGGATGGCAAGAGAGAGAGTTACAGGATTTGTTTCAGGAGGCTCAGAAAGTCTACATGAGGAGAGATGAGGAAAGGCAGAAAATCCAGGCAAAAGTATTAGTAGCTACAGTAAGGGAAGCACAGAAGGAGGAGCAGCTCCGAGACTCAGCAAAATCAGCGCCACCAAAGAAACAGAACCTTTCCCAAGGTAAGGGCTCAAACAATCAGAAAAAGGACATTGAGTGTATTACTGCAAGCAAAAGGGACACATTCAGAGAAATTGCCCGAAGAAAGACAAGGACGAGAAAATGTTTCAGGAAGATTAGAGGTGTCAGGGGCTTTTCAGTTTGGGGTCCAGAACATCTAAGGAGCCCTTGATAAAATTAAGACTAGGACCTCACAAGCAGGAAGTATTATTTTTAGTAGACTCTGGAGCCAAAGAGACCACAGTGCAGTGATTACCATGAGGATGTTCTATAAGCGATGATACTATGGTAATCGGGGCAAAGGGGGAACCCTTTAAGGTCCCAATTATAAAAGACGTAGAAATAGAATCAGAAAATAAGCGTTGTATTTGGAATATGTTGTTGATCGAGGAAGCAGAATACAATCTGCTGGGAAGGGATTTGATGGTGACACTAGAAATTCGCCTAGTGGTGCAGAATTCCCAGCTCATGGTGAAATTGTACCACTCACTGCGAAGGATGAGGAGAAAATAGACCCTAAGGTGTGGTACACCCAAGGGGAGGCTGGGAGGTTGGACACAGAGCCAATTCACATTGAAATTGAGAGACCTGGAGACCCTATTAAGGTCAAACAGTACCCCATTCCCATGGAAGACAGGAGGGGGCTGAAACCAGTGATAGAGGAATTAGTGAAGAAAGGAATGTTGGAGCTGTGCATGTCCAGACATAATACCCCAATTTTGGCAGCGTGGAAAACAGATGGTAGTTATAGGCTGGTGCAGGATTTAAGGGCTGTGAATCAAAGGACTAAGACAATGTTCCCCACAGTTTCAAATCCTTACACTTTGTTAAATAATGTCTCTCCCGAGGACATGTGGTACAGTGTGATCGATCTGAAAGACACTTTCTGGACTTGTCCTTTAGCGAAGGACAGCAGAGATTATTTCGCATTTCAACGGGAAGACCCAGAAACCAACAGAAAGCACCAATTGGGACATCCTTGCCTCAGGGGTCCATGGATTCCCCAAACTTGTTTAGTCAAGCACTTGAGCAAGTGCTGAGTCACTTTGTGCCAGTGGAAAGAACAAAATTGTTACAGTATGTGGATGATTTGCTGATTGCTGCTCCATGGAAGGAGGATGTAAGGATGAGCACTATAGCACTCTTGAATTTCTTGGGGGACAAAGGATGGAAAGTGTCTAGGTCGAAGCTTCAGTTCACAGAGCCCGAAGTCAGGTACTTGGGACACTGGTTAACCAAGGGAAAGAAGAAATTAGACCCTGAGAGGGTGGAGGGGATTATTGCCCTGCTCCTCCACAGACAAAAAGAGAGGTGAGACAATCTTGGGATATTGCCAGCAATGGATTGAAGGATATAGTGAGAAGGTGAAATTTTTATATGAGAAACTCACCACCGACAAGATAAAATGGACAGAGAAAGATGAGGGTGACTTTAAGGAATTAAAGGAAGCACTCATGGCAGCACCAGTACTGAGTCTCCGCAATGTGAAGAGGCCATTCCAGTTGTTTGTGGATGTCAGCAGTCACACCACCCACGGCATGCTAACGCAGGATTGGGCGGGGGCCAGGAAACCAGTAGGTTACTTGTCTAAACTTCTGGACCCTGTAAACAGGGGCTGGCCCATGTGCTTGCAAGCAATTGTAGCAGTGGTATTGTTGGTAGAAGAAGCTAAGAAAGTAACTTTTGGGGCCCAATTGGTAGCATTCGCGCCACATAATGTGCAGAGTATACTACAACAAAAGGAAGATAAATGGCTCACAGATGCTAGGTTGGTGAAATACGAAGCCATTTTGATCCATTCACCTGATTTGGAACTGCAAACAACGACAGCACAAAATCCAACCCAATTTTTGTTCAGGGAGGTCTCGGAAAAGCTCGTTCATTACTGTGCGGAGGTGGTGGAGCTGCAGACCAGGATAAAACCAGATTTAGAGGAGGAGAAATTGGAAGAGGGAGAATAATGGTTTGTGGATGGATCAGCCAGAGTGATTGAAGGAAAAAGGAAATCAGGACATGCAGTTGTGGATGGGAGGACAGGAGAAATGATAGAAGCAGGTCCTCTGAATGCAGGGTGGTTAGCTCAGGCATGCGAACTGTACGCAGTCTTGAGGGTGTTGAAAAGGCTGAAAGGGAAAAAGGGGACAATTTTTACAGACTCCAAATATGCTTTTGGGGTGGTCCACATGTTCGGGAAGATTTGGGAAGAAACAGGGCTGATCAGCACTCTAGGAAGGGGATTGATGCATGGAGAATTGATACGGCAAATTTTGGAAGCAATAAGGGAGCCAGAGGAAATTTCAGTAGTACATGTAAAAGGGCATCAGGCGGGAATGCAGTTTCAAATCTGGGGAAACAACCTGGTGGACAAAGAGACCAAGAATGCAGCATTGATGATGGTAAGTACCCCAGAGGTCGAAGGAACCGAGGCTCCAGAATATCCCCCACAGCCTCCCAAAAGGAAATTGAAAGCTATGAGAAAATTGGGGGAAAATTGGAGGAAGGTAAGTGGAAATTACTGGACAGCAGAGAGTTGGTATCAAAGGGATACAGCAGGAGAATTTTGAGGAGACTGCGCCAGCAAAGGCACTGGGGAGCTCAGGCCCTTGCAGAACAATTTCTAAAATTCTTTGGGTGCAGAGGGATTTATGAATTGGCTAAGCAGGAGGTACAAGGATGCCTGATCTGCCAGAAAGTTAACAGAACTAAAGCACGACAGGCAGTCCTGGGGAGTCGCCCCATGGCGTACCGACTTTCTAAAGGATTCAAGTTGATTTTACCAAACTGTGGGAAGGTACAAATTTGTGTTAGTGATAGTAGACAAACTGAACCATTGAGTGGAAGCTTTTCTGAGCTCAAGAGTGACAGCTCAAACAGTGTCCAAAAGACTTTTGGAGGAGATTGTGCTCCGATATGGGGTGGTGAATTACATAGATTCGGACCAGGGAACTCATTTTACCTCAAAGATTATTAAGCAGTTGGTGGAGGCTCTAGGCATCTGGTGGGAATACCACACCCCGTGGCATCCCCAGAGTTTGGGACAGGTCGAAAGAATGAATCAGACTTTGAAGGCACAATTGTCAAAAATTAATACTGGAAACCCGTGTGTCCTGGTTGAAGTGCCTCCCCCTTGCCTTGCTTAAATCAGGACTATGCCTCACTCTGAGACGGGGCTCTCACCATTTGAAATGTTATATGGAATGCCGTATAAACACGGAATGTCAGTGGGACACCCCAGGTTGGAGGATAGTCAGATTCAACCTTACTTGATTGCAATAAATAAGAATTTACTGGAATTAAGGAAACATGGGATAGTATCTCAGAGTGCTCCTCTGAGGTTTGCTATCAGCAAAATTCAACCGGAAGACAAGGTATTTGTGAAAGTGTGGAAAGATGTTCCCCCCCACCCTCACGGGGAAGGTCCCTTTCTTGTACTTCTGACAACAGACACAGCCATTCGGATGGTGGAAAAAGGCTGGACACACATGTCACGGGTGAAAAAGGTCAAACATCAGGAGAAGGCTCCTGAGTGGAGGATCACCACTTCCCCTGGAGATTTAAAGATAAAGCCACGCTGTCCAAGTAAATGACCAAAGGAGAGCGTATAGGTTGTATACTGTCAAGTTGTGTTTGCTATCTGTTTGTGCACTTCAAGTGCGGGTACTGTCAGGAAGGTTTTTTTGTACATTGTAGAAGCGGACAGCAGCCGAAGGGGTTGTGTACTCAGTGTTTAGAGAAAGAACTCAAGCTGACTGACCGAATCTTAACTCTTGCCACAAATTTAGGAATCATCGAACAGGATTCTCTAGAGTGGTTTCATATATTCCAGAATGGTGTACAGGGAAAATTAAATTCTAAGGCAGAGCTCTTAGACATTGAGTGTCAAAAGTCGATCAGGGTACCTCACAGCCCAGATGCGATCAAGGTATCTAGGTGGGTCACCTTTAAGAGGAGGTATGCGGTCCGGTCCAAAAATGTATTCCCAGAAGAATACTCCTGCTCCTGAGAAGATGGTCTTCCTCGCCACTGGTGGCACCCCAGGGGGCGCAGGCAAAGGCAGAGAAGTATGCCTATGGGGAATCCTGATGGGCCTGAGCCTAGTCGTGTGTGGGACATTTAGTCTGCACATTGAGATCCCACCTCACACAGGGGAATGGAGCCCTGTGGATGAGTGCAGTATGGGCACTCAGGTTGTCCTGGAGGGACAAGTAGGAGAGAGAGTCTCAGCATACCGAGCCCTGGAGGATGGCATCATGGAGCAAGACAGGTATTGCACCGTAAACACCACTCAATTGAAATTATGCAGATTGGGCAGAGAAATGTTGTTTCGATCCAGAAGCAAGAGTTAAGGACAGGCAGTCAGACAAGTTCAACCACAAAATACAGGAAAGGGATGTGGGACGGATGTCAATCCCCGTTTGTGACCAATGTAATCGGACAGTGTGGGTCGGGGGAAAGACTGAATCAGTTTTTGTAGCGTACTATCAAATTAACCAATTGTGTTATGATAACTCTAAGTTAGGAATGTGTATAATGAATGGGAAAACGTACTGGGAAGGAAGGAATTTGAAATATGAGAATAAGCTCACCCTGAACAAGGAGCCCATCATTTCGGACCTTGTCCAGGCAAATGATGATGGGGCTTGTTTGCAGTATGATAGGACTTTCTGTTTTTCAAAAAATAAGGAAGGGGTAGATCCTGAGGGCAAAATGAAACAGATAACTCAGGAATTGAAAAGACAGGAGTCAGAACTGAGGAAAAAGAGGGTGGAGCAAGAAAGATTAAGACTGTTGAGCAAACAATGAACAACTGGAGAAACAATATGCTGACTGGGGGCTACCTGCCCCTAACTGGAATTTATTCATTGATCTTGTCCAGGAGATCAAGACAGATTGTCGAATTGTTGGATTTGTGGGGGGCTGAAATCCACCGAGTAATGGCCCTGGAAAGGTGAGAGTTTAACTCCAGAGCAACTTCTGAAATGGGACAACACACGGGTCTCCAAATTGGCACAGAGACCTGAGGGGTGGGTGTTGGACCAGAGTGTGATTGGAACCATTTGCATTAACTGAGAGGGAAGGGAATATACCAAGGTGGTGGGATATACCCCGTGTATATCCACGTTGGCGGTAAATTCAAGTAGTAGGAGCAAGGTCTGGCAACCAGAGCCTCCTATGGGATTCTGGAGTCAGAAAAATGAGACAAATTGCAAACGGAATGACCAAATTGGACTTTGTTGGGTCAAGGGCTCCAGAGATAACCCCTACCAATCCTTGGGAGAATTGAGAGAATACTGGAGGAAACTGGGGAAAACAAATATAAGATGGAAAGCCCCAAATGGAATTTACTGGATTTGCGGGAAGAAAGCGTACAGCGAATTACCCCCAAAGTGGAAACGATTGCGCACTCTAGGCATGATCCGACCTGTATTCTTCACTCTCCCCCGAACAAAAAGTAACCTGTTAGGGGCTCCTTTGTATGAGACCCTGAATAGGGAAAAGAGGAGTCTGAAAAAGATAATCCCTGTCCTAGGCAGCAGGCAGACAAGAGGAGAGGAAGAATGGCTGGCAGAAAGAATAACTGAATATTGTGGGCTGGCTACTTGGGCTCAAGACAGAAGCTGGGGATATAGAACCCCGATTTACCTACTGAAGTGATTGATTAGGCTACAGGCAGTGGTAGAAATAGTCTCGAATCACACCTCAGAGGCCCTGGACTTGTTAAGCCGGCAGCACACTCAAGTACGGGCTTTTGTGTATCAGAACTGAATAGCATTAGACTATTTGCTGGCCGAAGAAGGGGGAGTGTGTGGAAAATTTCATGAGTCAGAATGCTGCATTGAGATTGACAATTATGGGGAAACCATTAGGGGTTTGGCAGCAGAAATCAAAAAGGTGGCTCATGTACCAGTCCAGAAATGGAATTCCATCTTACAGGCAACTTGGTGGGACAGACTATTTGATGGGGCCTGGTGGAACAAAGTGATATTTTTTGTAATGTGTTCAGTAGCCGGGGTCATAATTCTGCCATGCTTAATACCTTGCCTTATTAGGCTGATATACTGCGTGGTACAGGGTATGCAAATAATGGTAGTACTCGTGGACCCGGAGCTGGCTTCCGAAAACAAAATATCCAAAATCATGAGCCTGGGGGAAGGTGAACACAAGAGCAAAGCAGCAGAAGTCTTGGCAAAATTTGAAAATTAAATAAGAAATTATGGGAACGGTTACAATTTGTTATAAATGATCAAATCCGTAGCCAATCAAATTAAAAAAATTGAACAGAAATTTATTTGAACAGAAATTTGACAAAAAAGAATTTATAAAATCTCACCACAGCCGAATCTGCGCTGGTCCCGGGAGAAGCTGCAGGGTGTCTCCGGGTTT
>JAYDZK010000119.1:8008590-8024167 GCA_034509185.1 Euphonia xanthogaster | reverse complement strand
GGGGGGGGAAAAAAAAAAAAAAAAAAAAAAAAAAAAAAAAAAAAAAAAAAAAAAACCCAGACAGACACAGTCAGGATGCCAAGATAACAAAAGCACTGTTGGTGGGAAGAAATCTTAAAAAATTGTTTTTAAGAAAAGCAAAAATAACCCCCTCCCCTCAAAACCCAAATCATGCTGCTTCTGTTGGCACTGCAACAGCAACATTTCAATTATTCACAGAGGGAACCAGACTACCAGGATATGGCTGAACTGCAGCCAGCATTAGAAATTTAGTCTCATCCCATGAGAATATATCAATGTGATGTTGTTACACATTATATGTCCTATATACCCTCATTGTTCATTAAAAAAAAACCCCATACTTACGGATGCTACTAGAAGCAAGCACTGATCATTAAGTGAATCTATTTGGCATTTCCAACCAAAATTCTCAGTGCACCAGCTGGCAACTTATGAACTGCTTTAAATACCTAGCAGGGTGTTGTCTCCATGAGCTTGCCTGTAACCTAGTTTCTGTGATGGGCAATTTTGCAGCACTCAGTTTTCTGAGGGCATTTGTTCGTATCTGAGGGTAGGAGCAAATCACAATTCTTCAGAAAATTTACTTATCTGACCTTGCAGTTGTGTTTTGTCTTAGTCACTGAAAAGCATCAAACTCAACCACTTAGAGTACCAAAGAAACAGCTGCAGAATTAAAATGGTATTTATTCCATGCTAATTTCTCAGTGGATCACCACTTGCAAACACAGTTTATATGAAATAAAGATCGTCATTTGAAAAAAAGGAACAGCAAACATAAGCATGGTCAGATTAAATATTTTATTAGATTTGACAAATTCTTCCCTCACACTCCTATTTCCTACAATTAATGACAATTCTGATAACAAGTGTTGTGACTTTATTTGAAAAAAGATTTTCAATTTCAGTCGAAGCAAGGTGCATTACTAACCTAGCAAAACTAATTAATTTTGCTCCAAGCATTCTTTACAGAGACGCTTGTTTTGAGCAATTTTCAGTTTAATGAACCAGCTTAAAGCAGGGGAAATGCAGCATTAATGAAAGGAAAACTACTTGCTTTTTGGTTTGTTTTGACAAGTTTTTGTTTTGACCTTAAGATGGGTTATTTGAAGGTAATTCAGTTCTGGTGTTTATGCGCCGCCTGAGCAGTGAAGGCTTCAGCTAGGAGTGCCTATTTGATTTCTCTCCTTCCCCCTACAGGAAAGAGAAACCAACCTTTCCATTACCTTACAGCCCATAAGACCATCTAATAAATATTTATCAGCCCTGCAGACTAACAGAATCAGGGAACACAGAGCATGTGGGAAAAGACACAGAAAGAAAGGGTAGCAACCATTCCTCTTCAAGTATCCCTCCACCAGCTGAACAGCACCTTCTTTCTCTCTCAAAGCCTCCTCCATTGAAGGCAACTACAGAAATTCTGCTCAAGATGCTACCAAGATCTAGCTTTACACTGAATATCAACCAGCCACTTTTACCCTTGTCCTCTTAAGAGTGTGACAGCTTTGGACCCAGTCAAACCAACCAAACTCCTACAAATATAAGCCAAGTCTTCCATGAGTCCTGTAAAAAACATGTGATACTTTAACAGAACTAGATCAACCGACTCATGGTCTGGACTGTGATCTTCCATTTGAGTATGAGGATACTGATACTCCTCATAGGCATTGCTGGGTACTGAATGATATCTTATGATACTGAAAAATAAAGGACTTTGAGATAACCTCTTTGCTATATCTCAGTGGTACCAGGAGAATTTACAATAGTAGGTGCCATACAGGCTCATTCTTCTGTGTAGAAATCTGGAGGGTTATGTCTAGCAATGCAAGGGACATAATTTTTATTATGAATGTTTCAGACATCAGGAGACCTGCAGGATCAAAGCTTTAACATCAAACTCTGTGCTCAAGAGAAATCTTCATCTCAAAGAGAAGTCCTCAGTTTACAGAAGTTGAAGCAATTGTTACAAGGAAATAGAGGTTTATAATATACTAAAGTAAAAATTCACAGACTTTCACCTTCTACAGAGCACTTTCAAAAAGACATTATTACTGATGCTCAAGAAAGGTACTTGCAATTTGATGAAAATGAAAGTACACAAACCCTTTACACCTTTCAATATCTTTGCAGTGGTAGAGTCAATACCAGTGGGTTTAGTGTTCAGCAGTATTGCTGGCTAAAGCTGCACAACAGGCTTATGTAATGAAGAGTTAGCTCCACAGCCAAGATAAATCACCTCCCCTCTAACTTTCCTTCACAGGACAGAAACAGAAGTGGGCACCTCAGCAATCACCTCTGCAGTGATACAGAGACAGCAGGTATGAAATAGTGATGTCCTGGTACATACAGAGACTCAGCCTTGACCCCTGACTCCACAGCAACTCCTTGGTTATTCTCCCCTTTTCAGTAGAAGTACAAGCATGTCAAAGAGTGAGGAAAAAAAACAGGGGAAACCCATTTCCCCCTGACCCCAACCTATGAATTACTGCCAGCCCAGTCATAGCCCCCTCTCTTAATTCTACTTAGTACAGCTTCCCTGATGGGCTGCAGCACCATTATAGCAATTGCCTGTCATTTCTGTTGGAGCGGTAGAGTAACCCATTTCAGAGTCAAACCTAGCAACTATTAATTACTAACCTCAACAAGTAATTTCTCATTAAAAAAGAGAAAAAACATTTTCTCAAGGAAACAAGGATATGCAATCACTCCATCATATTGCTCCCTCTTCCCCACTGCATTTTCAGTGAATTTCAACCCACTTGAGATACAGATGGAAGTTTGTATGGATTAAACCCCAACACCACCTGTGCAGCAGCATCTGGGGTTTTAGTGTTGTGGGGTTTTTTTTTTCTGTTTTGGTTTGGTGTTGGTTTTGATTTTTTGCTGTTATTGTTGGGGTTTGGTTTGGTTTGGTTTTGGGTTTATTTTTTTATTTAACTCCAGGGAATCACCCAATAGTTTCCTCATGTTCCTTTACACTGCTGATGCTGGTAAATGTAGTATTTGAGAAAACAAGTTGGACAAGGGAGGTGTCTTACGTTGGAAATGCAGGATGTGAATGGGGGTGTGTATTCTATTGCCATCTGATAGAGGTGGGACAGTTATCTTCCGTTAATTGGGCAGTTTTCTTTATCTCTTCCACAACCAATTCTCCCTCCAGGAAATATTTTTTGTTAATGGGACAGTGAGTGCTCCTGCATAGCTGATAAAATTACATCATCCCATTGTGAGAAGCTCTACCCAGGGGGAGGAGCCCAGCATTCCTACCTGGATATAATCAGAGATTTGGAGCACCACAAGCAGCCTTTTCCCACTGGATTCCCAGAGGAAGACCAGACCCATCTACACAAACACTGGACCTTCAGAGGAAAACTACACCCTTCTGCAGAATCACTGCTTCAATAGAACCACACCTGCCACTCCAGGAGGACTGCAGCCACCATTTAATCAGACTGCTACCAACACCCTGACCTACAAGCTGTCAGGTCATATTCTGACTCTGTCCGTGTTTTTTTTTTGTACTATTGCATTTGTATTCCTTATTTTCCTATTAAAGAACTGTCACCGGATAGCTAGCTACCAAGCCCCAGGTTTGACTGACAGGGGCTTCTCCCAATCAGATCTTGTATGAAGCTGCCAGCATTTCACTGGCCAGATCCTGAAGGGGCATGGAGTTCAGACCAATGAGAATATCCAGACCAGGTCTTTCAAAAGTCTTTATAAGGGGTAGCCTACAGAATAAGCTCTTCTGTTGCCACATAATCATCTGGTGGTGAGTTGTCTTTGTCTCCTTGCCCCTCAACTCCCTCATGAGCAACCTAACAAAGAACTGTTATTCCTACTCCCATATCTTTCCCTGAGAGCCCCTTAATTTCAAAATTATAATAATTTGGAGGGAGGGTTTTTATATTCTCTATTTCAAGGGTATTAAATTTATGTTTTATGTTCTCTGTTTTCAAGGGAAACTAAGGAATGTCCTGCATTCCTTAGCAGACACCTGTCTTTTCAAACTAAGACAGGAGGAAACCTCTTATCTCACAAAACAGATCTTCCAGATGCCCAGGAGCTCACATCCTGTCTCTGCACACCGCACCCACACTCTGCAGGGTGGTATATCTCAGTGGTACAGAAATAGCCAGTAGAAGGGCCCATTTAGTTTCTGATTGTTGCTCCAAACTAGCACTGATTTACAAGCACTGCTGTTTAGCTTTTGCAGAAGAGGTAATAGGATAGAGCCCCAGCCCATAGCTGGCATGGGGAGGCAGCAGAGAGTGAGGGCAGGAGGGCAAGTAAATGTAATAATTGATGATTTGATATAATAATATAATGATTTGATTTGCTCATGTCTGAGCTGTGCTGCTGATTTTCTGCATGGGTGTTCTTATAGGTATGGCTACTAATCTCCCTCACAGTAAGTGCTTGGATCTGTACCCATGCAAATACTTCGTCTGATTTCACTTGAAAATCCTGATGGGAGTGATCTGGAAAGGCCATTCACTAAGTGGCCTTTTTCCAAGTCCTGTTTCATTCCTCTGCATTTAGCAAACAAGCATAAGGCCACTTTCATCCATGCTTGTCCTGAAGATCCTTCAGCAATCACTTCATGGCTGAATGAGCAGTTTAGCATACTGGTCCCTAGCTCTCACTAAGGTTTGTGAAACTGTTTGCTCTTCCTCTGATGCATCTGTTTTCTTCTAGAAGAAGTTCCCCATGATTATTGTTTAGCTTGCAGCAGTTATGCCAGTTCAGTGCTTTTGAAATTATGGATTCTGTTTATAGGTTACCAAAATTCCACTAGGATTACATACAATACTCTAGTTTTTGTAAAATCCTTCTCTATTTATAAGTAACTCATAAGTGCTCATAAGTAACTTATAAGTACTTATAACTCAGGGCAGTTCAGGATCTCCCTTCAAAATACAAAAAATGCCTATTTCTGCAGAAATAAATTACTGTCTAATGATTTCAACATCCAAAATGCTACACCTAAATGAGTGGCTATATGTATTCTAAATTCAGATACTTTTCTATTTATAGAGCATTTATTTATGCCTGAGATGCATTTAAATATAAATTGCAGTACTTAATGCCAAGTTTTATAACATGTCATTCACAATCCATTAAGTATTTTACTACATATATTGTAGAAGAAAGAAATTTATAGTCCCCATTTATAGTATTAATAAGGAATGATGAAAACCACAATAAAAATGTCTTACTTTTTGGGTTATGTGGAGGTTTACTGCTAAAGCATAGTTACCAGTCATGTTTTAATGCTTTACTATAATAAAGACATGATCTGAGTGCAGTAATATATGTAAAATTAAAAGAAGCCCTACTAAAATGACAGAAGCTTTCCTATTCAGACACAAACAATTTCACACTTAGCATATTCTCAGTTTCTTTCTAGGCTGTAGGAGCATGTGGAAATAAATTTTGCTTTCTTAATTTTAAAGCATTTGCCAGGTGCTTCTTCATAGAAGATTTCCAGAACATACTTCACTTTGTTGATAATGTGGGAAAAACACACACACAAAAACTTTATTCCTTGCATCCATTTTCCTAGGCCATCTCTGACCAACTATGTTTCTTTTCCCTTGCTTTCTGACTATAAAAGTCAGGAATCAGTAAGGAAATAAAAACTTTCCTCTTCATGTTTGGTTTGGGTTTTTTTCCCCTGTTACCTCTCAAAATTTCATTTCCTGTTACTGGCTAGAAAAAAATATATTTTTGGGAAAAATTTCTTGTGTTATGCTGTCCTCAGAAATGCTATCTTCACAGTTCCTCAGTGTCTTGCCAAACAAGCAAAGAAGAGAAGACAATCTTCTTTGCACATATATGGGGGAATGCTCATTGTTTTAAAAGAAAAAAGAAAATTTGGAAAGCAACAAAGCCAATAAACACTTTGAAAAAATACTGCCATATGTTTTGATGATCTCTCCACTAGAACCAAAAATCTGGGCAAGACAGAGAGTTGAGAATGTGAAAGGATATTTTTTGATCAGTTCAGGTCTTGATCTGACTCCTCGTCTGTCTTGCCCTTTCCAGACGCTTTCATATTGCTAAGTCCTCAATCAATCTGTGTTCAGCTGCTGTTATTTCAAACCACACAAGCCTGAGGGAAATTCAATCAAGCACACCTGAGCAGATCTCCATAGAAGGCTCTGACATTAAGTTACTGTCTCAGCTGGCTGAATGTTTATGGGAAGTGGGAACCAACCTTAACTCATGGCATTACCTGCATCAGTCTTTCCATTTTCTGTCCCTGGAATATTTGAGTGTCTCTCACTAGGGCAGAAGGTTTGAAGACAGCATGACCCCAAAGACAAATGATCCCATATAACAGAGGGAAAAGAGAGGGAGGAGTGACTTTCACAGAGTAAACACTACCTCTATGATAAAGCACCAAGATAATGCTGATCTCTGGAGCACTATTTTTTAACTAATGCACATAAATCTAAAACTGCTTCCTTGGAGACTTAAAAGAAAAGTAGGCAATCCTGAAAGATCATGAGGCATTAGTCCTTGGATTTCTCTATTATGGTTTTAAGAATCTTTAAAGGTATTAAAGCAATTTTCCTAATAGAAAACAGTTTGAAAGTATACCTTTAAGCTAAAACAGACCTTTGTGACACAAAAACATCAGAAGTTAAAACACTCCTGAATTCCATAATCTTTTTTGTTTGGTTTTGTTTTTTCTTTTTTTTAAAGCATGAATCTTCCTTTCATTAAGTAAAGCGTAAGCAAAGGCACAGAGAAATTAAGCAAGTATACCAATCTTACAGTGAAGTAAATAAAACCACAGAAACACCAAAGTCCCAGTTCTTAGCCATGCACACTAACCAAGAATTGAACCCTTAGCCTTGCTCCAACTTACCTACCAGATTTATTTTTACTGGGGTGTACTAGTAATAGTATTGCCTTTTCAATTTTGTAGATAGAAGTAGAAGTTGAAGAACTTCATCAAGACCATTTTCTTTTCCAACTTGTCAGGTACATCTTATCTTTATGTGGTAACAGAAAATACTTATTTTAAGTAAAGACAAAAATTACAGCTTATAAAGAGATTGTTATGTGGAAATAAATCAGTGCCTTCATACTGGTATCACTATGATAGCTATTTCAGCTTACCCCATTAATCCTACTTTCTTTATCAACATCTTAACAAATTCCATTTGCTATAATGTTTCTTTAATATTTCCACTGGGTTGGTACTTGAAATTCCTTTGTCCATTCTGTTTCCTCTCTGTTACAAGATGCCCTTGATCTGTTCCAATTTACTTCCTCTCATCCTAAACTCTTGAAATCCATTGCCATCTTAGGCTATCCAATCCCACGCTCACACTGATCACTCTCTAAAGAGGGAGATTAATCACAAATGCTTTTCTGGGATGCTTCAAACAAGTTATTTAGGCTGCTTCCTCAATAACTTAGCAGCAATTACAACAGAAGAAGACAAAGATGATGAAGAAGAAGAAGATAAAAACCAACATCCAAAAAAATCAAAAAATCCCAATAGCTTGGTGTAGTGGCTACATCTCAACTTCCTGTGTGCATTCTTCCAAACCTGGATGTTACAAAGCACTAGAATGAGAGCTGTGGAAGTGAACTGCTTTCCTCTTCAGGTCCATGCAATGTGCATCATGCTCTGGCAGCGATTTATTTTTTCCCCTTCATTCTCCTCTGTCAGCAAGTATGGTCTATGCAGCAGAGATCACACAACCCACATCATCCCAAACAGCTGCAGCTTCGTTTGTGCTTGAGGGCAATGCCTATAATCACAAAGGCTTAATTAAACATCACCCCTCTGCACTTCAGTAAATTCATAAAATACAACATACTACCTCCATGCCTCTGGTTAACAGCAGTTGGAAAAAGTAATAACAAAAAGCCCACATTAATCTCTTTGCCCTTGCTCACTTAGTGGTACTGTACCTTTAAATTTAGCCAAGTCAACCCTCTTTCCTCAAGGAAAAAAGGCTGAAAAGCCTGAACTTCTTCCAGAAGACCCCCACAGGAGTCAGTGGTGAAGACTTCTTGAGGCAATGTTTTTATGATCCTTTTGCAGCTAGAAAATGCCAGAAGATAAGCTATTGAAATTCACAGTGCAACTCCTACTTCGTGAAGCCAGTTTCTTTCCTACCCTAAAAAAATCATGTGAGGCACAGAAAAGCAAAAGGATCCAAAGGACCAAGCCCTCCAGTGGCAATCCTACTTGTGTAAAAGCTCAAGGAGGAACCAGGCAGGAATGATTTCTCACAAGGTGGGCATTAAACCTGCACAGCAACAACAGCACTGAGAGATTATTCAATTATCAGGGGTTGCAGTTAAGTATCTTTCTTCCACAGCTATTGCCTTGGTCCTGCTCAATGCTTTCTCTAGTTTAAACGAGAGAAACAAACAGGGTTGTCAGGAATTACATTAGTAATTTCTTGGGGCGAGGGGAGGGGGAGGGGGGAACAAATGGCCCAGGAAGAGACAGAAGGGCCGATGACCGAGCCTGTTTTTCACATCGCTTCTTCTGTGACTTCATTTTTTCTAATTGCTGTGCAGGCGTAAGATAGTTTGGTTTAGCACTCAGTTCAGCTAACTGCTGAGCAGGCGAAGTATACACAGGTTTGACATAGTCTTTTGGAGATAAATACCAAAGAACAGTCTTAGCCTGCTGTTTGATTCTTACGATAGTAAAGCCTGGGGGAACCTCCACAGGAACTGCAGCAGCCTCCTCGGGGGGTGGGTATATAGACAGGCTTAGCCTCATCTTCCTCCTTTACCTCTACTCCAGTTTCTTGCCCTAATCCCTGCTTCTCCAATCCCTCCCCTCTATCTTGTTCTACTTTCCATTCCTTCAATGCCTCATACAACAGTCTTCAGGTAGTAGCCAAATCAACAACCGTCTTATCCCCCTTAAATATCACTTCCCATAGTCTCTTCCCAACCTTTTTCCATGCCCGGACACTGAAGGCAGTGTCGGCATCAGCTTCAAAGTCTTGTGATTTGCACCATATCAGTAAACTACGAAGACCATAATCAGAAGTTTGAACATTTTTTCTTTTCAGTAAAGTTTTCCACATGGACAAAACAGTCATTTCCTCATTTGGTAAATTATTTCCCAAAATTTTTCCCAGTCGCTCACCTCAAATCAGACATCTGAATTAGGCCCGGACCTCTGCAACGTCCCTGCTTCCTTCACTCATTTTTAGGGTACACTTCAACGTTTTTTTTATTTTCTCTCTTTTTACAGTCCAGTTGCAATCATGGTGGACGGCCACCAGATGTCGTTATAGAGCACGACACAGTACAGAAATACACGACTCCATCAGAAAGGGTGCAAGAAAGAGATTTATTACAGCAACGTTGCTTTTATACTTTTTCAAGATATTTTCACCCATCCAACATACACATTCAGTGCCCATTGGTCATAAGAGAGAAACAAAGTTCCCAGTAGGTGATCAGGGAGCCACGTCACTCTGTGAGCCAGCCAGAGTCCGTATCTCTTAACTTTCTCTCCTTCATCCTGTCTCCATAGTGACAACCTTGGTGTCTTCCTTCAGGAGAGATATGGGGCTTCCCCTTATTTTCAGGAGGCCCTTGCTAGCTCACAAGAACAGCACAGAATGTCCTTCCTACGAGAATCAAGTTCAGATTGGTTTAGAAAGAATGTTTTAGTATCGTGTTTTTAACTGATGGGATGTTTTATAAATAAAAAGCCCCATAGTGGGGTGCAAGGATCATCATTATCAAACAACAGTGACCACCACAACCACGGCCATCAGCAACCACAAGAAGAAGAAGAAGAAGAAGACAACAGTAGAAGAAAAAAAAGAAAGAAGGCTGTGGTCCCTGCTGCTGCTCAGGACATCAGACTCATCCCTGCTGCTGCTTGGGACATCGGACTCTGTGCCTACGAACAACTGTTACTGCTGCTGCTGTTCCTGCATGGAACTTGGGACTCTATACTAGAAAGCAGCCTTGCAGCTGCTGCTCTTGCTTGGGACTCTATGTAAGAAAGCTTTTGCATGGACTTTAACACCTTGAACTCTTTGCCTTCGAGACTGATGTATTCAATGCAATAAACAACCTTAGAGCAACCCACAACTGCTCGTGTCTCTTTGAAGACCCTAGACCCACTAAAGATCGACTCCTGTATACTCTATCGTCTGCTTTCTGCCAGATATGAGCCCTGTGCCTTTAAGTTGGATCTGAGAGAGAAGGGGGGGAAGCGGTGGAATTCTTTTGTCACCTGTGTTCAAAACAGAGATAAGCCACTCAGTTTTATTCCCAGCTCTCAGTTTTCTTTCTCCAGCGAGAGAGACTGAGCTTTTCTTTGCTTTTTAAGCTAGCTTCTCATTTGTTAAGTGAGACAAGAAGTTTTTCCTGAGACTGTGGCTTCTTTTTCTTCTTTTTCTTCTTCTGGAACTGTTCAGCTTTTCTCTGGCCTGAAACACCAGAACACTGTTTCCCCCCCCCACCCATGCTGCACTGCCACCCGGAGGCCAGCTCCAGATCAGGAGAGTACTGAGCCACACCTACAGAAAGGACTCTGAATCTCTTCAGAACAGCAAGAGGTTTTATTATTTAACATTGTTCATTTTTTTTCATGCCTGTGAGCAAATTGCTTGTAAATAAACAGTTCTTTTTTCACTTTCTCCAAGGGAATTCCTTTAGAACCTGTGGGAACCCATGGGGGAGGGGTTGCAAAAACCTACTTTATTTTAGAGGTGACACCCTTTTGGGATGTTTCCTCCTAAATTTGTCTCGAGCTGGGACAAACCTATATAACAGCTTGCTTGCCAACACCAACCTCTGCAGAAAATCCTGTTCTGTGGGGAGATTTAGTCAGTGATTTGACAAAAATTTGGGAACATGTGGGAAGGAAATAGCATCCATGCCAATTGGACAGAGATGGAAGGAGAATATTCCTTACTAGGGACATGTAAGAATGATATTTGTACTAGGTCTAGCGCTGTCCAAACGCCAGTGCACTCACTAGAATTATTTACTCATTTTCTGTTGTGAGATAAGGATTAGGAGAAGGGTAAAAGCAGGCTCAAAACTTTAAAGAGTATAAAGAAAACTTTATTAACAGAACTAAAAGATAAATAATAAGAAATCAGAATAAACTTTCAGAACACTTCTCCTCCCCCCAACTTTTTTTCTCATTGACAATGTCAAGAGACAAAATTAGGTATTTTCAGTTTATCCCTTCTAAAAATTTTTTTTCTTCAGTTCAGTTAGGGAGAGAAGTCTCTCCTGCCACGCCATGGAGACTTTTCTACAAGAAACAATTCTCTCATGGTTTTAATTTTCACAAACAGCAGCTGCCCAGAAATCTGCAATTGTGAAGTTCTTCCCATGGTTTGGTAGTCTTCCCACAACTACCACCATGGGTCATTTCAGCTTATTGGGGTGCAATTTTAAGGATGAGCTGTTCCAGTATTGAAACAAATGCTCTTTTATCTCTGGGAACAGAGGTTTTTTTCTCCCATCCTTGGGGCCAGGTTTTTCATCTCCCTCATCTCTCTCTGTTTAAGCTTCTCATTAGATCACAGCTACTTCAACATCTGCTTGCTTCAGCACTGGTGCTTCTGCTCACGGCTGTGGCTAGAACATTACATGCCCGCAATGCATTCCATGAGTTACAGGGACAAAAGAGTCTGATGTATCAATTATATCTTCACCATAGCCTTACAAGAGAATTTCAGCCCAAGACTAATGCATCTCCTCATTCTCCTCCCATCTTGGATTTAACTCCTTCTTCATTGACCTCAGTATCTCCATGTTGTTTACTCTACATGTCTTCACCCTTTCCTTTTCTCTCACTTGAGAGAGGATTGATGTCTGCAAGTTTCATCTGTGCACTAAAAGAGTTAATATCTTGCCCGGGCCTGTGGATGGTCATGTGATCCCTTCCAGGTGGCGGATGCTCTGGCTGCATGGCTGTTTTCCAGCCCCTGTCACATTCAATTCCAGCCGCGGGGTTGCTTTCTGCACAGGGCTGCAGGGCCGCCTCTGTTCTTAGCTGCATGATTTTCCATGATGCCAGCAGGATGGTTCAGCAGCTTGCGGCTGGAGAGGAGCCCCGCTCAGCTCCACCTGAAGCCAAGCGGAACCGGCCTGGCCTGCCAGCCATGGTTGCAACTTGGCAGCAGCAGAATCTCAGCTGAGATTCTTGGCTGCATGGCCTGACCTGGCCAGTGCTGCAGAAGAGCAGGGCCCGGCCCGGACCCGTCAGGCTGCGTGGTCTGCAAGGCAGAGCGGGGCCTGGCCCAGGCAGTGTCCAGTTACCTGTTCAAAAGCTGTAAGCAAGAGAGATTTTCCCAGGGTTTGTTAGATATTAACGTTGATTTCACAGAGACGTGCTCAGCTTTCTTAAGTGGTTTAACAGGGTGTCAGTATTCAAAACTAGCCAGCTGATTCGTTCTGTCAGGTCCAAAGGAAGCTTCCAAGGTCCTTACAGGGAATCACTTCTGTAGCTGGTGGATTTTTTCCTTAACTAAAAACCAAACTATGCTAAACCATGACAATACTGTTGAGAATTGTAATATCTCAAAACCAGATCTGAAAATAACCTCAGGAAATATCTATTGGCTGACAGATTGCACTAACATTCCTTGGGGAAGTGAAATACCAGAAATATGGAATAGCCCTCAAACAGGACAATGGGAATATATCCAGCCAGTTCAGTGGTGTCTAGACTGGGAAGGGAGTCCAGGCCTCCCAGAGGACCCCTTACAGGTCAGTATAAAATATTCTGATTTAATAAGGTCAAGGCAAAAAGATCCAAGGGCAAAGGAAAAGTGGAATTGCACACAAATATTCATTTGTACTAGTAGAAATCTTGACGTACAGTGGCTCATGACTGTGGCACAGGTTCTAAGATTGGGATGTGTTTGTATAAATGATTCTACCTTTCTTAATTACATCTGGTCTCACCTAACAAACAATGAGACTTGGAGAGATATGGACTGTCAGCGGGAAAAGATAAAATCATTAGGACCCACAGTATGGGTGGGAAGTAATGGAATAATGGAATTTGGACTACACATTTGCTCTTGGGAGAGTCAAGAGCACAATGGACACTGGGAGTATTAACATTATGTCCCTTGTGGAAGGAGTCACCATTGGGAACCTGACTATGGGGAAAAGTTAAACATGATGAAACTTGGAAACATCCCTGTAAAGGAACCATAGTGGGATGGATTTTAGAATCCATCTTTACTCTGCAAATATCCATCTTCAGGAATAGGCTGGCCATACACAGTTTGACTCTACAAATGGAAACTAGCAACTGCAACTCAATTGAGGTTTACTGAAATAATTGAACAGTTGCAAGCCACGACTAAAATGACCTTACAAAACAGATTAGTTTTAGACCTATTGCTGTTACATGGAGTATGTGGTTATTTGAATTTAAACAATACTTGTCATGTGCACATTCCAAATGTGACTGCTAAATTGGATGACCAGATAGAGAGAGATAAAATCGGTTGTTGCATGTAGCAGAGAATTAAGGGCAGAATTAGAATGTAACTGGTTAAACAATATATTTAAAGGATTTGGATTTTCTTTGACTGGTTGGGTGACCTCACTTTTACAAAGTATAATTGTGATCATAGTAATAATTGTGATTATGATGCTTGCTTTAAGCTGCATAAAAAACATGATTGCTAATGCAACATGAGGAACTAATATGATGTTAGTCAAAAAGCAAAGTGAGGCTTATGAAGGCTTGAAGGGAAGACAAGCTTCACAAGTCTCAAAGGGGAGGGATGTTACCAGATGATAAATTGTCTACACCTGGTGAGATAACACAATGCTTATTCTTCAAAAACCACTGGCCTATGGAACTGCACAATGCCCATTGCATAAGAAGAACTGGAAGTTCACCAGCTCCAGTGTTCTGCCAGCTTTACCAGGTCAGCTATAATGCTGGGGTCCCTGACCACTAAGAATGCATGTGTAAAGGGGAGAGAAAATATGTTAACAATTTTGAGGAAATGATTATCATATGTATGTTTATTCTAGGACAATCAATGAATATGTATGTAAAATACAGAAGCCTTCCTGTATTCAGCATGCATGATTTTTGGAGGAGATATCCCCTTGTGCATCTGGCCAAATAAAGAATGCCTGCTTCTTAATGCTACATTGGTGTTAAGGAGTTGGGGCTTTTTTTCCGAATTTTTGGTAATACAGACAGCAGAAGAGCAACATAATCCTTGGCCATTGATTCACACAAACTGGTGTGGATATCAACCCACTTTATTATGTTGTATTAATGTACTGATGACATATCACCATTCTGCACCTTTTGCTTGACAGGGTAATGCCTGGCAATGGAGCAAAGCAAGCTGGGTCTTAAATAGCCCCCAAATTAATCCCCTGATGTATAAAGGGGAGCTCCAAAAGAGCGTCCATATCTTACCATAGCTTTAAGTTCAGACATAAAAAACAAATAGCAGTAGAGAAACCATGCTTAGCAGAGTAAATACTGTAAGCATAGCTGTGTCAATCAAGATTATAACATACAGATAGATTTACAGCCTCTGGCCATATTAATTTCATGCCTAGTAACATGCCTATGCTGTTAATTTCTTTTCATGAACATTAGGATGATGTCCAATGTGTTTTGTCTGCCCTACAACATAAGGGCTTGCAAAACAGTCTAAAATATTTGCCTATTGTCCTGGTTTGAAATGAATTTGGGAGGAAAAATCCAAAAGGTGTCTTCTCTGAAAAGGCAGATTCCAGCAGCCCCTCCCCCAACTGCTTTATGAATTAAAAAAAGGGAAGCCCACGTGTCTTGAGTTACCCAGGCTATGCTGCAGTGGCTAAAAGGTGTGATCCCACTACTGACTGCCATGGGAGCTTTGACTTGTACCTTGCTCGAGCCCATGATCCTGACATTAAGAGTCTCATGCTCTACTGACTGAGCTAGCTGAGCCCACTTTCTTAAGCCCACAAGAAACACATGCCAAGAGAAAGGAATCTGGGGGAGGAAGTGAAGAAAAAGCATTCCACCGCTTCTCCTCCCCTTTCACTCTTAAAGGCACAAGACTTATATCTGGACCAAAATGACAGATGATAAGGATACCGGACCATAGAGTCATAATAAGATTTTTCACTTAGATAAAGTTTATGTTGTTATTCTCCCATGGGTACACATCCTTTAATGTCTGTTAAACTAGATACTGGCTGAAGATGAAATTTGTGAACAAGATGAAAGATTTGAAAATTTTGCTTTCCAAATGTGCAATCCTAGAGACTGTAAGAAAAGGCCAGCACTGACAAACATGCACTTAGAAGTATACCAAGATGTATTGGGTCTGGTTGAGATAGAGTTCATTTTCCCATAGCAGCTCTCACAGTGCTGTGCTTTCTATTGGCAGCTGGAAAGGTAGTGATAACACACCAGTGTTTTGGCTACTGCTGAGCAGGGCTGTCACAGCATCAGTGCTGTCTCTCAACACTACCCCCCCCCCCCTCCATCAAGGGGCCAGGGGTGGGCCAGACCCTGGGAGGGGCCATAACTAGGCCAGCTGACCTAATTTGACCA
>JAYDZK010000119.1:7755897-7767576 GCA_034509185.1 Euphonia xanthogaster | reverse complement strand
GCTGCTTGTAGTGCCAGAGCAAGCCGGGGTGACTCTGAGCACACACTTGGAGAGGCACTGCGACGGTGGGGGGGCGGGGGGGGGGGTATGCAGACAATGTTATCTTTGTATTGTACTGTTACATGCTGAGATAGATGCATGTTCATGTGTTTCGTGCATTTTTCAAACATTCTTGTGAACTTTCTGATGTTTTGGGAACTCCTTTGTCTGACTTCTTCACACTCCAGCTTATCTGCAGGACTTCCTGGGTGTCAGGTTATATTATATATTTATATTATATGTTTTATTTCTTCTCGTGTCACCATCCTGCTGTTCCACATCCTCTGATAAGATTTTAGTATGTCCTCCTTAATTTTAACATGGTATTCTCTAATTGTCCTCCTGTGGATGTGACAGCCTGGTCAGAGAGCGAGAAAACCAGATAAGGTTTCTCACGGCCGACTTGTGAGACTTTTAGGAAGTTGTAGAGAAACGATGATAGCTTGTTATTATAAACAACCCGTAGGTGGTGTTTTCCTACTCTCTGTTTTGCTGTTTTTCTCAAAGATTGTTTGTAAGAAAGGTGTTTTTGTTAATTAGCCAATCAGGTGAAATGTATCAGAACAGTCTATAAAAAGAGAGAGTTTTTTGGTATTAAAGCAGCTGCTGTACCAACCAGCCTTCGTGTGAGTCTGTGCCATTTCTTACTCAATAGCGACATCCTCCGGTGCTCTGGTTTGTGTCACGGTTATCACTTGGACAGGTTGGTCAGTGGATGGCCTTACACTGTTTTTAGTTACACAAAAGCCTTTTTCACGTCTTATGTTTTGCTAAGGTCTATAACATAGTACATTCATCACACTATTATTTCCATAAGTGATACATAGATATTATATTAATTACACTACTATTTCTATGAGCAATACAGTGCATACTTAAGCTGATAGATATTATACTTAACATGCAGCTAAAAAGAGTTATAATTGATAGTATTTCAAAATACTTATAATCACTAACAACATGCATAGGCTAATACATAAATGTGAATGCCAATATTATCTGGTCCTTTTTCACAATACCAACTCCTGTTGAAATTAATAGCAAGTTTACCAACTCACCACAACCAAATATAATAACACAGGTATATTTCCACAAATGCCAGTATTCAAAGGACGACAACCCTCTGCACCAGCTAGAAACCTTTGGAATAACAACTCACCTGTGATTTCACCTAGACCTCAAAAATCAGACACTTTAAAAACAATAAATACTGCTCCTAACAGCTTTTAATGTTACCTCTGATAGTTTTTAAGTTAATTTGTTTGTAATGTTCAAGTTATTAGTTGTACGTTTCAAGTAATTAACCTGCAGCGTGCACCTGGTAACATTGTACTTTAATAGCTCCTAGACATGATAGTAAACTGATAGAATGCACCAATAGCTAGAAAGATTGAGTTTAAAAAGTTTTCTATTTTAAAACAGAAAGGCGGGCTTATCACGGAATGGAATGGATTGTGTGCCTCATAGGAGAAGGAGAGGGTTGGTTACAAAGAGCCAGTCCCTGGTGTGAACACAAGCAGGTGGCTATTGGTCAGTGAGCTAGGTTGTGACCGATCAGAATCTTTTGAATAGCCTCTAAAAAGAGCAAGCACACGAATAAAGTCTCTCTGCTGCATGAAACCTTGATGTCGTGTCATCTCTCCGTCCCCACGCACCGCAACAACCTAACTCTCCTTCCAGAGATGATAGATTCTCATTTTTTCCCTAAGTTCCAGTCTAAGTTCTCTGTTTAACCAGTCCAGTCCTTTCCCCTGGCAACTTGTCTTTCTACACATGATGGTAGCTTGCTTCTGAATATTTAACAATTCCTTTTTTAAAGCACATCCAGAGTTCCTGGACTCCTTTGCCCTTCACGACTGACTCCCAAGGGGCCCTGTCAATCAATGTCCTAAACATGCCAAAGTCTGCCCAATGAAAGTCCAAGGTGGAAGTTCTGCTGGTGCCCTTCCTTACTTCACCCAGTATTGAAAATGCTAACACTTTGTGGTCACTATGCCCAAGATGGCCACCAACCACTACATCACCCACTAGTCCTTCTCTGTTCACAAACAACAGGTCTAGCAGAGCACCTCCTCTGGTAGGTTCATTTGCCAGTTATACTAGGAAGTTTTCTTCCACACACTCCAGGAACCTCCTAGACTGCTTCCTCTCTGATGTGTTGAATTTCCAGCAGACATTTGGCAAGTTGAAGTTGCCCACTGATACAAGGGCCAGCGACTGTGAGATTTCTGTCAGCTGCTTGTAGAATGCCTCATCAGCCTGTTTGTCCTGGTTGGGTGGTCTATAAAGGGCTCCCACCATGACGTCTGCCCTGCTGACCTTCCCCCGATCTTTACCCATAGGCACACAAACTTGCCATCTTCATCATCATCATCAATTTCAATATAATCAAAACACTCCGTAACGTACAGTGCTACCCTACCACCTCTCAGCTGTCTCATCTAAAGAGCTTAATAGCCTTCCATTGCAGCACTCCAGTCATGAGAGTCATTCCACCACATTTCCATGATAGCAATTGCATCATAACTTTCCTGCTGAACAATGGTTTCCAACTCCTCTTGCTTGCTGCTCATACTGTGTGCATTGGTGTAGATGCACTTCAGCTAGGCTAATGGCTTTGTCCCCATCACAGGCCTGCTGCCCTATAGCTCATCTCTAGTGAGCCTGGTCTTGCTCCCTTCCCCCTCTGAACCTAGTTTAAAGACCTCTCAATCAACCCTCCTAATTCTTGGGCCGTAACACCTGTTTCCCCTCTTAGTCCAGTGTACCCCATCCAACATGAGCAGGCCTCATGGCTTACTGTGTAAGCCACCCCATTGTTGAAAAACCCAAAATTCCACCTATGGCACTAGCCTCTTAGCCATGTAATAATCAGTTGAGTTTTCCTATTCCTTTCAGTATTTCCCCCTAATACTGAAGGAATCAAGGAGAAAACTAGCTGCACACCTACTCCTTTAGCCAAGTGCCCCAGTTCCCTGAAGTCCCTTTTCATTACCCTGGTAATTCTTCCTTCAGTCTCATCCCTACCCACCTGGAATACTAATAGAGGGTAGTAGTCTGTCTTGGTTTGAAAGACAGGTGTCCACCAAGGAAGGCAGAAACCTCCCTTGGAATGGAGAATATGACCCCTTTCCCTCTGAATTATTGTAATTTTGAAATTAAGGGTCTTTCAGGCAAAGATATGAGAAAAGGAATAACAGTTAACAAGGCAATAAGCAACAACAAACAAAGAACAGAAAACCCAATAAACAATCTCATGCTGCTCTTCAAGCAATTTCCCCTTTTGTGTAGTTACGGTTGCAGCAGGCAGGGGCACTGGCAGGCTTCCAGCTGGGCAGGGCAGGTGTGATGACTTTCCCTCGGCTGCAGGTGGCGCTGTGTCGTGAGTCTGGCCATCTTTCTCCATGTGGACAATGATGGATGCAGCCAGCAGGAAGGGATGGAGGAGGGGCTTCCTTTACCAACCCCCAGGGGCAGGTGATCCCGGTGCCCCCTCTGGATAGCAAAAGGAGCTGTAGCAGGAAACTTTGGAGCAAAAGTCCCGGAGTGGTAGATGAGATATATTAGAAACCCTGCAGCTGCAGCTGGAACCACGGGGCACGCAGGCGGGAGCCACAGGGTGTCCCAGCAAGGCAGGAGGTGCAGAGCTACAATGTAGAGAAACAAAATGAATGGCGGGGGCAGGGGCAGGCCAGCTCCTCCGCAGCAGCTGCGGCACACAGACCGGGATACATACCCTCTGGGAGGAGGGAAGGGCCTCGGCATTTTCCCCTTAGGCACCCGAACAGATGGCAAGGGTCCTTTTTTTACTGAGGTAGGGTGTTAATAAGGTCCCAGTTCAGTGGCAGCTCTCACAAGCAGAGGCTCACCCCAGGGCAGAAGAAGCAGGACCGGGCTGGGCTCCGGCAGCAAATTCCCTCCCCCAAGCAGCAGCTCTGAACGTTCTTCTCCTCCAAAGCTGAGAGAGACAGCTAACAGCTGCCCCAGCCCCTTCTTTTACCAGCCCAAATCTCTGGTATCTCTGCCCCTCCGAAAGATACCTCAGATAAGAGAAGTGCAGCCAGATGCCTTCCTCCCCTGAGCTTGGCCACTTCTTTTGTCTCTCTTAAATACCCGGTCTTATTGTTTCCTGTCAACAAACAAAAGAAAAGATTCTAACCCCCAACATAGTCAGAGGGCTGATACCAATCAGGCAGCTCCCTGACTTCATCTCTTACCCGGCTGTCCTGGGGTGACTTTATGATGCTGAATTGTATCCCCATTTGTCTGTTTAGCCCAGAAATAAGTTTTGCACCTTTAAGACTGGTTCCGAGAACAAAGGTGGGGAGGGAAGAAGCGCAGAGTTTGTTATCAGAAACTGCACTCTCCCCCCCACATCCTTCTCCTAGACTGTCTTGTCTGCAGCACGGACAGACAGCGAGAGAGCTCTCCTTTGCTTTTTAGTTAGTTTTTAGCTAGCTGAGGCAGAGAAGTTCCCTGGACTGTGGTTTTTCTTTTTCATGGAACTGTTTAAACCTGCTCTGGACTGAAAATCCAGAAGAGCACCGGGAGCTCACACCTGTGGCCCACCGGGGCCTGGCCTGGGCTGTGGCATTTTCCAGCGCCGGAGGGACTGATAACAGACTGAGTCGAGCTACAGCCCACAAAGGGGACTTTCTGAGTTTGTCATCTCTTTGGAGTGGCAAGAGGTTTTATTGTTTAATATTGCTCATTTTTTTGGGATGGTGAATGCTCTGACCATTAAATAAACAGTTTTTTTCCACTTTTCTCCTAGGAAATCTTTTCCCGAACCAGCTGGGGGAGGGGCCTCTAGAATCTGCTTTCTAGAGGGACCCCAACTCAGAGGTTTCCTCCATAATTTGCCCTAAACCAGGAGAGTATGTTATCACAGACGTGTTACTACCATCACTGATTGGCCCAGCCTTGGCCTACAGCACATCTGTCTTGGAGCCAGCTGGCATTGGCTCTGTTAGGCATGGGAGAAGCTTCTTGCAGCTTCTCGCAGAAGTCATCCCTGTAGCCTGCTGATGCCTATTGATTTTAGCCTTTTTTCCTTTATATATTCTCTGTATTATTTACACATATATTTGGAGCCCTGTAGCTTATTATTGCATTTGTAGCTAGTTTTCCCAGCAATTTTCCATGCCCTTTCCCTAGGCAGAAAGACAAAACATATTACAAAGCTCCTATCCCATCTTGGTTCTCCTTGTCTACTGTAATATATGTTATAAAATAATTCATGCTTATAGAGATAATGTATTTTATAAGATTGTAAAATCCAAACGAGCCTCTGATGGCAAGCAGCCCAGAGGCAGATGTCTACTTCGGAATCTTGAAATTCCTGAAGGCGGCAGGAGAACAATACCCCGTTTACTTATGAATAGACGTGGCCAACTCGATGATTGCCACTCTCTGGAGTAATCCAGAAGATGCCCAAGGACGATCATCATCGATCATCGATCATCGCCCAAGTGATACCATCCATCGAGATAGCAGAAGTCGCCAGAACGATACACCTGAATAAGTGACTTCCCCTGACATTATCAACACCAGCTACTGCTCAGGAAACAGCGATTGTCCAGCCCTGCACAGTGAAAGAAACTTTCATGCATATGCAGAGTTACAAAAGAAATCAGGACTCCTCTGCCTCAGGCATAAAAAAACTGTATAAAATAGCCCCGCAAGAAGCAGCGCTCATAAACAGAGGGAGATCTGATGTGATAGAGGTCAGATCTAGGTTCACCCAGCGCCGATCCCGGGCTCGACTCTGTCTCTTTGGCTGCGGGTTTTTGAGGACTATATTTTGGTCGTGGAAAATAAAATATTTCCAAATTTGATAATTTGGCTTTTTGATTGATCATTTATAACAGCTTCCAAGGTTGAAAACAGCTTTTCAAGACACATTTTCATAAACAAAGTACAGATAGTACCAAGGGGGGGGGGGGTTTCCAGAAAAGGGTTTAACCAGAAGGGGGAATTGCCTCAACACCTGTGCTTCTAATTGGGAATTCTTGTCAAATATGCTAATTTGCTAAACTTATAAAAACTGTATTCACCCTATGTGGGTGGGCTTTTGTGGATATTTTTCCAGAACTGCCCCTGGAGGCCCCCAATAAAGATCCACCTTTATATTACTTCCTATACTAATATTATCTCAAAAGTGTGCGTGGTTTCATTTCTAGGTTGAAAAAGGTATCACTCCCTGTTACCAAAACCTTGCCATGCAAACACAATACAGCTATAACTCTATGAACGAGCTGGATCTATGAGGTATCACTATGGCTATTATTCAAGAGATCCGTGGACACCTCTTTCAATCCCATCCAAGGAACCAGGAAAAGATCCAATTTCCTCCCAAACATAAAATATTAGAAATCAATATTAAGCAGGCTTTAGGTGTGGGATGCCACAAATTCAATCCCTCATTTTAAGTAGACCCAAGAGGGTCATTTTCCCACGCAATCTGAAATACTACACAAGCAAATAAAATTTATTCATTAACAACACTAGTAGAAATAAAATTTCTCCTCTTCAGCAGCTGCGTTGAGGAAAGAAACTTTTATTTGACCTCTGGAAGCAGCAAGACAAGTCATAGAATCATAAAATCATTAAGGTTGGAAAAGAAAGACCTCTAAGATCATCAAGTCCCACCATTAACCCAGCACTGCCAAGTCCACCACTAAACCATGTCTTTAAGCACCCCATCTATATGTTTTTTGAACATTTCCAGGGACAGTGGCTTCACCATTTCCCTGGGCAGCTTGTTTCAATGTTTTAAAACTCTTTCTGTGAAGAAACCTTTCCTAATATCCAATCTAAACCTCCCCTGGTACAACTTGAGGCCATTTCCTCTTGTCCTATAACTCACTACAGCCTCCTTTCAGGTAGTTGCAAAGAGCAAGAAGGTCTCTCCTTAGCCTCCTTTTCTCCAGGAAAAACAACCTGCCTTTCCTAAACCCATGTTGACTGGGCGTAATCCCCTGGTTGTCCTGTACATGCTGTGTGATGGCACTCAAGATGATCTGCTTCATAACCTTCCCTGGCATCAAGGTCACACTGACAGGCCTTGACAGGCCTGTAGTTCCCTGGATCTTTCTTCTGGCAGTTGGAGATGGGTGTCACATTTCCTCATCTCCAGTCAACTGTGACCTTTCTGGTTATCCAGGACTGCCGATAAATGAAAGTGGCTTGATGAGTGCTTCCTCCAGCGCCTTCAGTACCCTTGAGCGAACCCCATCGGTTTCCACAGACTTGTGTGCATCCAAATGGTACAGCAGATGGCTTACCATTTCGCCTTGGGTTATAGGGGCTTCATTCTGCTCCCTGTCTCTGTCTTCCAGCTCAGGGGGCTGGGTACCCTGAGAACAACTAACCTTACTATTAAAGACTGAGGTAACAAACAGATTAAGTATCTCAGCCTTTTCCTCATTGTTGAAGACATTTTTGGCACTAAGCTCTCATCTCTATTAGATAGGTTTATTGGCACAGATCAATCCTGAAATCTGGTAGCTCAAGCTGGGTGCCTCAAAAGAGGGACCCAGAACAAAGAAGCCCCTAAGCATTTATACCCTTACAGTTTATGCACCTGTTCTTTACACACTCTTTATGCACCTAGCACACGCCTCTTAGTCCAATGGTGATTTTTGGTCTGGGGTCTTCTAACACCTTATTGAATCCTTTCTCTGTTTCCTCTGTGTCTGTGCAAGCAGGCCATTAACAGTTCTTATCACATTGCAGCTTCTGGTGATGACCATAACCTCTATCTTCTGGTTTGTCATCTCTTTGGAGTGGTAAGAGGTTTTATTGTTTAATATTGCTCATTTTTTTGGGATGGTGAATGCTTTGACCATTAAATAAACAGTTTTTTTCCACTTTTCTCCAAGGACATCTTTTCCCGAACCAGCTGGGGGAGGGGCCTCTAGAATCTGCTTTCTAGAGGAGCCCATTTGGAGGTTTTCTCCCAAATTTGCCCTAAACCAGGACACTGGGGCCCAGGGAGGCAGCAGAATTCCCTGTGGGTTCAGTCTAGTCTGTATATTGGGCCCTCTGTTCCCATGTGTTGGTTTGGCATGGCCCGGTTTTTGGAAGCAGGAGGGCCACAGAGGTGGCTTCTGTGAGAAGCTGCTGGAAGCTTCCACCATGGCCAGCAGAGCCAATCCCTCATAGTTCTGAAGCTGGACATGCTGCTGGCCAAAGCTGGGCCAATTAGAGGGGTTGATAACCCCTCTTTGATAGCATATTTAAGGAGAAAATCCAAACAAAGTGGGGCATGCATAGTTTTTTCTTCTAGTCAGAGAAGAGGAGGAGGCAAGAACATGTGAGGGAAATGTGAAAAGTGCATATTATATGGCTCTATGCAGATATTTACTATATGCATTATGTTGTATTGATTAGTAGTGCTGTATTACCATTTTAATAGTATGGTAAATGTAGTCTTGTAGTTAAAGTGTAGTTTTTGTAGTTAACATAGAAACTATATATGTGGGATATTTTTTTAAAGAGAGGAAGGAGGTACTCGCACTGAGATAGCAGCCTCAGGATACATAAATCTTTCAGAGAAAAAGAATTTATTGCTCCCTTATCAGAAGAGACTAACTTCTTCCTGCTTCGTTCAGCCCTGAAGATGCCATCAGGATTAAGAGGAAGAAGGTGACACTGACCAGACAGAATCCTGGGTCTGAATGGAATTTATGCATCATGTATGAGATGTGTGAATATGCAACAGGCTATTGCTTTTAAGGGTTAATCCTCTGTATACGTGTGTGCTTTTCTGGGCTTACTTTGCCCAGAAAAGGTACCCTGACTGTCCGTAACTCTTTGTTTTTATTGTCTCGTATTGTCCTAACCCTGACTGTCCAAATTTTTATTGCTCTAATTTTATTACTATCTTTAGAACCATTTCATTACTATTAAACTTTTAAAAATTTAAAAACAAGTGATTGACATTTTTCACAGGAAACAACATTGGCGACACCAAGGTCAGTGGAGAAGGAGGGGGGAGGAGGTGCTCCAGGCGCTGGATCTGAGATTCCTCTGCAGGTCGTAGTGAAGACCACAGTGAAGCAGGTTGTCCCCCTACAGCCCATGGGGATCCACAAGGGATGCAGAGATTCACCCTCAGCCTGTGGGGAAGGTGCTCACACCAGAGTGAGTGGATGTGGCTGTGGTCCAGTGGGATACCCAGTGGAGTGAGAGGGTCCTTGCTTCCAGGCTGGAGCAGTCTGTCCTTGGAGGACTGCACCCCGTGGAAGAGTGACCCACGTTGCAGCAGTTCTGGAAGGACTGTTTGCCCAAGGAGGGAATTCGCGTTGCATCAGGTTTGGGAGGACCACTGCTTGTGAGAGTGGACCCATGCCAGAGAAGCTCACAGAGAACCGTCTCCTGTGGGAGGGACCCCACAGTGCAGCAGGGGAAGGACTCCTCTCCCAGAGCAGTGGAAGAAAATCTCGGGTGACGAACTGTTCAAAACCCCCATGCCCTGTCTCCCTGCACTGTCAGTGGGAAGGAGGGAGGGGCTGGAGGAAAAAAAGGTTTTCTTAAGGGCTTATTTTACTTCTCATTATCCTCCTCTGACTCTGTTAGTAATAAATTCACTTTGTACCCCTAAGCTGAGCCTGTTTTGCCCTTGAAGTGTTTTCTCCCAGTCCTTATCTCAAGTCATGAACCCTTTGTTAAATTTGTTTTTCTCTCCTTTGCTTAGCTGTGGCACAGGAGGGTGAGCGGGGGGCTTTTGTGGGTTCCTGGCATTTGGCCAGCGTCAAACCACAACATCCTCTCAGCAGGCAATCAGCTACAATAATTATCCTTCTGTTTTCCTTTTCAGAGCTGGTTGCAATACACCTGGTTGGCTGATTCTGCTTAGGCAACCCTCTAGATGGTCCTTCATTTATATCATTGTTTTCCTGGCCTTCAGTTTTCAAAGCCTCCTACCTACTCTGTAGGGGAACATGGGAAGTGGATGGAGGCCAGGAAGGGATTTGCCTGCCACTGCAAGCAGGGACCTGCCTCCATTCCCCCCCATCTCCTAAGTCCCTTCCTGCCTGTTGTAGAGAGGGGAGAGGATCCTCCACATCCTGAGGCGCATTTGGCTGGTTCATTTTCCTCAGGGCAGGTAGAGAATGGCTCCATCAGTCAATGTCTTTGACAGGTGTCCTTACGCTTCTTAACCTTTCCACCTCCTCTTTGAGTTGTATCACCAAGCAGAGCAGATCACTGACATGCTCAAACCTCACACAGGTGTTATCTCTGTTACCCTCTGATGACGGTGCCAGGCTCTGGCACTCCCTGTGGCCTGATACCTGGACCCCTGTATGTTTCCATAGACGCTCCGTTTGTGTTGCCACATCCTTTCTGACAAACACAGAGGACTAAACACCCAGCTGAGTGGAAACCATTCCTGAACTCTTGAGCTGGTGGGAGGGAGAGCTCACCTTCCTGCTCACCCTGCCTGCACCAACTGCCGCCCTGACTGATGCACCCGCACTGTTTGCCACATTCCCTAGAGCCACTTAAGATCTCCCATGGTGGTCCCGGCTATTCTACCTCCTCACCTGATTGGCTGATGTGAACTTCCTGGCCCTGACAGGGCTCGGCTGTTGCTTGATTGTCCCTGAATACAGGAAGCCCCCTGTACAGCCTCATCTAACAATTACCCCCAGACTTACCTCAGTTGCTGCTGCTTCCACTGCTGCCACCTCTCCTCACTGTGAGATCTAGGATGTTCTAAGTGATAATGTTTCCCTAAGGTCATGGGCAAATTATTCATTCTTTTATCTCTATTTTACATTGTTTCCTAAAATAATGTCTTCATCTTAGTGGAAAATTAACTATTTGCGATCTTCAAAAATTCTAAATATATGTAGTGGAAAGTGTTAGAACAAAGCAATCTCCTGATATTAGTCAGTATAATCTTTCTATAAATTATCAACTGAACAAAACAATGTGCCATATGTATCAGCCTATCATAGTGGAGTAGCTAAACTCTCAGGTTAATTAATTGTGGCTGTTTGACATGAGTAAAAGGCTTAAAACCCTCTGAAATTAACAAACTCAAAAGATCTTTTGTCAGTTCCAATCTTTTTGGCCTGCCACGGTTTGACACTGGCCCAACGCCAGGCACCCATGAGAGTCACTCACTCACCCTCCCCTGCCACAGCTGAACAGAGAAGGAAAAAAAAAGTTAACAAAGGATTCCTGAGTAGAGATAAGGACTGGGAGAAAACACTTTAAGGGCAAAACAGGCTCAGCTTTGGGGTAGAAAGTAAATTTATTACTAACAGAGTCAGAGGAGGATAATGAGAAGTAAAATAAGCCCGTAAATCAGCTTTTCCCCTAGCCCCACCTTCTCACTGGCAGCACAGGGAGACAAGGCATGAGGGTTTTGGTCAGTTCATCTCCGAGATTTTCTTCTGCTGCTCTGGGAGACGTGTCCTTCCCCTGCTGCACTGTGGGGTCTTTCCCACAGGAGACAGTTCAATGTGAGCTTCTCTGGCATGGGTCCACTCTCACAAGCAGTGGTTCTCCCAAACCTGATGCAATGTGAATTCCCCCCTTGGGTGTGAAAAACGCAAATCACTTGTTTTTAGAATTTTAAAAGTTTAATAGTAATAAAATGGTTATAAAAATAGTAATATAATTAGA
>JAYDZK010000119.1:7568611-7602065 GCA_034509185.1 Euphonia xanthogaster | reverse complement strand
AGAGAATATATAAAAGCAAAAAGGCGAAAATCAATTTGGTATCAGCACAAGAGCTCTTCATCTGCATGTATAAAAAAATCAAGCAAGGCAGGCAAGAAACTGGCATGGCTGAGCAAGGACCTGCTCTTCAAACTGAGGAGAAAGAAATTCACAACCAGTGGAAGCAGGGTCAGGTGCTGGGAAGAGTACAGGGATACGGTTGAGATGTGTAGGGATGGGATCATAAACACAAAGGCACAGATGGAATGGGACTTGGCAAGAGATGTGAAGAATAGCAAAAAGGGATTCAGTAAGTACATAGGTCAGAAAAGAAAGGCCAAAGAGAGTGTACCCCCCTCATAAATGAGAAAAGTGATGACAATGGATATGAAGAAGGCTGACCTGTTCAATGAGTTCTTCACCTCATTCTTCACTGTCAGTCAGGCTTCCCACATCGCTCAAGTCCCTGAACTTCTAGGTGAGGGTTGGAAGAGACAAGTCCCTCCCACTCAGTGAAGAGCAGGTTCGATTCTGCTTGATGAAATTGAATGTACACAAGTCTATGGGGCCCAATTACATGTATCCAGGGTCCTGAGGGAACTGGCTGATGTTGTTGCCAAGTCACTCTCCATCATATTTGAAAAGTCATGGCAGTCAGGTCAAGTCTCCAGTGACTGAAAAAAGAATCACTCCTATTTTTAAAAAGGGGAGAGAGGGAGACGCAGGGAACTAAAGACCAGTGAGCCTCACCTCTGTGCCTGGGAAGATCATGGAGCAGATCCTCCTGGAACCAATGTTAAGGCACATACAAGACAAGGGGGTGATCCATGATAGACAGCACAACTTCACCAAGGGAAATCATGCCTGACCAATCTGGTGGACTTCTATGATGGAGTGACTGCAACAGTCAACAAGGGAAGACATACTGATATCATCTACTTGGACTTCTGTAAGGCCTTTGAAACAGTCCCACAAGACATCCTTATCTCCAAACTGAAAAGACATAAATTTGAAGGGTGGACTTTTCAGTGGATAAGGAATTGGCTGGATGGACACAGCCAGAGAGTTGTGGTCAATGGGTCTATGTCCAGGTAGAGGCCAGTGATGAGTGGTGTCCCTCAGGGCTCTGTCTTGGGACTGGTGCTCTTTAATATCTTTAACACATAAAGTGAGATTGAGTGCACCCACAGCAAATTTGCAGATGGCATGAAGCTGGTGGTGCAGTCTACACAACAGAAGGAAAAGATGCCATCCAGGGGGACCTGGACAAGCTCGAGAAGAAGGACCTTGTGAAGTTCAACAAGGCCAAGTGTAAGGTGCTGCACCTGAGTTGGGTGCAACCCCAAACATGAGTACAGACTGGGAGAACTCATTGAGAGCAGCCCTGTGGAGAAGGACCTGAGGGTTCTGGTGGACAAAAAACTGGACATGAGCCAACAGTGTGCACTTGCATCCCAGAAGGCCAAATGTATCCTGGGCTGCATCAAAAGAGATGCGCCCAGCAGGTTGAGGGAGGCGATTCTCCTCTTCTACTCTGCCCTCATGAGATCCCACATGGAGTACTGTATCCAGCTCTAGGATCTCCAGCACAGAAAGGGCATTGACCTGTTAGAGTGGGTCCAGAGGAGGCCACAAAGATGATTAGATGGATGGAACACTGTTGGTGATGAGTTTAAATGCAAAGGAAAATCTAAATCTAAATATATATATATATATCGACCATGAAAATAATACACTGATGCAGTGTAATAGTTTTGGGCTTGGCAGGTATTATCTTTCTCCTTTTCTCTCTTTTTCTCATGCAAGCTCCCTTTTATTTAATTTTGTTACAGATAAACAATCACCTTCTCATTGGTCCCTATGATGCCAAAATGATTTTTGCTTTTATATATTCTTCATATATATTCGTAGCTCTGTAGAGAGTTATTATATGTAGTTTCTTAACTTCAGTATTTCAGTACTTTTCCTATTAGATAAATTTGTGATCTCGCTTCTTATGGGAATCAAGGACAAGACACCTTACCAAGACAATTTGCCATAAACAACTAGCAAGGAAGGGGGACTTCAGAAAGGGGTTGAACCAAGAGGGGGAATGTGGTGGTGTTCGCAGGGGTCCCAGGACAGGGGAAGAGATGAGAATCTTGACTCCATGTTTCAGAAGGGTGATTTATTATTTTATGATATATATTATATTAAAAGAAAATTATATATTAAAACTAATCTAAAAGAATAGAAAAAGGATTTCATCAGAAGGCTTTCAAGGAATAGAAAGGAATGATAAAAGCTCATGACTCTCAGAGAGTCTGAGCCAGCTGACTGTGATTGGCCATTAATTAGAAACAACCAACATGGACCAATCAAATATGCACCTGTTGCATTCCACAGCAGCAGATAATTATTGTTTTTCTTTTCCTCTGAGGCTTCTCAGCTTCTCAGGAGAAAAAAAATCCTGGCAAAAGGATTTTTCATAAAATATGTCCGTGACATACCCTCTGCTTGCAGGCAGGTCCAAGGGTCAGAGCAGACCCTACTAGCTTGGCAGAAGGGGTCCAAAGAGTAGTTTTTAGGGTTTAAAATGTAACACAGTATGGTAATATAATGGTTCTTATAGGCTGTATGTAAATGCTGTAGGATTTGTATCTTGGACTAGATTGGTTAGTGAGCATTAGAATATTCAACACAGAAGAAGATTTATTGTATTGTAACAGGAACCTCACTCTCATTCTTTTTACCACGCTCTTGCCTTCTCTCTCTTTCCCACTCTCTTTGCTTCTCTTGGGCCTGCTCTGAGCTGTGGCTGGTAGCTCCAAGCAGGGCCCTGCACCCAGGCCCTTTGCAATAAACCTCAAGTTCCAAGACCTGGCTTCAGAGATCTCTCATCTCTGTCTGTCCTGACTGTCCTACCCCCCATCACTCCTACATAATAATATATTTTCTGTTTAAAACTTGTTTGGCTTGAGTTACCTGTTGGGTATTAAACAGTTTTCTGTGTAAGCAAACTGTTCCCCAATGGGAGTATGCTACTATTTTACTGTTTTAACACAGCATGGTTCCTGGGTTGTGAAGACCAGACATCTGTTTTAATGTTTAATGTAGTCAGTATTCATCAGCATCCAGGAACATGTGGTTCCAAAACTTTGAGAGGTAGCATAGACATTCTTATTAGTACATTAGAATGATAAGGCCTTTCAAAATACTGTTCAAAGAGTGTTTGTGTGTAGTATATTTTGGACAAACATTTGAAGAAATATGTATCTTGGCATTCTCAGTAAGACCCTGACTAGGTAAGGAAACATTTGTGAAGAGCAAATGATGCTGGTTGCCTCTTCCTCCTGGGCTTGCTTCCCACCAGCTGCCGTTGATTGCTCCAGTAGCTGCCTGGCCTTGGCTAGTCCAGGGCCAGCCCTTTGCATGCTAATTGATTTTAACAGCATCTGCTCCAGATTCCATTCCTCCTGTCAATCCCTCACCCATCCTTATGAGCCACTTCAGCTCAAGGTGCAGTTTAAGAACAGACTCATCACCCAGGTTCCTCTCCTCAGAAATTAGAGCGAGTGGCAAGCATGGTGCTCTGCACCAGCTGGGGTCCAAACTATTGAAGTTCTTGTCTATTTCAAAGCAGATCACTTGTAATTCTTCTATTTTCATTTGCAGTTGTTTATTAGCCTCTAGAAAAGCTTCTTCATATGCTTCCTTAAGACTTTAATTAGTTCACACTAGAAGGAAGTCCTGCTTTGTCAGGGAGATGATTTATCTTCACAGATGGAGTGGTTCAGAATGGGCTCCCAGGGAGGTGGTTGAGTCACTGTCCCTGGAGGTTTTTAGGATGAGGATGGATGGATGGATGGATGGATGGATGGATGGATGGATGGATGGATGGATGGATGGATGGATGAGGCACTCAGTGCCATGGTTTGACTGTAAGGTGATGTTAGGTCACAGGTTGCACTCCATGTTCTCCAAGGTCTTTTCCAATCTAGTTTATTCTGTGATTCTGTTTTCCTCATTTTCAACATTTACAATTTCTAAAAGGTGCATTTGTATTTTTATTACATACTTCATCCTAGTTTTAGCCAGAACAAGGAAGGGTGTACTTTGGGGAACGAATTAACTAGTGTGGTATGTTTTGAACACAGGCATTTCAAGAATATCTGCCAGCAGAAAATAGGCAGTGGTGTTCAGAAGCTGAGAGGAGGTGCAGATGGTCGGGTGCCAGTTTGCAGAGTGTCCCTACACAGTATAGGGATGTTTATTTCCTTGTGTGTGTTTGTGGAACTTGTCAGACATAAAAGGAGAGCTCTGGCTGAAGTTGAAAACTTGTATATTTCAATGTCAACCTTTATTTACCAATTTTTTTAGAAGGATTGATTTTTTTTTGATAGAACTGGGAAGATCAAAACTTCTGCATGCAAAGTCTAAGCCAGTTTATTAGTTAGCCAGAAGAGGGAGCTTAGTAGGGACAACTGCTATTTGGTTTGAAAGGCCTGAATTTTAAATACAGAACCTGACTTCCTTTCCCTTAGGAAGTTGAAACATTAATTTGAATGCAGGTTTTTTGAGTTTTGAACTACTAAATATAAATTTATATTTTTATTTTCCTCCTTTGGGTACAAGCTACATTTCTTAGGTAGTTTGTTAATTCTTGCTTTTTTGCTCATACTCCACTTAATGCTTGTTGACATCAGTTCAATACAATCTGTGGCTGAAGTCATGCTCTTAACATTCCCACCCCCCCAAATCTTTCTTTAAAGTATTAAATAAAGTTGGGTAATGAGCAGGTGTGTTTATACAAATGCATATGCTTATCTATGCAGCTCAAGACATGAACAATGAGAAAGTGATTGCAGAGAGAAACATCAGATCTCTTACAGACCACAAGAACTTGTGTGTGGCTGAAACATGTTTATAACAATAGCACATAAACCTGTTCATAGGCTTTGTCTGAGAGGGCTGGCTTATGAGTTCTGCTATTTGAAAAATATTTTGTGTGCAAAGCACTGAGAAATGCAAGGATAACAGAATATTTCAGGAATTAAACTGCGTTTTGGAAATATCCAAGAGGCAAATCAGATCATGCTCATTTTGTTCTTTGATTTCCCACTGAACAGTTTTCTTTGTTTTGCTGTTGATTGTGCTGTAGAAAATTTTTATTCTATTTCTCTTCACAGCTGCACAGCCTTAGGCATGGTGCATGAAAATGGAGGGATATATATTATGTGATTCTGATACCTGAATAGTCTCTCCTTAGTTCTTGCTGATTTTGAGGTATTTTAAAATCCTCTCATTATAGGGAAAATGCTGTGGCTTAAATAGTTTAAATTTGTACCTAATTCTGTGCTAAAATGTAGATTTCACTTCCCGTTGAGTGCTGGCTCAGTGCTGTGACAGCTAACAAAAGGTACAAACAGCCTACTGCTACTGAACAGTTAACTGGGTTTTGGCATTGATTTATTCTCTTAATCTCTCAACAGAAAAGTTGTTCATTAACAGGAGATGAAATGACTTTGTCAAACTTGAATACATTTGGCTAATAGGAACATTCACAGCCTAAGACAAATGGAAGCAAGAATCACAAAGATGGATGTTTTCAGCACTCTGAGGGGTACCTTGATTTTATTTGATTTCTTTGTCCTGTGTGAGTAGAAGGATGCTGACTGTACCATTAGTGACACTGTGCTGTTTGAAGCCCCAGGGACTGGTGCTTGAGGAGCAGCATTCCCTGAAAAGCACAGTGGGTTGCTGCATGAGAGGGGGCCAAGCTGGCAAATTGAAGATCAGGGTTCAGTAATGATCTCTGATTATTACATCTCTTCAGGCCACTAGGCAGGGAATAATGTTATTTCTTGAAACAGGACCACCTTTTTGTATCAACCTTTTTTAGAGCTGGAGCACCTTTTAGACAAAAGCTGAATAGTCTGGAGAATATAGTTGATGCAGAAGGAATGCCCTGTGCATATGTAATTTAAAAGTAGCTAGGAAGAATTACAGCACTCTTCATCAGGCATGACTTTCTCTTATGGTCTTTGTTTCTCCTAATTTAAAATTATTGTCTCAATTTAAAAATGTGGCTTAGCATCTCTAGTGGAGAAAAAATATGAAAGAACTGAAAGAAGGGGGAACTGTGAGCTGTGAAGCCTTTGGGTGTTTGCAGTGCAAGATGGGTTTAGGTGTTGTCATCTCACTGTAGGGGAATTTGGCAGAAACCTTGCACTGGTATTTTTTTAAGTGCCTCCAGGTGTCAGTCATGTGACCAGGACTTTTACAAGAAGAAGGGACACTTGCATGTCCACTTGCACTTCTCCTGACTGCCTGCCCATCTTTATAAACAACCCTGCACATGCTCTAGCAATCCCTAACAACCTCAGAGTTTCTCAGTCAGTGGCGAGCAGAGTGCCCACCCTCAGTGACATCTAAAACTTTTGAGCAAAGAATGTGACTTGACCACATAACTTTTTTTCATGAATAGACCTCTTGTTTTTAATTTGATGAGCAAGGAACTTTCCAGTCCTGTCCTTCAGCTTACAGTCTGTCTTTAATTTGCAGAAAGTTGCATTCCAGTTTTTCAGACATATATAAAAGGTTTAACAGACCTTTTTCACTTTGCTAGAATTTGTGTTACGTTATCATGAGATTTGTGCATTTCTTTCTGTCTTTTTGTGTTGCAAAACCACAGCATAGCAGAAGTTGGCTGGGACCCTTGGAGATGAGTGCAGGGTCAGCTGGAGCAGGTTGTCCATGACATTGTCTGGTCAGGTTTTGAATATCTCCAAGGGTGGAGCCTCCACAGCCTCTCTGTGCAGCATGATCCTGTGTTTGACCACCCTCACTGAAGAGTTTTCTGCTCCCTCCCCCTTTTTTTTTTCCAATTAGATATTTAAATAATGAGCATCATGTAATATTTTGACAGCTTTATGGAGTTAACGTTTTTCCCAACAGTCAAGTTCACTGGAGAAGTATTCTCTGCACCAGAAGAGATGGTTGTGGCATTACTGGGGGAAAACTGCTGTGCAGATAAGTTGTGTAGGTTCTCCTTTCCCTAAATTCTTAAAATTACAGAGCAGTAGCAGTGCAACATGAGAGTGGGGGACAGGCACACAGTGGACTAATGACACTATAGTTATGTCATCCAAAAAAAAAAAAAAGTTCTTTCACGTGTAGTGGTTGTCTGTCTTAGGCAAGTACACAAGAAAAATGGCTGCTTTCTAAGAAATCAGCTTATTGCCTTAGAATTGGAAAAGCTTACAGAGGTACTTGAGTCTCAGCATGCAACAAATCAACACAAATTTTCCAAGCACTTACTGTAGGGTTTCATTATTCCTCCCTTTGATTTCTGGAGCCCTTTTGATTATGGAGTAAAACAACTTAAATTTTTCTTTTATGGAATTAACTGCAGTTTTTCTACTCAGTCTAAGTGCTGTATTGTAAATTTCTCTCCTGGAAGGTGGTAGTTTTTTACCCCACAGTTCTCTTGCCACTGGAGCTAGTTATATTACTGGGCAGGAATGGTATAGTGGTTTTTATTCCTCATATATCTGAATATCCAAAGCACAAATGCAGAAGTAATTCTGAAATGCAGAAGTGAGGATTGATCTGCAAGGGTGATATTTAAGAAAAAGTATCTTGTTACCTGCTCATTGAGATTCAGGCACATTACCACTGGGTAGCATTTTAAGACATTTGGACTGCTTTCATTTATTTACACAATACTGGATTTTGTACCCCACAGTTTCAGACTAGAACATCAGTATGTGTTGTTATCTCTTTTTCTCACCTACCCAAACCTTGAGGAGTTAACTGCTGTTTTTGGTTCTTCAGAGGTTTGTTCCTTCAATTTTGTTATTCTTAAGAGCGAGATATATATTCCTTGTTTTTACTCAGCATTCAAGGATTGAGTTTTCTCATCTTGGAGATTAATTCCTTTGCTAATTTACCATAGTGGTGGCTGATTGTGAAGTTGTGGAATTGTGGAGGGTTGGAGGAATGAGTGAAGCACATGAGAGGGCGCTCTGTGCTCAGGCGTTCAGCAGGGCCTGGGATCTCATTTCAGCTCTGTGCAGAAATTCACATTTTTTAGATACTTTTAAGTGGAATTTCGTTAATTTCTTTCCACAGTTGGTGCTGTTCTTGCTGCCTATTGTGTTTTCCTGACATCAGGCAGGAGTGGCTGGCAGGGCAGTGCTGGCAGATCTGGCTCCTGAGGCTGCAGTGTCACTGATGCTCAGCAGTGGAAGGAGAGCAGCTGCTCTGAGCTGTGCTTTCTGAAATGCTTTGCTTTACACTCACTTTATCTATACACATTTGGGTTTCTTTGCATTTTAATTGTTTGCTCTAATTTTGTTACCCTACTGTCTATAAGCCCCTTATCCCCATCTGTTTTTCCTCTTGCTACAATTACATTATTTGGTGCTTTGATTAATCAAATCACCAGCAACCATGTCTCAGATGTTTTTGGTTTTGTTCTGCAGCAAATAGTCCTGTTTTTCTTAGGGTTTGCCATCCTGGGTTTGTCCCAGCTCTCTGAATTTATGCTGTAGTTCTGGTTGGCCAAGGACTAGAATTTGAGAGTGCCCAAGATGTTGTGGATGATAAGGAGTGCATCAAGCCCTCCTCTCCTTTGAGAGCTGCCCATTGGTGGCTGAGTGACAATAAAGAACAGGAGGGGATTCAAGGATGCTGTACCTGGTTTCTCTGTGATAGACAAGAGTGCTCTTACAAACCTGCATTTCTTCTTTGGGTATACAGGCTGATACATCATGGCATTTCTGGATATCACTGGATCCTCATCACAGAACTATATTCTCAACCAGTCTCTGAGGAAATTCAATTAAATTGAGAGTTTATGAGAGCAAGTAGACAGGAGAAAACACGAAAAATGGAGAAAGCAGGAAATTGCCTTGACTAGCAAGTCAGTAGGAAGCACTCAAGGATACCATTTACACAGTGTGCTACACTGTGCCAAGGGCAAGAAAACCCAACCAATTAGCAGGGGCCTTGCTGAGAGCTCCCTGACAGCTGAAAATACATCCAGGGCTTAACATTCCATCTTCCTGGCCTTATAGTGCCAGCAGGGGTTTGTTCAGGTCATTCCATCTCACTCCCTGCAGCCAAGTGAGATGTGAAGTGGCTGCGATCATGTACGAGTAGGAGATGCAGCACAGGGATAATTGCTGCATTAAGCACAGGCATTTTCTGAGACAAGAGCATGATGACAGTTCAAACTAATGCAAACAGTGAAGAGGTTTGTGGCAATTATTTTTCTTTTTATAACCTGTTGTTCTCTGAGTCGCTGCTCCATTTGTGTCTGAGGGCACTGAGGTCTGAAGTGCTGCACAAAGCAGGTGACATTTCCCTTTTGCCACAAGCATCTTTGTGCATGATTTCTCGTTTGCTCCAAAGAGGAAATTATAAAGCCCCTTGTGTTACATGGAACAACAGAAATAATTGCTATTTATCAGCTATTATCCACTGCTATTTATCAGCTATTATCCACTGACAGAGAATTTGCCCCTGAAGTTTAAAAGAAAGGTTGAACAATATTGTAGTTTCTATCATGCAGTGAATGGACACTCTAGTTTCAATTTTATTTTCTGGATTTATGTTAGTGTTGAACTCTTCCTTTCTTCCCTTCACTCAGGAATGTCAGGTTTCTGTCCTGGAGGTCAAATAACTGAATTTCTCAATAAGTTCTTAGAAGTCTATCATAGACACAGTTTTTTATGCTCTTCAGTGCAGTTATTTTTGCAATTTCTGATGACTTTACCAGAAGTTGGCAGTGGTATGCAAATTCCTGTACTGCTTTTTTCATTCTAAAACAGCTCATAGAAAAAAAATATTGATATATATATATTCATATTATCATATTAATATTGATGTATATAAAAATATAATAAAGGCATTTTTCTTAGTGTCCAGTGTTTGAGACTGTTCTCCTCAGGCAGTGTATGTGATGGCTTTTGTTACTCAGGGTCAAAATCCTATTCCATGTGCTTTATAGGTCTGGAACTGAAAACTATTCCTTTAGTTTTTCTTGTGTTAGAGCTAATACAGTGCTCACTTCCCCTAATGGAAAACTTATTTTTTATTTAGACAAGTGTTAAATTCATGGTTTTATGATTCATTTTTCATGAACTTCTTCAAAGATGTATACCAAGCCCTAGATTTTCTGGATGCTAACAAAGGGAGAACATACTTGAATGAAACATTTGTTAATAGAGGCTTGTCTCATATGGGAAGTGGAAAGAAACTTTCTTGAAACACTGGAGAATGGGTAGTTCAGGCATAATTTTTCAACTTTTTTCAGGGTGAAAAAGGAGGTTTAATTTTTGCTAAGTATTTTACTCCTTGTGGCTATCTGCTTGCAGGCTCCTGTCCTTCACAAATAAAACACAAAAAGCAGTGCAAGACATAGCAGTAAGGGGAGTGTGAATTATACAAAATAAATAATTAAACAATTTAATGATAATTTAATAATTACTGATTTATGTAATTAAAGGTGATTTTATAAACCCACATCCTCACAAGCACTGGGATCCATGTGTCACAGAATCACACAGAGCCTTCTTCTGCCTCTTTGAGAGCTCTGTTCCCCTGTGATAGGAGGTGTTGGCTCTTCCATGGGAATTGCTGTGCTGAGACTGCAGGGCCACATGGTGGAGTTTAAGCCCTAATGGGTAGGAGATGGTTAAGGAAAGAGGAATTGTGGGGTTGGTTTTCCTGGCAAAGATGTCAGGCAGCTGTCAGAGATTTTGGGGCTCTCTGTCCTCGAGGTTACATTTGAACTGTTGTATCTTCATTATCGCTCATGGGCTTCTCAAGAACTGAATTTCTGAGCCCATTTGTCCTGGGAAGCCATAACATCTGGTGGAATTCAGTTTCATAATTTTTCTGAATGTGTGAAAAAGCTGGTGAAAGGTGGTTTTAACCCTGGTAACATTCAGTTCTGTGTTTTGCTGGACAGCTCCCCCCTGAGTTGGGCAGGGCATGGTTGAGTCCTGCCCCACTCTGTTGGACTTTTGCAATAACTCAGGATAGGAATTCTGGACATATTTCTTTATTTTTATTTTCTGTTTATTTTTTCTTGCACTGTAATTCATTCTTAATTGGCCCAAAATACAAAATAAAGGTTCTCCTTTGCTTTTCCTTTACCAGATGAGTAGGAACTGGAAAACAATCTAATATCAGATTTTGTTGTTGTGTAACCTTTAGCCCCCCTTAGTTATCACACAGGAATACCTGTAAATTCTTGATCATCTTTGGTTTTCATTGCTTAGACATCTTGTTTTGGCCCTGATAGCTCTCCTGCAGTGAGCCAGTGTTACTGGAGGTTTGTGATCACTAATAGTGATTAATTTTAATGACAGTTGCCCTGAATCCTCTCCCATGCCTTTAGAGATACATGTCAAGCTTCAAGGCCTCTTATTCATTTAAATGTTGTCTGGGAACACAGAGTAGTAGTCTCACTCGGGAGAATTCAGATGTGCGATGTGCTCATGTTTATTTTATGGTGATACATCTCATTCAGTTGCCATTGTTACCAGGCTGTGTAAGGAAATTACTTTTTATCATGAGTAGGGTGGATAGGAAATGCATGCAACTGTATTTCAGGGAGTAAATTTTTCATGGTTATAGCCCATGGGTACTAAATAAAAAATGTCAGCTTCTTGGATTTGGTTGCACTCTGAAAGTGTGCTAAGAAATAATGGCTTTTGTGACTGTTTGGGAAAGGACAGCTACAGCACTGAGCCCTCCTAGGCTTAAAGCAGAAAATATGTGCACTTAATTCAGATTAAAATGTTTGGTATTGCAAGGTACAGCCAGTGAGGCTTTGGAAAGCTTAAGAGAATAGGGAATGTAGCAAAAAAGGAGCGTGGATAAGAGGAGTGTGTATAGTAAATGTAGCTTTTTAAAGAGTCTAAATTAGTGTTCCAATGAATAAAAAAGAAATCAGTTGCCTGTATGGTTTTGTGCCCTCCCACATTTGTTCTGCTTGATCTCACACTCTGCACTGAGTGAGGATACTGATCCTGGAGTCTGCAGAGGGAGCAGCATCGAGCTCTCAGTTAATGATCCAAACCAGCAACTCACTCCTGGCTCAGACACATCCATTGTCTCTCGTGCTCTCACACAATTTCTCCTCCCAAATACTAATGCTTTTGTTCCTTTTTCTTCTGTGTCCCCACACAACATTGTTTGTATTTAAAATTGGTTTTATATTTTATTTTTTATTAAATTTTGTTTGTACTAAACAAAAAATCACAGAAATGTAATTTTTATTGTTTGTTAGTTTAGAGTGCTCAGTACTGTTAAGTACAGTGATTAATCATATCTGGAACTATAAATATTTTTATGCATTTGTAAATACGGTGCACATTGTGTTGGGTTTGGTTGGTGCTTCATAAAAACAGGAAAATTTAAAATTTGTATGAAAATAACCATCTGTATTTCACTAATTAAAATTTACTGCAGCTTCTGTGAATTCATGTTTCATAAAATCACACTGTAGAACAGAAAGAAGCAACTTGAATGTAGCAGATCTACAGCTCTCCATTCTGTTGATCTCAGTTGAAGACAGTTTTGCCAGGAAGGTAAATGCAGTGAGCACACTATTCTTTCAAATGCTGAGACCTCTGAAGGGCTTTGTGTACATTTAACTGAATTTTTTGCTTTCTACCATGATAAAGGAGGCAGTGTTTACATTTTACTTTAGGTATCTCTGCAAATCTCTATAGTGCTACATCCCCCAAAAATTCTCTCAGTACAACTTAAAGAAAGCTTCTTACCTGGTTATTTTTCTTTCTTTGGGGTTGCTCCAGTCCCTTGGCCTCTGGAGTGAGCAGTAGCACTGTTCAAATATTCACACTTTCAGTATTGTGTAGCCTTTAGGTTCAGCCTGAGGTTGTGTTTGAGGAACTGGCTCTGAAGATCAGGTACTCACAGTTGTGGGGGAACTTCATCTGCTGATTTTTAGTGAGGTGGCAAGAATAAAGGTGGAGAAACACATACTGTTTGTGATCTAGGGGTACAAAAATTTTAATTGCTGGAAATAGACAGGAAACTGGCACAATAAATTTTTTTTTACTCTTGAAGTATTTCCCAGCTTCTAAATGACTAAAAAGCCTTGAACAATGTCTGGCAAGTTTTTATTTTACCTGAAAACAAATGGAGGATATGAATATTCATCTCATAATCTAGAGAAGGCTAAATTTGCAGTCAAAAATTTAAGCAGAGATCCAAAACAACTGGTTTTTATAACCCAAAGGACCCTGAGACACTTGCACCAACAAAAGTTGTTTTGTTTCTTATTCCCCACTCACAAAAATTAACCATCTGCTCATTAGAAGTGTTACAAATGGAAGAGCTGAAATGGGGCTGGTATGGCTTGCAGCTTTTTGGCAGCTGCTGAGAGCCATAGTAGGGTTTAGTAGTACTTTTCCTAGAATCACAGAAGGGTTTGGGTTGGAAGGGAACTTAAAGCCAGCTTGTTCCAGCCCCCTGCCACAGGCAGGGACACCTTCCACTGTCCCAGGTTGCTCCAGGCCCCGTCCAACCTGGCTTTGGACACTTCCAGGGATGGAGCAGCCACAGCTTCTCTGGGCACCCTGTGCCAGGGGCTCAGCAGCCTCAGAGCCAAGAATCTTAAGTGGCATGGAGGTGCTGATATGAGAAATAACAGGATGCGTGAGCACAGTTCACATCCCAGCCATGCCTGTGCCACACACAGTGAGGTCACTGAAGAAGCCTCTGCCACATGTCACAGGCATGTTCTATAGTGCACACATTTGGAAGACTATTGTGAAATTTCTGTTGTTCCTACCAATGCAAGACTCAATCCTTTGGGAGCTTCAAGTCCATATTCAGTGCTTATTGTAACACAGAATTCACATGAAAGGGCTTGGGTGGGATGGGACCTTTGAAGACCACAAGTCTAAATGTCTTTAAATGTGCATCTTTAGGAGTTGTACAGTTTTTGGAACAAGCTGTGGAACAAGAAGATACAGAGATTTTATAACTGAAAGATTTTAATGTTGGTGCCTGCCTGGGACATGTGCTGAGATCCTTCATGCAGTTTGCTGGTTGTAATGTTTGAGGAGCACATGAACAGTGTGTTCAGGTGCCTAATATTTCATGGCTAAACCCTCGTTGGGGGCATCTCAGAGCTACAGAAAGTGACAGCTTTCAAGATAATGCCTTTATAATAAAGGTAATAAACTTTAAACAGCTGTAAGTTTACTTGCAGTCTGCTTTCCAAATAGGTTTCAGTTATCTTTGCAGCCAAATCTCTTTTCAAGATGTTCTGAAAAGTAAAAATCAAGTAAATACATTTTCAGCTCTAGTTTTTTTGATACTGCTATAGCTGGGTGAACTGGGGAGCTGGCTGATGTATTTCAAAGGATTAATTGAGATAATTTTTGAGTTAGTTTGATTGGACATGATTATAAGCTTAGCTGTGAAATAAGAAGATTCTTGTTTTTGCATAACTGAATAGTAGTTGGTGCTGAAAAACTCATGCTTAGAACACTGACACTTTTCTGAAAGATAAGTATGCTAAATAAGACTGACCTTGATGTTGAAATGAGCAAGGGTAATTGCTAATAGAGAAGATGATGAATTAAGATTATCATCTATTGAGCTGGCACTGGCAGCACCCACAGCTGTCACAGTGGTGGCCAAGCTGCAGGAAAGGAGAGCACCTCTTCAGGAAGGTGGGGAAGGTGGGTGGACTCAGCTATTAGAGGATGGCCTTGATAGCCCACTCTGTTTTGCTGTAGCCATTCCAAGAGGGTCATTAATCATGTTGGGCTATGTCTCAATCTAGGGTTGATGCACTGCATTCTAATGAAGCTCATTAGTGCTCCCTCTTTATGATCACAGGATAACTTTTCTTTAGAGCTTCTATAAAGACTCTGTCAGGAGTAACTTGCCATGAAAACAGACACAGAACTGAAATTCAGGAACATAAATTTCCTTGCATTGCTGTTACAAGTGAGGAGGGAGTAGAAATATTCAGGACTCCCTGAGTCAAAACGAACCACCCTGTAACAGTCAGAGTAGAGAGTGCCAGACTGACTCTTCCTTCTTTCAGTGTTTTTTAAATCTGGTATTTCTGTCTTTTACTTTATCTGCAGTTGGGATTCTCTTTATACCATGTATTTCCCTACCAAAAGTAAAAAGGAAAATACATTATCCCTGGAGTATCATATGTGGCAATTAGTTAATCTGAGATTTTTTCAGGGGAAGAGGTAGTATAAACAAAACATATACATTTCAGTGTGAGAAACACTACATAGTTATGTGTATATAGCATGTTTTAATCTTTATTAATATAAAGAAAATTACTTAAACGATGGTTGTCACTGGAAAAAATACTAAAATAATAATTATTTTTTAATTATAGTACTGGATGTAAAGAAATTCAAGGCTGTTAGCTGGGTGACCTTTCCAAGAGTCCTCTGAAGTGAGTGGCAGTAGCCACAATTACTGAGTGCAGTTACCTGATGCCAAACAGAGCAATTGGGCTTGAGAACCTTCAGTCAGGGGGCAGGCAATAGGAAAAAACTGCTTTATCATTTGGGAGTGCAGTGACTTGAAATCATTCAAGTGCCCTCATTTTTCTGTTCTGGAACATTAGGCTGATATCTGGAAATGCTCTGGTGGCAAGCAAAGGAGATGTCAGTGGAATCACATGTATCTAGAAATGCAAGTACTGTCTTGGGAGAAATGGATTTATGGGCTGCTGCTGCCTCGAGCCAATGTGCCTGGTAATTTGTGACAGACCTGGCTTCTGCTGTGTCCTGTTGCTGTGGATAACCTCTGAGTGACCCTTGCCCGATGAGTGGGTTGGCTATTTTGCACAAGACCACTTTGCATGAGAAGAAAACTGAAATTTGTCATGTTGAATAATCAATCTGATGCAATTTTTCTCCCCCCTTTGACAATTAAGGCCTATTTAAGAGGAGTCAGGCTTGGAGACATTGTTTTTCACCTCTGTTAGTGAAATTACTGCAGGGAAATCTTGCAGCCTTATCTCTCATTGTGACTTCATGACCAAGTTGCAGTATCTGTATGTCTGTTTCCTTCTGGCTGATTAGTTTGGGATTGATAACAGGAGTTGGAGCAGAGAGCCAGTTTTGGTAAATTCCAGGGTCTAATGTGCAGCAGTTCTTGGCTCCAGGTCTCTCCCCCAATAAGTGTGTAAGTCATGGATCTTTGGTCTTGGCATTTGTCTGCCTTTCTTTAAATGGTTTTGAAAGATTTTGAACATGAACATTTTTCAGGTAATAGAATTATTTTTCTTCTGATTTACCCTACAATGTAGAACCTATTTTCTTAAGTGTGCCAGAGAGCTTCTGTGCTGCTGAGGCAGTGTGAAGTAATGAGTATGACACAAGGTGAGCCATTAATCCCATCTCCAGAGAACAATCAATCTGTACAGTGCCACCTACTATTGCCCATAGCAAAGAAAAACAAATGAAGGTTTCTTTGGGAAATACAGATTTCCCAGTTTTCAGGTTGTTAAAGAGTTAAAAACCCACTGTGAATAAAAGGAAAAAGGGTTGTTCTGCTGAGAAGTAACTGAGTAGTTACAGCCTTGTGCAAAGAAAATATCTTTACAGGCAGGATAGAATAGAAGCAATTTAGGAATGATTTGAAAACTGCTTTTGAGTAATGGATGTGAGTGGGAGAGAGTGCAGCACAACAGATGAAACACTGAACAAGATTTTGCAAGGGGAAAACTTTTGGGGCTGGAAGTTAGCCCTGTTCCCCACAGGGCTGCTGGGGCTCTGTTTTGGTGGTCTGTAGAGCAGAAACTGCTCCTTGGCAGGCTGAGGAGTGCATGATGTCATGGGATGCAGAACACATGCACGGAGAGCCAGGAACTGCTGTTCGCGCCACGGCGCTGCCAGATGTGCGCTCTGAAAAATGGAAAAAGAGCTTTGCAAAGATGCTGAGAAATGTCCTGTGCACAGTACACTCCATGGGGTTTCTCAGTCCTGGAGCCCAAGTTCTGCTCTTGGGAGCAGCCTGTGTAGAATGCCTTTCTCAGTGTTTTTCTGAGATAAGCTCGGAGAAATTCCTGTGTTATCCAGAAAACATCCTGAGGGCTTCTTCATGGGAGTTACTTGCAGCAGAGGAGAATCAAAGGAATCTGTTGACTCCAATTTTCACTTGCACTTCCTATTAAGGATGGTTCCACATTCCAGCAGAGGCTCTGGTGCCAGACATTGCTCTCTTTACTGATGCACAGCTCTCTCTGCAGATTAACTGGCCTCCAGGAATTATTTGAATCTCTTACCCAACAGTGCTTCACATGCAATAAAGCCAAAGGTGGGTTTAAGCTTTTCTTTATTTCAGGGTGAAAATATGGGATTTTTTCCTAGATTTTTTTCCCCTCGATTTTGAGGTCAAGTAAAAATCTTCTAATTCAGTACAGAATGTGTTATCTGGTCATGGGTGTACAGAGAGTTAAATATAGCTTTGCTTCTCCCTCCTTTTGCACAGGCTCTAATTAAAGGGAGGAGGGGAGATGCTGGAAGGCAGTGACAGGAGAACGCCTACAAAAAGTCAGGAATTCTTTATCCAAATGGAACATTTCAAGCTTGAGAAATTTTTTCTGTTTTATATATTTTTTTAAATGTTTACTGATGATTTTTCCTGCTAAAAGGATCATTGCTAGCTAATAGTATTATAATCTTGCTGGTCTGTGTACAAGGCTACAAAGAAATCTCCTGTAGTGGTCACACAGGTAAATTGCCACTCTGGAATCTTTGGAACTGTGCCATTCTGAGGGATCTGCTTAAGGGTGCTCTGATGGTTCCTCTCAGAGGAGCATGAGATCTCTGAGTTGCCAGAAGGTTCATACTGTACACTTGTTGAGTAGAAATTGTTGTGCTGAGCTCAGAGATTGTACCACAGCAGGGAACTGGTTCCTCCTGTCTGGGATGCCCAGGCATTTCTGCCGTGCTGGCAGTGAGACCCTGTCCTCAGCAAGCCATGGAAAACTCAGGAGGCAAATTGTGTTCTGTGCTGTTTTAATAAGGGAGGGCACAGCCCTGTAAGTGTCCCTGTGCTTGTGGTAACTGCTCCCAGACTTCAAGGCATAACTTTCTAACAAGTGGCATGAGAAAGGAGTTTTCTTCCTCATAAACAAGATGCACCATTTGCTGTCTTCTTCATGTTGTAGAAGATGGATCTACGAGAGGTATGTTCCCAGATTTTGTCTGTTCTCTTAGAATGATCAGGACACCCAGCAAAATAAATCACTGATTTAATAGGCCAGGCTGTTAGATTTAGGGACCAGCTTGTCTGTCTTGATAAGGGGTTCCTGTAGCACCTCAGTTGAGGCTAGCAAAAAGAACTCTTTATTTTATTTTATTTATTTTATTTTATTTTATTTTATTTTATTTTATTTTATTTTATTTTATTTTATTTTATTTTATTTATAATTTTAGCTCAGAATGTGGACAAACTGCCCACCTGAAGTGGTTCATGTCTGTGTTCAGGGGTCAGGTCTAGGCTGTTGGGGAGAATTATCAACAAAATCATTCTGTGGAGATGGGATAATTCAGCTCCAACCATGAGGCCAATCCTGGCTCAGAGAGCAGAGCTTTAAAAATGACAATTCCATCAGTTTAATCTTCCCTTCACTGTGACAAACACACTGAGCTCATAGGAGGACAGGAGAAAAAGGGGAAGATTTATTGTAATTTGAGGGAGAGATAATTTATTGTAATTTGAGGGAGAGATAATTTGTTGCCCAAAATATTTTTTTATTGTCCAAACCCTGTGAAACTCTGACACCCAAAGAGTCAAATAAAGGCAGGAAAACGAGCTCTGAGCAGCAATTATCCCAAATCAAGGGACAGCCTCCCCTATTAATGAAAGTAATTTGAATATTGGTTAAAACATAAAGCACAAGCCTTTGCATATTTACCCTGTGTGTTCTGTTTGTGATTCCCAGGTCTATTATAAAGTTATTAAAGAGATTGAGCCGGGAGAAGAGCTCCTGGTGTGTCTGAAGGAAGGAGGTTATTCCCTGGGGAACATGGCACCCAGCATGGAAGGTAAGGCTCCCCAGGAGCTTCTGCTCCTCTCTGCAGCACCCCTGGACCCTCAGCCAGGGCAGGGCTGGGACAAAACCTGACAAAACCCAAGCCAGGACCTGCCCTTCTGTCTCTGTCTGGATTTTGTGCTCATTTTCACTCTTCCCCTGGTGAGAGAGGCTCAGTCCACAACACCGAGTTCTTCTCAGCCTCAGTTCCTTCTCTTTGTGGTTTTGGGCATGATCAGAGGAGCCTTTCCATCCCCAGGTGCCTTTGGGTGCAATAAAAATGGCCAAACCATCCCAAGGGTGGAAAACATCCCTCTTGGTAAACTCCAGCCTGCAGAGATTTAGGGAATCTGGAAAAGAGGGGTCCAGGCAGGGCGTGGAGGAGTCATCACTAAATTATGATTGCTGGAATTAAGACACCTCATCTTCCTCTGCAGCAGCTCTGAGCAGGTAGCAGGGCACACACGTGGAGTGTTCTGGAAATCTAAGAGTGCTCCCAGCACTGGTTTTCCTCTCTCAGGATGCTTTTTCCCACATTCATCCAAGGCTCTGACACTACAAACACTGTGCAAGGAAGTGACCTCTGAGGAAAACTGGGAAGGATGTGCCCAACATCATTATTCCATGATTTATTTCTATAAATACTCTATAAATTATTTCTATAAATACTGGTAAATTCTCGTTTACCAGGTGCTTTTAAACTAGTAGCTGGAAATAATGCTCTATAAAATTAATTTATGAAATTGGAGTTCTCTCAGTGCACCCCACAATACTTTGGGGTTTTTTGACCTATACATGAGTATAATTTCTGATGCAAATTTGCAGTCAAATCCTGCACAATCAGTTTCCAATATTTCAGGAAAATGAAGATTTGTGCTGCTGAAAGTTCATTTGCTGAGGGGCTGAGGGTGAAGTGTGGTATTTGCTGCCTCACTCACATCAAGTTTGGGACTATTTTTTCACAGCTCTCCCCCCAAAAAAGTTAATGATTTTCTCAAGACCAACACAGAGAGATGAATAATTTCTGCACCTTTTTTTTTTTTTGATGTCAAGGAGAAATCTGAATGAAAACTCACTGCTGTTCTGCATTTCAGTTTCTAGCAGGCTTTTATGTGAACAAGCAAAAAGTGCTCCTTGTTTTCCATCTCTGTCATTATGGAACATTTATCTGGATCTTCCTGGTAACATGTCTAGTGCTTTTGCTGCATAATTGCTGTCAAATTATGCCAGGCCAACATTAAATATTTGACTCCTTCATACTTTTTACTTTCAGCAGGGCTATCTTCCTGCTGCCTCGCACCCCCAGCTCACTTTGGAATTAACAGGAGAGAAAATGCAAAATTGTTCCACACAAAGATAATTATCATAAAAATCTTTCCTCCCAACCCCAGCCAAACACAGCAGACCCCTTATCACTGCAGGAATTTTGAGTAGGGCACTTGAACTCCTTTGAGATTCGAGTCTGGTAGATTAGCATGTAGATGCCACATAATTGTGTTCCCCTTGGTTTCTCTGAAAGCTATTAGGCACTGATTTATTTTTCTGTTACATTCCTGCTTTGTCCTGAGTGTTGCTGATGGAACTTCAGATAGGCACATATAACCATAGATTTGACAAACACGACACAGAGAACAGGCAGCAATTTCGGCGTGACTGGGGTTGCTCTTTTCTTTGCAGCCCCTTCTCCCTGTCACACAGTTACCTTTGTGAAGGGCAGTGTTTTTGTGAAAAAAAGGGGAAAACTTTAATGAGAACGTGCTTTGAAGGGAGACCTTTTTATTTTTGGTACTTACAGGCAGGGAAAAAAGGAGCAGTTGAATGAACCTGGAGCCTACAAAGTGGGTGTGAGGCACAGACACAGAATCAACACCAGGTCTCAGCTCAGCCCTGAGCTGGTTTAGGTTTTGGTTTTGCAGGGCATGGTCTGGTCCTAAGCCAGGCTCAGGTCCTTCCCCTACAGGGTATTTGTTGTGGAGTCTGGTTTGGGATTTGCTGGGAATGCCCGAGGAATGGGGGATGGATATGGAGCAGTTATCAGGGAATGATTTAGGCTGGAAGGGAGCTGAAGGATGATTTATCCCACCCCCTGCCATGGCAGGGACACCTTCCACTGTCCCAGGCTGCTCCAGACCCCTCCAGCCTGGCCTTGGACACTTCCAGAGATCCAGGGGCAGCCACAGCTGCTCTCCCAGGGCCTCCCCACCCTCAGCTGCTCTCCCACCTGATCTGGTTTTCCTCTCTTTAGCCTGTCTGAGCATCAAAACAGGATTTACAGCCAGTGGCAACATGAAGAACACGTGGCTACAAGGCTTTTAATCCTATTTTTGTCAGCTCTCTTAGCCTCCTTTCAATACAAATTTCTTTTTTCAAACCCAGATACTCTGAAGCACAGGAATTGCTTTTCCTCTCCTCCATCTTTTCCACCTGTGGAAAAGCTGCTGTGTTCGATGTCCTCTTGGGTCCTGTGTGATTTGGGTGAGAGATGGCAAAGGACCAGGAGAATTAGAAGCCAAATCTCTTTTCTAAAATATTCTCGAGGCAATTAAGATATTTCACTGCTTTTCCTGCTCTGTAAGCTCAGAGAAAGGACAAAAATGTGTCATTGGTAAGGGCAGGCAGGGCAGTGGCAGGGTGTGCTGTGGGAGGGGAGGCAGCTATCCAGCTCTAGCCAGGTATGGAGGAAATGGCTCTCCATGGCTGCTTTTCCAACCCAGAGAGGATTTCTGCTGCCTACAGGAGAGTTTGGGTGAAATAAGCTGCAATTAATCATGTAAATCTCAAACTGGAGCAGGAAGAATTCCACCTGGATTTGTGGAAGGAATTTTGTTGCGTTTTCTCTGAAGTCAAAAGAAAGGAAAGGAAAAAAAAAAATCTGTTTCCTCCATTCCAAGTGTTTTCAGGTCTGGGGATTTTCCAGGTGGAGCTTGAGGGACACTGGGAGTTTGGTAGGAGCTTGTTAAGAGGTGAAGGGACCTGGGGCTTCCCAGCCTGGAGGATTTCAGTCACTCCTCCAAAAATTCCTTCCTGGTTAAGCCACTGCTGCATTTGCAAGAGAGCAAAGAGGGGAAACGTTGGCTCTGAGGTGGAGAAACACCTCACCAGAAAAGTTCCCTGTCTCTGGAGTTTGATGCTACACTTTTTTTCTTCTTTTCACTCATAAAAAGTAGTTTGGATTATTTTAATGGTAGTCTCTCCATACTGCTGTTATGGTGTCCTGATTTCCAGGTTTCCCTCCCCGGGGACATGACACACATGGGATACACTGCTCTATAAAATGCAGTAAAGAGAATTTCTCTGAGGAGCAGAGCAGTGCCTGACCCACCCCATGGTGAGGCTGCCACCAGCAATCTCAGGGTGTATAAACCTTGAAATGAGCTGAAATGAGAACAATTGGGTATTTTCTTTCCCTAGGTCTTCTTTTTTAGTCAAAATCCCTTTGTTGGCTGGCTGGACTTTATTTCTTTTTGCACCCCTCCGTTGTGCAGCTGTGGAGATGCTCCTGCAGCCCTGTGAGATCATCCATGTGGGTGTGGGTGGCTCTGGGAGCCCTGGGCAGGCTGCTGGGATAGATGCTAAAACCTCTGCCAAACCCCCCAAATCAGAGCTCCTGGGCTCTGTAGGAAGTAAAGTTTTGTGTCAGGTTCTATTATTCAGGAAAAAATCAATCAGTAGTGAGAGGTGTTTCTCCTCATCACCCAATGTACAAAACCCAATCCTTTCGGTGCAATGACACTTCTGAAGTTCCACCTACATTTAATTTTATTTCTCTCCAATTACCACAGGGGATATTTTTCATTTGCCTGTCATTCCCTCAAATATTGAGGGTGGCTCAGCCCCCTGGCTCAGGCAGGCTGTGCTGGCTGAGTTTTGGTGATACTTTCTTTTTCAGCTGGGTTTGATTTTCCCCATGTCAGTACTTTCCGTGTAGGTGTGCAGAGGGTGCAGAGGGTTTCCTCTGCCCACATCGCTGCTGCAGCAGCCCCTGGGACCTTGCCTTGCTCAGTTTTAAACTCAGGTTTAAGCAGAGAAAGGGAGATGTGAGGTGAGTGCCCAGGTGGGAGCACGGAGGTCTCTGGGTGTGACGCTGCCCATGGTTCCACTCCTGTCACACTCACAACAAAATTAACCCTGATTTATATAAAACACCATTCCAGGCCTTAAAGTTCAGCCTAAGTGTTTGCAGTTGTGCAAAATTTGATGTAAACAAGTGCAAGGAGGGACTTTGAAGGGAAGGGGTTGAAGATTTTGCCCTGAGAACGTGAGTGTGACCACATCCCACGCCAACATCCCCTCTCTGCAGAGCAGGGAATGGATCAGCTCCAGCACAGCATCACCTTTGGCTGCAGCTCTCAGAATATTCCCACTCCTCCCTCAGAGATAATGCATCACCACAGGCTGCTCCTTCTGGGAGTGCAGTTATCAGAAAAAGAGAACCTCAGAGCGTGGAGGAAGAGGGTAGGGGAGGACAGGGAAACGTGGCTCCAGTGACTCACAGGGGGCTGGAAAGCTTCTGTTCCAGGGTGGAGAAACCCAGAGCTATCCCGACTCCCTCACAGAGCTTGTTCTCCTGGAAAATTTACAGCTCTGAGCTGATTGTTTGGCTTGGCACCATGGTCAGGATGCTGCCTTGTAAACTTAATAATAGCTGCCCTCTTTTTAATTTGTTTGACCTTGACTACAGTAATTTATTATGTGCATTAGAACTTAAAAAAAATAATAAATAAAGGGAAAAAAAAAAAAAAAAGCAAAGAGCACAGCAACAAAGCCTTTGGCTCCCTGCTCTTCCTTCCATGGTGCTCTGGGCTGGGACTCCTCGGGCTGATGGAGCCCTGAGCTCCTGCAGTGGAAAATTGAGAGGAGAACATTAGACAGACAATTTCTTAGAAAGAAGCTTCTCCAGGTTTGTGCTGTGGCAGTTTGCTTTTCTCACTATCTGTGTTGATATAAGCCTGGTTTGTTCCTTTTTTCCCTGACAGCCCCTTCTGTGGAAAACTCTCTCATAATTTCAAACCCCCTCCTTGCAGACAAGCGCGGCACCCCGGAACGAGCCCGGAATTTTGTGTGTCTCCCAATCCCTGCAGGTCTCTCCATCTCAGCAGAGGCCAAGACACAAAGAAAACAAGATCTCCTCTGGTTGTGTGTTCTGATTTTTTTTTTTTCCTCTTAATGCTTAAAGTGAAAGCAGCTGCTGGCACAGCCTCCCTTGGGTTCTCTCCCCTCTCACTTGCAAATTCTCTCTTTGTTTGTTTGTTTGCTGGACTGGGGGAGCTTTGCCTCCTCTCTGGTTGTGTTTCCTGGGGCAGGGCTGACCATGGGCTGCTGTGTGTGTTGCAGAGGAGCCCTCGTTCCGCTGCGAGGACTGTGATGAGCTGTTCCAGTCCAAGCTGGACCTGCGGCGCCACAAGAAGTACGGCTGCGGGGCTGTGGGGGCCCTCTACGAGAGCCTCAGCGACGACATCAAGCAGGAAGGCCTTGGAGATGGACAGGTCCATGAGTGCAAGGACTGTGAGAGGATGTTCCCCAACAAATACAGGTACCCACCGACAGCCAGAGCCTCCTCTGGCCTCCCCTCTCCGTCCTGGCCAAAGGGGAGTGATGGGAGGTGGGGAGGGCTGAAGGGATCAACCTTTCCTTCCTCCCTAGAAACCTTTCGTCTTTCCATAAAAACCTTTCCTCTTTCCATAGAAACCTTTCGTCTTTCCATAGAAACCTTTCCTTCCTCCATGAAAACCTTTCCTCTTTCCATAAAAACCTTTCCTCTTTCCATAGAAACCTTTCCTTCCTCCATAGAAACCTTTCCTCTTTCCATAGAAACCTTTCCTTCCTCCATAAAAACCTTTCATCTTTCCATAGAAACCTTTCCTCTTTCCATAAAAACCTTTCCTTCCTCCATAAAAACCTTTCCTTCCTCCATAAAAACCTTTCATCTTTCCATAGAAACCTTTCCTCTTTCCATAGAAACCTCTCCTTCTTCCATAGGCTTTAGGATTGCTCCTTTTGGGGTCAACCTTTCCTTCCTCCATAGCATTTCAGAATCTTCTTTCTGGAATAAACCTTTCCTTTCTCCATAGAATTTTAGAATGTTCTTTTTGGGATAAACCTTTTCTTTCCCCACAGATGCCTTTTCTTTCTTCATAAGCTTTAGGAATGTTTCTTTTGGGATAAACCTGTCATTTCCCCATAGACAACTTTCCTTCCTCCATAGAACTTCAGAATGCTCCTTTTGGGATCAACCTTTCCTTCCTCCATAAGCTTTAGGAATGTTCTTTTTGGGATAAACCTTTCCTTCCTCCATAGGCTTTAGGAATGTTTCCTTTGGGATCAACCTTTCCTTTCTCTCCAGTAACCTCCCCTTTCCCTACAAGGTTTAGGAATGCTCACTTTGGGGCCTCTGTAGCTGCTGGGCAGTGTTTTATTCCACCTTGATTTCGTAGACCTGTGCTTTTCACTGCCCGTTGGTAGAAGCACCCAAGGGTAGTTGCTGGGAAGTTTAAGGGGTTCTTTTCTGAGATCTTTCCACCACCTGCTCTCTCGCTCTGAAGGAAAAAAACACCAATATTAGTTCAGTCAACTTGTGCATGAAGGCTTCTCTTAAATTTAATTCTTGGTCATTTGAGATGAGCGGTTTCAAAGAGGCATCAATGCCCTAAGAACTCGTGATGTGGCCACAAGCTCCTATTTGACCTGGCAGGAACAATTAAAACACTCTATCCCAATCAAATTTTTAATTTTCTTTGTGTCCACCAAATGTTCTTGTGACAGAAATGTGAAAAGGAAAAGGAAGAAGATCAAAAGCTGGATAACTACAGCTCATTTTTTAATTTGCAACAATTATTCAGTTATTATTATGATTATACGGCAACTGTAAATAGGAATTAAACTTCTTTTTAAAAGGGAAAATATTTAAACTCAGGTTTTAACTTAAAAACTGAATTTTTTTAAAAGCAGAATGTGGTAGTAATGAAATGCATCTTTAACACAGCAATCTTTGAACCCTCTAATACATTGGCAAAGTGAGACTCAACAGTTAAATATTAGGAGCCAGCTTTAAAAGTTGAGCATTTTTTTAAATCACTTTAAGATTGTGTTTATTTGCATCCTAAGCCTTGATAAAAGCCTTTACAAAATTCTATAAAAGCAGAGTTTTCTGTGTTTACCGGAGGCTGAAGTTCTCACATACTCATTTCTTTTGCCTTCTTGGGTGAACAAACCCTGTGCACCACAAAATTTGTTATAAAACTGTGAGAACTGGCAATCCCCTGTCAGGCTCTGCCTGAGCACAGCAAAAACCTCGAGGTTAAAGCCCCTGTTTCACTTCAGTTTAACATTTAAAAACCTGCATTTGTCACTTTGAACTTAATTACATTGATACTTTCAGCTCTTTGATCTGGGTGAGGAAGTGAGGGGGAAAAAAAATCTATTTTAAAAGATGCAGAGAAAGGGGAAGCCTGCAGAGCATTCCCTGTATCTGCATGGAAAAGAGCTTGGGAGCTGTAGAATCTGGGATTCCTGTGTGGGATCCTCTTAGCCCAGTGTGGTTTTTTAATCCCCACCTCGTGGCTCTACGTTGGGTATTCCCATTAGAAATAGGAGGCTGCAATTTTCTTCTTTTTTTTTTTTTTTAACTGACAAAACAAGGAGAACTTCCTTCAAATGTTTTTAATATTATGGATTTTAGTAACAATTCTGATTCTTTTATCTATCAGTGTCAGGAGCTCTCTCCTCTTTAGCCTCCAGCACTCTCTAATTTTTATGTTAACAAGGAAATAACTAATTTTTGTGTTAACTAGGAAATAACCTTTTGAAATGTGTGTGTTGCATCCTATTTGTACCCTCTGTGTATTCCTGGCTCCCTAGGGGTCTGAACTGGCACTGTGGCCTTGGGGTTTTTGCCTTTTAGACCCAATATTTTGGGATAAGTAACATAAAGCTGATTTTTTTTTTTGACAAGGGAAAAGAGAGTCAGCAGCATCCTTGTTCAGCCTTTGACATGCTGGTGGATTGGGGGGGTGGAGAGGAAATGTCCACATCAGTCTCTCCCCCATCAATCTGCCCAGTTTAAAGTCACTAAAATACAAAATAAACCCGCTCAGAGTGCCTGGATGGTCTTAGAATTTTTCAAAGTTAATACAGATGAAATCAAGGATGCCACTAGGGACCTGAAATTGAGCATTTAGCAGCTGACTAAATAAATAAATGTTTTGCTAATCCCAGTAGGTACTTGCCTCTGAACAGCGTATTAGCTTGTCCATATTTGCTCAAAATAAACTCATAAATCACAGTTAACAGGAGCGTATTTTTGGATGTGCATATGAAAATTTTGTGTTACTTTGTGTGTGTTAAAAATCTGGTCATTTTAAGAGCAGCATTTCTTGAGGAAAATGAATATTGCTGTTTTCAAACCAGTGAGCTGGCAGCTTATGAGGGGCATGCCCATGAATATGAATTATCTATTTGTGCTCCAAGGGAGGAGTTTTGGGTGTTGAGTGACCAAGGCTGACATGATTCCTGGGATCCTGAACTTGCCAGAAATGCCCAGGGAGTACCTTCCCTGAAGACTGGCAGGATTTTCCAGTAGTGTTCAGCTTTAATGTTTCTCTAAACACACAGCCATGCTTTAAAGTTCTGTAGGAATGGTTTAATGCCCATGGGTAGGGGCGTCAGGGAGGGGCAGATTCCATGTGAGCTGGTTTTTTCTTAAGAACTCCCAGTAAGAGTAGTTTTTGTAACTCCTGTTAACCTGCCCCAAAGGAAGGAAAGGATGCAGATTTCCTTCCCTTGTTTCTCAGGGCTGGCCTGAAATGTGCAGGATTCCTGGACTGAGATGTGCAGAATTCCTGGTCTGAGATGTGCAGGATTCCTGGTCTGAGATGTGCAGGATTCCTGGTCTGAGATGTGCAGGATTTCTGGCTAAGAGATGCAGGATTCCCAGACTGACATGTGCAGGATTTCTGTCTGAAAGGAGCAGGAAGGATTCCCAGCCTGAAAGGATCAGGATTCCTGGCCTGGGATGTGCATGATTTCTGGCCTCAGAGATACAAGATTTAAGGCCTGAGAGATGCAGGATTTAATGTCTGAGAGGTGCAGGGCTTAAGGTCTGAGAGGTGCAGGGTTTAAGGCCTGAATTATGCAGGATTTCTGGCTGAGATGTGCAGGATTCCCAACAGGAGAGTTGCAGGATTCCTGGGCAGGGAGATGCAGGATTTAAGGTCTGAGAGGTGCAGGATTCCCAGCATGATATGTGCAGGATTCCCAACATGAGATGTGCAGGATTTAAGGTCTGAGAGGTGCAGGATTGCCAGCATGAGATGTGCAGGATTCCTGGGCAGGGAGGGGCAGGTTTCCCAGGGCACTGGAGCACCAGGTGCCACCCCTGCCATGGCCCTGTGCCAGCAGCCACTCGGGATTGCCATCGTCCCCCCAGTCTGGAGACTCTGCCAGTTGGCAGAAGGTGAAATTGCTGAGTGAAGTAATCAAAGATGTCTGACATTCAGAAGTGAAACGTGTTTGCACCTTATCATGTTTCTTCCTGACGGTGAGTCCCTGTGTTCTGGGAAGCCGTGGGCCTGCTGCCCATGAAAATGGACACATGAGAAGCTCAGCAGCAGCAAATATCTTTTTTTTCCCCAGGGGGATGCCACAAAAAGTGCCCATTTTTCCCCTCAGGGATCTCTAGGGTCACAGCTGGGTTTACTTTCCTTTTCCCTGTTGAGAATGGACTCAGGTGTTTATAAGCAGCATAAACATGGGGTCATTTTGAGGCAGAACAGGGCATCTTCCACCTGTGAAATAAATCTCAAAAGCCTCAAATGGTGTCTGGGTGTCACTGCCCTTCTCACAGTCGAGGGGTTTGGAGCACAAGCCCTGTGAGGAACCCCTGAGGGAGCTGGGGGTGCTCAGCCTCAAGAAAAGGAGACTCAGGGGTGAGCTTGTCACTCTCTACAGCCCCCTGAAAGGTGCCTGTGCTCAGCTGGGGCTGGGCTCTTTCTCCAGGAACTGACAGAACCAGAGGACCTGAAGCTGCACCAAGGGAAATATAGGTTGGATATTAGGAAGAAGTTTTTCACAGAAAGGTGATGAAGTTCTGGAATGGCTGCCCAGGGAGGTGGTGCAGTCCCCATCCCTGGGTGTGTTTAACAAAGCCTGGATGTGGCACTCAGTGCCAGGGTTGAGTTGAGGTGTCAGGGAACAGGTTGGACTCAATGATCCTGAAGATCTCTTCCAACCTGGTGATTCTGCGACATCTCCTGCATCTTACACCTGCTAGTGGTGACTCAGCAAGTTTCCTGTAAAGCAGCCTCCCTTTCCCAATCATAGGATCATGGTTCCAGAGAACACATGACACAGCCTTCTCCTCCCCTTGGAGAATTCTTCTGCTTAAAAATATTCCTGATTCAAGTAGGTCGGGTGTCACCTGCTGAGCCCATACCTGTAACTCACCTCAGTCCAGCTGGCATCATTTCCCTGTGGGATGGTGACAGTCTCACTTTTGTACTCAGCCAGCACATCCTCGTTCTCAGAGAGCAGCTTCACACACAGCTCATAGAGGCAGCCAGCATCACTACGCCCTGCATACCTACAAGGAGAGCCCAGGTGTTGGCATTACCTCTAAGAGCTCTGCAAAGGCTCCACCATGCTCAGCAAGTTACTGCAGCCTTGCTTTGGGATGGAAATCTGCAATGGTTCTTAGCCCAGCCCACCACCTCCCCTCACTGACCACAGTTTAAAGCCTGTGGGAGCTGCCTGTGAGCCCTGTCCCACATCCAGCTGAGGTTTTAAGGCCCTATTTATTATTATTATTATTATTATTATTATTATTGTTATTGTTATTGTTATTGTTATTATTATTATTTTAATATTAATAATAATATATTTCTGTATTTCTATATCATATATATATATATATATATATAAATATATATATAAGGTCTATGCCCTCCCTCTCTTCCTTATCTTTCTTAACCCTCTGCCTGTCCTCCAAGCCTTCCTTAATACTTACCAGTCTCTTACCATGATTTTAGGCTGGGTTGTATCCATCAGCTCTTCCCAGTAGCCCTCAGCCCTAAGGTCAATGACCTGAGCCTTTCGACACCACCTGAAACACAAGATGCCAGCTGGGATCACAGTCCCTCCTGGGAGAGCCAAAAATGCCCCCTTTCCTCAGCAAGAGAAGAAAGCAGCCTTACTCATAAGATGTGACAAAGTATTTATGGACTTCTTCACTAGGAAATTCTTTTCCAAAGTCCCCTGGGAGTTCTTCAATTTTCCAGCCATCACCTCCATTCTCTACCTCTCCCCAGTGCTCCAAGCCTTCTGCAAATGGCAGAAAAGAGACTTGGATGAGACCTGTGGATGTGGGGAACTTGACCATCCCCCACTGGAACCTTCCTCTGGCTTGTGAAAGGCTGATATTAGACACAGCACTGATTTCATATGCAAACTATGGATATGTTTGTTAAACAGAGGTCAGGCAAAAACCTTTAGCCTGACTGAGCCTAATCACATCAAACTTGAACATTCCCCAGCAAAGTGGCTGTGTATGTGTGGGCCTAAGAAAGTACTCCAGGGAAGGAATTTAGGTGTTCTGAACAGTGCCACAGCACACCAAGACTCTGGGGACAGATGCTGATTGCTTTATTTCTAAGTTTTCTAAAGCACTAAGTGGTATTTTCTGAAGCAGTACGACCTTAAAACATCAGGGTTTTCAAGAGGCAAACCTGGATGTTGGAAAAGCTTGCAGGTCACTCGTAAACAAAATGGGGAAGCTGTGTTGATACTGTTTGGTCTATGATGTGTGAAATTGTTGCTGCTTGGGTTGTGAGGCTTGGTTACTGCTGCTTATTGCTAAGCAGCTTACAGCTCTGGCAAGTGAAGGTCACAGATTCAGAATAATGGCACACAGGGTGTGTGCCCAGCCTCTAACATCAGCTGAGGTGAGGAGAGTAAAAACATGATTGGCCTGAGCTGCTCCAGGGAGAGAAGCCTGAAGGGCTTGGTGAGCTGAGGGCAGACTCACCCCTGAGCTGGGAAAGGCTTCATCTCTCCTGTCATGGCTTAGCAAGAAGCAATACAGAAACAAATGCCACAGCCACTACTGCATTGGATGGTTTCTACAAAAGACATCTTTCAGTCTCAAACATGATTTAGATCCTTGCAGAGGTTAGATAAAGCTAATGTTATGTGAAGCCCTTTGCAAAGGCTGATTACCAAGGGCCTTTGTGCTCATGAAATGATTTGGCTGCACAGATTGAGTGACTTGACTCTTGGGCAGGGGGAATATTCTGCAACCTGATGGGAGCTAAGATGTATTTTCACAGACTAGACACACACAGCTCTCAGTGACACACTCAGCTCTCAGTGACACACACACAGCTCTCAGTGACACACACAGCTCTCAGTGACACACACACAGCTCTCAGTGACACACACACAGCTCTCAGTGACACACACAGCTCTCAGTGACACACACTCAGCTCTCAGTGACACACACACAGCTCTCAGTGACACACTCAGCTCTCAGTGACACACTCAGCTCTCAGTGACTGGTCACCTCTCTGACACCCTGAGGCTTGTTGTGATGCCTCTCACCTTCACCACATGGGTTCTTGATGAGATTCCTCCTCTTCTTACTCAGGAAGTAGAAGCTTTGCCAGTTCTCTACATCTGCCTCTGCTCTGGTGAGGCCTTCCTGCTGACACTTCAGGATCCAGAGTGCAGCTCCATCAACCAGGTTCTTCCACTGGCAGCAGACCAGGCGGCACACCAGCACCAGCTCCACCGCAGGAATGGAAGCCAGGATTTGGATCAGGACTGCTTCAGGGAGGGACTCCATCCCTGGGGCAGGTGGGCACAGCTGTCTGAGAGAGGGTGGAAAGCAGTGGTGAGGGGTTCCCACTCTCAGCAATGCCAGACACTGATGCAGTAGGAAAAAAAAAGGAAAATAAGTATGTTATCTGAAGGATTTTTGATTCCTAGCCTCAAGGTCTCCTGTTCCTCATTACATTAATAGCCTGAAGCAGATTACTATTTTTATATTCTAACTAAAGGCCCTGAATTAAATCTGCCCACAAAATGCATGTATTTGACCACTGAGTTTGTTCATTTTCCAGGCTGGAACCAGTCCTTCCAGAATCTCTGCTGCTGCAAAAATCAGCTTCCTAGTAATGATTTCCTCTGCAGAGGAAGGCACATGGGTGCTTGTTCTGCCTTTAAAAACATCCCTGATAACAAATGCTGCAAAGCAGAACTCAAATATCAGTGTTAAGCTCCTTGCCAGCCACCTTTGCAGTGCTTCATTCTATGTCTGCCAGTCTTTCCCCCAGAGTGCTGGCACTTAATCAGGAGCCTGTATAAAGTCAAGGTCTGAGCATAACTGAAAATAACTCAGGTGATATTCTCTAATATTCTAATGTCCATGGCCTTATAACTGGAGGAATGAAGTCAGAAGTGTTTGCTCTAACTTCATGTGCTGATTCCAAACTCCAAACAGCTCTCTGCTGCCCTGAGGCCCAGCTGCAGGTGCTGCAGGGCTATGGAAAGATGAGTGTGCAGATTCAGAGCCCATGGCATCCGGGAGGGATGCACTGTGACACTTCTTTTATGTCAGCTGCGTCCTGGTGCTGGGAAGCTGCTGAGATTGCACCAAACTGCAGGGATGCAGCCAAACTCCTCAGAATGACTCACTGAGCCTGGGAGAGCACTGAGAACAGAGGTGAAATAGCCTGGCATGCAACTAAACAAAATACAGGGGTGCCAAACCTGGCAAGGAAGGGAAGAAACTGGGAGTCACTGCTGTAGCAGCATCCTAAATCTAGAGGTTCGGATGTGTCCTCTATCTGCACTGCACCCAGCAGGGACAAACTGTAACTTAAAACTCCCTGGCTTTTATGGAGACAGCATTAGTGATTTCTTATTCTCCCCACACTTCCAACCCTCAAGCACATTCCCGAAGGCCAAAACGTAATTTTTTAAAAGTAGGAGGGAGGGATCATGCTGGTTTCGTCTGGTACAGGAATTTCAGAAGCCTCCCCTGCTCCCTGCATGCTGCCAGAGCGCTGTTAGCCAGGCTGCCTCCCGCACTCGGGAGAGGGACGGAGGTGCCTCTCCTTTCCCACCCCAGCTAAGCATCCAAACCGGGAAGGCTTTGCAGCACGGACACGCTCCCGGCTGCGCGCATCCCTTGACGTGCTGGGGGCACACGCGTGTCCCTCCTCGCTCCGCAGCGCTGCCCAGGAGGCAGCCGGCAAAGCCCGGGGAGGCTCAGGGGAGGCACCGAGCGCTCTTACCTGAGCCGCTGCTGCGCGGGCTGGCCGGAGCCGAGCCGAGCCGAGCCGAGCCGAGCGGAGCGGAGCCGAGCCGAGCCGAGCCGAGCCGAGCCGAGCCGAGCCGCGCCGGCCGCGGCACACGGGGCTGGGCGAGCGGCGCGGG
>JAYDZK010000119.1:6847043-6860754 GCA_034509185.1 Euphonia xanthogaster | reverse complement strand
GACAAGATAGGATCCAGCAATGATACATCTGTCTATTACTGCAGCAGAATTAAAGAATCTTTTCAGGGATTCACTGTCATTTCAAATTGCCTTTGCAGACAATATAGGACAAGTTTTTTCACATGATGCCTTGATATGCATTGTTGCAGTTCTTCAAACAACTTCCCTTCCAACCCAGACATTTACAGTCAAAACCACCTATTCCTGATGCAAAAACTGTTTTCACTGATAGATCAGGGAAAACACACAAAGCTGTGACCCTGTGGAAAAATCATACAGGACAATGGGAACACTCAAAAACTTTCCAACCTTGTCCTTTTCAACATAATTAGAGCCTTTAAAAGGCACACAAAAACAAGCTGTGGTTGCACTTGTTTTGTCTATGACCCCAAAAAATAGAAAAGGGGGAGTTGTTGGGTTTACAGGTGCTGGTGTAAGGAAAGAGTTAAACAGAGAATGACACCAGAAGCACCAGCAGCATATCTCTGACACAGCATGTACCTGAGACAGAACTGAACAGTTTCTACATTCACATCTACATACACTCTTCACACTCCTTTACCATGGCTTTGGAGTGAACAATGGAAAATGTCAAGAGGAGAGATTTATTGTAGGACTGATTACATCTGTAAGCTGTAAGCAAAAAAAAAGAGCTCTTAGAAGTAAAGATATATATATACTGATGCTTCTGAATAAACCTCAGATTCACTTTCTCTGCTGGTGGGTCTCATCCCTTCATGTATCACAAGATATGAACTCAGGTGGAAGACTGAACCCATGGGACTTTGCACCTGTAGGAGAGACAAGGTGTCCTGGTTGGATCTAGGGTAGAGCTAATTTCTTCTCAGTAGCTGTTACAGTGCTGTGTTTTGGATTCAGAATGAGAATGGTGTTGATAACACAGCAGTGTTTTGGTTTTTTGCTAAGTCATGTTTATCCTTAGTCAAGGACTTTTTTCCTTGTCTCATGCTCTGCCGATAAGAAGATTCGCAAAAGAAACTGGGATGGACCATAGCTGGGACAGGTAACTCAAACTGACCAAAGGGATATTCCATACCTTAGAATGTCATGCTTAGTATATAAACTGCAGGGAGTTACCCAGAAGGGTGGCCAATCTGGGTTCAGGAAGGAAGGGGGGGGGGGGGGGTGTCTGGCCTCGGTCAGCCGGTGTTGAGTAATTGCCTTTTGCCTCACTTCTTTTTTCCCTTTTTATTACCATTATCATCATTTGCTATTATTGCTGTATTTTACTTTATTTTCAATAATTAAACTGTTCTTTTCTCAAGTTACAAGTTTTACTTTGATTCTTTTCCCCATTCCACTGGGGTGGAATGGGAGAGGAGGGGGTTGAGCGAGTGGCTGCATGGTGTTTAATTTCCAGCTGGGCTTAAACTATGACGCTGTTATAGTAATTCCTGTAACATACAATTCAAATAATGTCTGGCAACAATTCAAAAGTATATCCATTACAATCTCCACCCCTGGTCCTTTTGGGCCAGGTTATAGCTTTTAACTCTGCAATGAACTCCCCTTGTTTCCAGCCTGGCTGCAACAAGGGGTTTCCTGCTAGAGTCCACCATTATTAGTCCCCTCATAGTTCTCTGTGGCCACAGGGAGACAGCTTCCTCACCATGGTCTGCACCACAGACTGCAAGGAATCCTTGTTTCCCTGCTCCAGCACGGGGTCCCTCCCATGGGAGACAGTCCTCCACAAACTTCTCCAGTATGGGTCCTTCTCATGGGCTGCAGTTCTTCACAGACTGCTCCAGTGTGGGTCCCTCATGGGCTCACAAATCCTGCCAGCAAACCTGCTCCAGTATGGACTATTCTCTCCACAGGTCCTGCCAGGAGCCTGCTCCAGTGCTGGCTTCTCATGGGATGACAGTCTCCTTTGGGTATACACATGCTCCTGTGTGTCTCCTCCAGGCTGCAGGTGGATCTCTGCTCCTGTGTAGACTCATCCATAGGTCACAGTCCCTTCAACTCGAGTTCACACTGGAGTTCCAGCCTGTCCATTACAGCAGCAGTGCCCTGGCAATCTGCCAGCCCAGGCATATCACCATTGCTGTTATCTAAATGCTCCCAGGCACAATACAGTGAGGTGATGAGTAGCACAGCACTACAGCAAGCAGAGGAAGCGAAAACCAGCCACTAGTGAGCACTAGACTAAAGTAGTCAGGCAAGCAAGCCCATGGCAAGTGCAGGAGCCTGCCAATTAATAAACAACACTAACAGCTACAAATTTGTCCTAGCACATTCCAATCAAATCTGCTATCTTGAACCCTTTGATCCCCATGTTGAGTGCCAAAAAGGACTGTTGTAGTTTTACTCCAACCAGTAACCAAGCCCCACACAGCCAGCAAATGCTCATTCCCCTGCCAGGGGGACTGTGGAGAGAATTGCAAGGGTGAAAGCTAGAAAACTTGTGAGTTGAGATAGTTTACTAGGGAAAGCAAAAGCTGTGTGCACAAGCCAAGCAACACAAGGAATTAATTCACTACTTCCCATGGGCAGGCAGGTGTTCAGCTATTTTACAGCTGTGAAATGACACATAACAATTACTTGGGAATATAAATGCCATCACTCCAAATGTCTTCCCCTTTTCTCCTTCTTCCCCTGTCTTTATATACTGAGTATGATGTCATAGGGTATGGAATATCCCTTTTGTCAGTTGTGGTTAGATGTCCTAGCTGTGTCTCCTCACAACTTCGTGTGCATCTCCATCCTCCTCACTGGCAGGGCGGTACAAGAAGCAGAAAAGGCCTTGACACTGTGCAAACCCTGCTCAACAGTAATAATAAAAAGCCCCTCTATGTTATCAATAGTCATTCCAGCACACAACCTTATACTAGGTAGTGTGAAGAAAGCTAACAAGCCCAGCCAAAACCAGCACATCAGTAAGCTTGTTATTTTTTCTCCCCAAAGAACCTAAGATCTGAACACCAGTACTCATGAAGCCTAGTGAAAGCTGTATGGTCAAATCCTCTAGCTGGCTCTAAAATAATCTGGCTATTTCTGTCCAATATAAATGATGTTTCAGTGGTTCCGTGGCCTTACTGACATACTACAGGGTTTTGTGACACCATGTGCTCTGAAACAAGTGACACTGCTGCTCTCCTGTTCTCTCATCTCTTTTCAGACTTAGGTAAATGCATTATTGATTGTGAATTACAGTATTCTGACAACTAGTGTATTTTTCAGCACAGGAGAACAGCTGTTTATTGATTACTAGAACAAATTTAATACAGTAAACTTTGGCAGAAACAGCAGCATGCTGAGCAATTGCTCACCGTTACAGATCACAGGTTTGAGAGGTGACTATCTTTGTATGTAGCTCAGAGGTGAAAACTTGAAGTATGACACATCTCTAGTAGTTAATATGAAAGATCACTTACAATTAGATGACCACATTTTCACTCTTGACTATTCAAATCTCTGTGCTGGATTCGAACTTATTAAAGACTAAGAGCAAAGGTATATTCTCAAGAATACTGTAAGGAAAGATACAAACTGATAAACAAACAAAAAATAGTTTTATTAGGAGAAGTAATCAAGATCTTCATTTGAAACTCTTTCTATTTTGGAAGTAGCAAACCAAGAAATAGGTATGCCAACTGAACTAGACTTCAGAATGTACTTGTTTCATATTTCCACAATATGGTCCCAGTGGCTGGAAAAGGACAGCTGAGTTGCAAGAAATTGAATCACAGAATCATTTAGGTTGGAAAAGACCTTTACGATCATTGAGTCCAACCTTTGACTGATCACCACCTTGTCAACTAGACCAGAGCACTGAGTGCCATGTCCAGTTCTTCCTTGGACATGGCTTGTAAATGTAACAAAATTTTTGAAATTGTAATTGAAGTAAATGTAACAAAAGTCCTCAGAATGTGGAAATGATAGAAGGAAGTCACAGTCATCTCTGTTACTGGGAGCAGAAGGGGCATGTCTCCCTTCAAGGTTACGCAAAAATAAGCCTGTCCTTTTTAGAAAGCCTCAGAACAATTATATGTCCCAGTGTATTTCCCAGTGGCTTTTATATAGGATTTTTCTTTCTCACAAGACTCGAAATTGTAACTTTGGATTTGGAGTTTCCACTGGAGTTTATGCTTTGCCAGTGAATTTGATCTAGGGTTCTTTGGATAGAAATAAACTTGTGATTTCTCTGAGACTGCATTGATTCTGTTCTGGGTGGTCCCTTCTCCTCAGTCTGTTTATGGTGGTTTGTTTTTTGTTTTTTTTTTTTGTCTTGCTTGTTTGGTTTTGTTTGGGTTTGTTGTTTTTTTTTTTTTTTTTTTGAAGCTCACTAGTTTGCTTTTTGCAGCATTGGCAGAGGGGAGAAATGATTAGTGAAGTCAGCAGGTTGGAATTAAACAAAGCTGATCAGAGACCTGATTAGTATGATGCATTTAAAGAAATCTGGTTGCTGGAGAACGGGGCGCTCCTGGTAGACCATTCACAATATATATTGCTGCAGTAGCATGATGTATGCAGGCACACCAGCTGGAGACAGGGCTCCCGGCCTATAAAGTCCCTAAAAGTAGGCACAGTGTACAAGTACATTCTGAAAGCAATGTATGTTTGCTTCTTGAAAGGCACTGAAATGCAAGTTTGAGATGTAAGGGGGCGTGACTGTTGAATGACCAGTCCTAGCTTTGTCCCCCAAAATTCCTTTAGCTGTTTCCCTCCTCCACTAGAAATTGCTGACCTAAAACACAGGTTGTTAAGCTCAAATACATTGAGAAAGAGGAGTTGGTCCTGGAGTCTTGAATGTCTAGTCTAAGAAGCAGTCTTGGTTTTCCTGGCTGCAGCATTCATAACAAAGCATCATCCTTCAGTTTGATAACCAGCTGATTTCAGGGCTACTCTAGAACCCCACTTCAGTGTATCCCATATTCTAGTGCTTTTTGCTTTGGCAAAAGTGTCTGGAGGAAGGGTGTGTGTGAAGAGCTTTGGACCCCTCTACCACCATGAGGAGAGGTTCTTGCACAAACCAGTCCATCAGACCAAACATGATTTCTCGGGCTTTGTGTCCTAGAAGATAAATTATTACCCTGGAGATGAAAATGGGTAGAAATGCAGAACAAGGCTTTCTCCTCCCCCCCCCCCTTTTATTCCCACCTTCCCTCCCACCAATAGATAGAATTTGCCAAAATCCTAACATATAGTCTCAAAATTGTTTTTCTATGAATAGGGGGTTTTTCGTTGTGGTGGTTTTTTGGTTTGTTTGGGGTTTTTGTTTGTTTGTTTGCTTTTTTCAGTTTGGGCCCAAAGAAGGCTTTTCTGAAAGATGTAGACAAGCTTTCAAGGAATATATGTTGGCTTAAAAAGATATTAAGGAAAGGCAATAAACATAGGCCCTTGGTCCAAAGTAATTTCTTGCAGTCTTAAAATTTGATTTAAAATGCAGGAAGACTTTGAAATGGATTAATTGAAAAGGGCAGAGTTCTGATTTTGCACTGCTGTTATCTTGGGTAAAGTAATATAAAGTGGAGGGTTGATTCTGCCTCTGGCAGCCTGGTTCTGCAGAAATGGAGCAGGTGTACAGCAAGGAACATTATCCAGCCTTGTTGGTGTACTGAGAATGGGACCAAGTTTTGGGCACTGGTAGAAAAATTGCATGCTCTTTTTAGCCAGTGTGCCATTTTTCTCGTATATGGTGGTGGTGTGGATAAGTGATTTAGGTCACTTAAAGAATCACCATCAAAAGTATTAGCAAAAGTGGTTTTAATATGAATTTATAAAAGTGCGATTTAACAAAGTTTGATGGCAAGGTTCACTCTATTACTTCCTACATGGATGAAATATACAAAAGAAAATCAAATTAGAATTGATTTAGAATCATTTACACAGAGATCAAAGATGCAAAAGGGTAAGAGAGACCCTCCTGTTGAGGCACAACGTTCATAGTGGACCCCCTTGGTTTCTAAACTCCTGACAGAGCTTAGGTGCAACTAGGTCCAATTTTAGTATCAGGCTTGGACAATGGTTTATGTCTAACAGAATTAGCTACATGGATTTCATTAGTATTAATTCAGCATGCTATCAGTCACTTGCCAAGGATCTGTTGTGAAATAAAGGGTATCTCCACCTCAGGTAAAGAATATAAAAAACTGAGATACATCCCAGCTCAAGGGGAGAGTCACTGGTGTGCAATCCAGTTGCAATTTAGAGAGAACTCAAATTGGACTCGTCCAAAGATCTGTTGTTTATAAAAAGTGTCTTGCCTCCAGGAGCAACCTTGAGAGGCGTCCCAACTCAAGAGGAGACAACTACCCTGCAGCCACGCTGCCTAGCAGGGAGAGCTCAAAGGTGGCTCACTTAGACTGTCATATTTATGGGATAAAGTGTTTGGCTCGTTGTCAAATTGCATATGATGGGAAAAGTATGCATGAGACTTCTTAAACCCACAACTTTCTTTGGTCCTTGATAAATGCATCTTGGAAAAATCACACACAATTCATGTGTTAATTGCAAAATCATGTTCCAAGCTCATATGCATCAATGCTTTCTGCTCCTTTGTGTTTCATAGAACTACAGCTCAGACCTTTACCTCCTTTGGAGCCTGTATCAAACTCCTGCAGGTTTAGTTAAGGGGGTTGAGTGCACCCATCACAGGTGTATGAAATTAAGTGCTTTGAGAGTAGAAAAGAGGTATGTGTTTCTCTTACTCCTCATGGTCAAAAAAAATTAAGGAAAGTCTCTAGGCAATGATTTTAAAATTATCACTATCATTCAGCCAGCGTGTTACACTGAGCTTTGTGAACACATAGAAGTCACAGTGACAGAATAAAAAAGCTTACAATTATTATGAGGGGACACATCCTTCTTGATATATAATCTGTTTTTATAGAGTGCTGAAAGAAGAAATTATCCTTATGATGTCTATTCTATAACTTCACATAACTGTGTAATGTCTGCATCTCACATGTGGAAACCTGATCAGACCACAAGTCTCCCTAGTATAGTAGACTTATTCCCAGATCTCTCCTATAAAACCCTTCCTCCCCAGCTGTAGCAAATTCTGTTCACTGGTGCATAATGTTTATAGTCATCTTATTTGTGTGTTGTCCAACAGGTGCACCCAGACTACAAGGAAACAAAAATACTTACGGTAAGTTCCCAAATACCTGTGTGCTTGCATTGGATCATGTTTCTGAAAATCCCCAGAAGTAGTGTTCCTTTGAGTACAGAAAATCATAGATGATGAGTAAACTGGGGGTAAAGGAAGCAATCTGCATGCTTCTGCTGAGGTACAGGGTTGACTGTATCATATGGTTGGGCACTGAAAGGTTTCCATCCACTAGTGGGAGAGGATATATTGGAAAGAATCTGAGTTGCTGGTTGCTGTTTTGAGGATTAAAAAAGTACGGTGGGAATCAGACTGCACTGCTTGGTTTCATCCAAACAGCGAGTAACTTCCCAAGGGCAGTCTAGAAAGCCTCTTGGATTAATTATATGGGGTATCCTAGTTCTGCACTAGCCAGAAACAGGATGAGGGGATGCAGATGACCATCACCTCAGGCTCTGGATTTTCCCCTTTAGGTAACACACCAAGATTTCCCAGTGTCTAAAGTGCCCAATAATATCAGCTGCACAAAGCAGTCAGGTGACCCCGCTCCTGAACTACAGCAGGCCCTCTCTGCTAGTGAGAGGCAGTGCATAGAGACAGTTGTCAACATGGGATACGCGCCTGAGGACGTCCTGAAAGCCATGAAGAAGAAGGGGCAGAACATAGACCAGGTAAGAGCTTGTGCAGTGGGAAAGAAACCCTTGATTGGATGCTGATTCTGCTGAGAAACAAACCTAGGTTTGCAAAATGTATAGGGGGAATATATTTATTCTAAAAAGGGGTTGCAGCCTGTAACTGCTGTGGTGTTAACCACTAGAGTAGTTGTCAGCTGGTAATAAAGGCTCCCAAAACCAAAGAAAAGAGTGTCCACATTTGTTTCTGATGAGAAACTGAGTCAACCACACCTGCAGGTGCTGGGTAAGAGCTGCACTGAGCTTGGGATGGGCCCTTAGCTCCATGTTAAGCTGGGAGAGGTACTCAGCCTTCCCAGGAGCCACAAAACCATCGAAAGGAAGCTTAGCATGGCTCTATGCCATGCTTAGTGCCATGTGACAAAAAACCAGCCAACTTCCCTTGTTCTGAGCATGAGTTGCAATGCTGATGTCTCTACTTGTAGAGAGGGATTTTGCCCCTGCAGGCTTACAACATCCCTGAAAGCCTCTTGCAAGGCACGACTGACCAACTTTCTTTAAGTGTGCTGTGTTGCTTCCTGCCTCATTGTGTTGCCTCAAACATTTGCTAAAACCAGGTCATTGAACATTAAGTGCTGCAGGGTGAAGTGTGGCTCTGTGTCTTGGATCCGCTTCAAACATTTTAATGCAGGAAGAGTGTGGCCAAACTTTCTGTGTGGGAAACCCTTGGTGAACTGTGTGCAGAGCATTGCCTGTCAGGACTGTGCCTGTTGCCTAGGGAGGAGGAGCATCCCAGTGACTCCTTGCGGAGCTGATCTGCTTGCCCACTACCTACATATCAAGAGTGATTTAAGCTGTGTGCTGGAGTGAACTGTAGTATCAAATGAAAAAAATGTCCCTTAGGATGGTGGTTTTAAATACTGCTGTATTTGCAAGCTGTGTTATTTTGTGGACCTAGCACTACCTATCAGACATTTTCCCCACCTCTCAAAACTGAGGAGAGATAAGAAATTTGGCAGTGGTTTCTGTGCACGTGAGCTGGGATTTGAAGCTCACTCACTAGCATGCTGAGTTGATCTTTAAAGGCTGAATGCTTTCAGATTGCATTAGCTCTTGTGACTGGTTGAGAGGAAGCTAAAAGCTGAGACATCTTGACTGTTGAATCTACAGTTTCATCTTAAAAACTTGTAGTATAAAAAGCACAATTAAACTACTAAAAATTGGCTTGTGAGACTTTTGACTAGAGCAGATGATGTTCAGAGCTGGTGGGAGAACACAGGAGGACAAAAGGGCTCATCTGCTTTCTCTGAACAAGTTCTTGCATAAAGACTGTCTCAGATCTATTAGGAAGATTTTTATCTGAGTCCCTGGTGAAGCCTGGGGTAAAGTCATGCTGAGCCCCTCTGCATGTACAAAGACGGTGTTCAGCCATGTGTTGCAGATGCTGCTCTGCAAGCTTAGTTTCTTCTCTTCATTCCCCACAGGTTTTGGATTACCTGCTTGTACATGGACAGCTTTGTGAGAAGGGCTTTGATCCACTTCTTGTTGAATCAGCTTTGGAAATGTACCAGTGTTCAGAGGAGAAGGTGAGGACACAATTTGTGCAGGAATAGAGACAATGTGCAGTTCTTCTGGCTGATGTAATTCTGGCTTTTGTGGTAATGCAACCTTGTTTCCAAAACTGACTGCTGAAGGGCATTCCTGTTGTGATAAAGTGACTATGTGTTAAAGCATTAGAATTATACCATGTTCCTTTATCATTCTCACTTGCATGCATTTTTATGGAGACAGGATTTTTTCAAGACCCTGCTTATTCTGGTTGCAATGTTTTGAACCCAGAGTTCTCTTGTGGGCGAGGTGCATGGTACAGAAACAGTTAATTTCAGAAGCAGCAAATTATCTTTCAAAACATGCCAGCCTCCCCTGGCTGTGAAATTTTTGAATTGTTTGGCTGTTTTACAAACACCAAAAGTACAAAGACAGGAGCAAGTAGCCAGCTCAGAAGACAGCAGTATCTTTTAAAGTTTGGCTGTCTGTTGCGTGCCCAGTTATTTTATGAAATCTTTAGAGGTGCAACCCAACCCCCCAGACATAGAATGGTTTGAGTTGGAAGGGACCATAAAGATCATCTAGTTCAAACCACTCCCCCTTCCTCCATAGGCAGGGACATCTGGAAGGTGCTCAAAGCCCTAACTTTTCTTGGCAACCTGTTCCAGTGTCTGACCACCTTCACAGTAAAACATTTCTTCCTAATATCTAACACAAACCTACCCTCTTTCAGCTGAAAGCCATCCCCCCTTGTCCTATCACTCCATGCCCTTGTAAATAATAATTTTACAGCTCTCTTGTAGCCCCTTTAGGTATTTGAAGGCTACTACAAAGTCTTCCCAGAGCCTTGTCTTTTAAAGGCTGAGCAATCCCAACTCTCTCAGCCTGTCTTCATAGGAGAGATGCTCCACCCCTCTGATTATTTTCATGGCCTCCTCTGGACTTGTTCCAACAGGTCCACGTCTTTCTTGTGCTTGGGACCCTAGGTCTGGATGCAGTACTCCGTATGGAGTTTCACCAGAGCAGAGCGGGAGAATCACCTCCCTTGACCTGCTGCTCACACTGCTTTTGATGCAACCCAGGATACACTTGGCTTTCTGGGGTGCAAGTGCACATTGCTGGGTTATGTCCAGCCTCTCATATACTAGCGCCCCCAAGTCCTTCTCAGCAGAGCGGCTCTCAATATATTTATCCCCCAGCCTGGATTGATCCCAGTGTTTGCCCTGACCCAGGTTCAGGACCTTGCACTTGGACTTGTTGAACTTCATGAAGTTTGTACAGGCCCACCTGTCATGGTCCCTCTGGATGGCATCCCTTCCCTCTAGTGTGTCAACTGCACCACACAACTTGGTCTCATCTACTGAGGGTGCGCTCAATCCCTGTCCATGCCACCAACAAAGATGTTAAACATCACCGGTCCCAATACCAACCCCTGAAGAACACCACTCATCACTGGTCTCCACTTGGACATTGAGCCCTTGACTGCAACTCTTGGAGTGCAACCGTCCAGCCAATTCCTTATGCACCGTGTGGTGCACCCTTTAAATCCATGTCTCTCCAGTTTAGAGACAAGGATGTCATGTGGGACAGCGTCAAATGCTTTGCACAAGTCCAGGTAGATTATGTCAGCCACTACTGATGTCATATATATGCTTTCTTGCCTTTGTTGGACTTTGTGATGAGCTTGCAAACAAAAGAACAACAGTGTGAAGACGGGAGCAGTGATGTAGTTCAGTAAGTGAATTTGCTACTGGCTTAACCCCAAAACTGGAAATGGCTAATCTCCTGATCGTCCATCTCAACCAATTTGATTTTGGTTTGATTTTGTCATCATTTGGCATCCCTTCCCCCAAAGTGGAGCAGAGGTCCTGTAAATCACAGAGGATTCATAAAAGTCTGATCAGTCATTCACTTCTTGTTACTTTTTTTTTTTTTTTAATTTGGGGAGGATTTGTGGTTTGTGTTGGTAGTATTGTAAACAGTGTGTCCAATAGGATTTGTGCTAATCCCACAAGTTTGTTCTAGATCTGAAGAGCCATTTGATACCAAGGGCTACTGTTCTGTTCTCAAAGTCAATATAACTTTAAAAAAATTCAGACGCAACAGAAGTTAGTAGATGTGGGGGAGCAGGGTGACATTAATCCGAGTCTGTTAAGCCAGGCTGATAAATTTCCTACTGGGAGAGACACCCCTGCAGACAAAACTTTGGTGCCCTTTGATGAAGAGGATTTTGGAAATGCAGGCCTGCAAACCCAGGGAACTGAAGGTGAGGCTCCTTGGGCTACTGCACCCAGAGCTCTGCCAACTGTGGTGTGAGCAGACTTTCTCCAACCATTGGAATGGGCTGTACTTGGGGTGTAGAAATCCACCCTATGGGGTGCCCAGTCACTGAAGACTGGCTGTGTGCTAAACTTCCACTGAGCACTGATCCTCTTTTCTCTTGCAAATAATGGACTGTCTGTGTCTTTCAGATGACAGAGCTTCTCCAGCTAATGAGTCAATTTAAAGAAATGGGCTTTGAACTAAAAGACATTAATGAGGTCTTATTACTACATAACAATGACCAACAGAAGGCTTTGGAAGATTTGATGGCCCGTGCAGGAGCCAGCTGAAAACACAGTCCTGGATTCTCATCATGCAACAGAGAAAGACCAGGATGACCTAATCTCAGCAAGGAGTTTGGCTTTTTGCATATAAGGGAGAATGTCTGAGCAAGCCCGCCCATGTGCATCACTCCAGCATTTCTCTTTCCACTGAAAGCCAACTTTCTTTCTTAAATTAAAATTTTAAAGTGTCCTTTCCTAAGTTTCCTTTTTTCCAGCTTGGCCACAGAGAGTTTAGACTGTCCAGTCTCTACTGGAATTGTACATAGGTAGAGATGGGGTGGTTTCTCCCACTCACCATTGCACTGGAGTTGAACAGAACATTGTTGGTTCTGAAATTAGGATGCTTTGGTTCTTTGAAGCTGCTTTCATGGTGTCTGCTTGTACTGAATTACTTGATTGTGTCATAGTCCAGATTAACTGGTTAAATTTGACCTTTAGTGCAATGGAGTTTTATTTTTGGGGGGAAAAATTAGTCTGCAACTTAGTAAAACACTGTTTCAGAAACTGTTGCTATGCATAATGAGAGAGCCTATTCCTTCTGGGTTTTTTACCCATGCATCCAACACTTCTGCCAGACATGAGTGTTCAATGCTGAGTGATCTGTAAATTCCCTTGAAACGGGTAAGTTGTCAATTCTATCTGGACCTGCAACTTATGTTGGTTTTTGAACCTGAATGCAGGGAGCTGGAGCTTAGTATTCTTAACCCCCCAGGTTTGTAGGATATTTAAGGCAATGCTCTGCAAGGAAATCAGTTCTCTTTTTGTTTTAAATAATACTCGGTGTGATGCAGGAGGTTCCTTTCAAGCACTTTCTTTAAAAGAGATATACTCACTGCATTAGTTCCATTTCTCACACTGCTATAGAATTGCATAATAGCATCTAGTACTAGAAATCAGCTTTTGGGTTGGTTTTGATAGGTAAAGTTCTAAATACTTAAAATATCAACACTCTTGAAGAATCTTTAAAGTAATTCACTAAATATTTTGATTCTGCTGAAGAAAAACTAACAAAATCCTCAATATAACTCCCAGTGTCATAGTTCCTATCTCTCGTGCTCTTTGGCTTCAACAAACGAACAACTTGCTGGATCCTGCCTGCTCCTGTAGGCACACGTGCACACTGTGTGTTGGGCAGAACAACCAGAGGTCTCCAGTCAGATGGCTGCAGTGGTGCAAAAACCACACCTAGGGATCCAAACTAGTGTTACGGCATGGAGCTGGGAGCATTGAGAACTTAGGCAAGTAACAATGACTTGGCTCATTTCCTCAGTTTAAGTTTTTCAGTAAGAGGTTTTAGCTCATCAGGACTCTGAAGGAGATGACATTTGTCTCTATTATGTTGTTAACTTTATATGACCAAAACATGTAATTTGGGTCCAGTGTTAACTCCTGGAGTTGTCTGTGAGGTTCTCAACTACATTAATTACCTTTCCTTAAAACAAAATGATGCTGAGAAAATATGTACCTGGTAAGTATCTAGGAGGTGTGGAGATGAATGATGAATAGGACCAGGACAGATTGCCGTGCACATATCCCATAGTATTGAGCTTCACCAGCTTCTATTAGTGGGACTGAAATTAAAACTTATCTAAGAAGGACATTCAGCAACTGGTAGATCAGAAGCTGCTGCCTCTGTGGGTGAAGGTAAAGCAGTTGTCCAGCTTTCCTTCCCAGGTGAGAAATGTGACAGTTTGAAATGAAGAAATTGGGTTCCTGATTAATCAGAAAAGTTGGAAAACAAAACTTGAACTCCTTTACTGTCACTGCAGAGAGCATTCGGTTGTGTTGCTTGTTTCAATTTTCTCACAATTAATATCCAAACAAATCTGTCTGGTACTAGACAATCTTGAAAG
>JAYDZK010000119.1:5591816-5603647 GCA_034509185.1 Euphonia xanthogaster | reverse complement strand
TTTCAGGTCTCCGAGCCCTTGGCCGGTGTGTAACTTTCCACTGCAGGGCCAGAAATCTTGGGACAAGGCGGGGTCCTCTCAGTGGTCCCTCAGTGACAGTCGTGAGGCCGATTGAGGGATACTTCGGACAGACTCTCACACGACCCCGTGACTCACGATTGTCTTGAGGGGATCTTCATCTGGAATTGATAAGTCGTTGATAAGTCTTCAGGACTCGCCATACGTTGGCAGCATAACCCAGAAAAAATAGAAATACCAAAGAAAACATGAAAGAGAGAGAGAGAAAGAGAAAAGAAAGGATAGGGAAAAATGGGGGGAAAGGGGAGACAATAAACAAACATAATTAATATTGATTACAACAGTATCAATTTTATAACAATTTTCAAACGGTTGATTATTCAGAATAATATCAATTTTTTCACAATTTTTCAAGTGACTGATTAAAACAAATCTCAAATAATCAAAGCAAAAGCAATAAACAAATCATAATACAAATATTAATTTATAATAATTTTCTAAAATTATTCACTAAAAATTATAAGTCATTTTCACTAAATCAGAAACTAAAATCAAGGATTACTCTAAAAGACGTGCTCAATTCATGATCGCTTTGTGTCAAGTGTCTTGGGGATGTCCACAGTGTAGAGGATATCAGCCAAGTTGTGTGCATTAACTATGGATGTCAATCTACTTAGCCATTTCATCATTCTCCAATTCATGACAAACAAAACTGCTGATAAAACAAAACCAAGCAGAATTAGAATCAAAAGGATAACAATGGGATGACACACACTGTTCAGGACACCTGTGGCAGTAGGAGACCACCCAAAAAGAGTGTCCCACCACCTGTGCTCAGCATTGTTCTTCACCCTTTCCATGACACTCTCATGTTGTGATGAACAGTCACCAGGGTTTTCTGTCCATTTTTCTTGATCTTTTCCAGGATCTCAACCAGGTCTCGATGGAGCAGCAGTTGTCTTACCAAAGTGATGTTCATCCCAATAGGGGTAGGCATCAGCTTGTGAATCAAAGTGTGTTAGATTGCAACAGGTAGTGAGAGGTAACTGGAGCTTCATAAGAGCAATCACATCCTATAATCTTAGTAAAGTTACAAGCACAAAAATTTGAATGATTTTTGGTATCTACTACAACATTCTGTACGAATGCAAAATCACAAGCAGTTCTAAAGCATGCACATCCATTGCCAATGTATATAAGAACTATTACAGAAGCTTCATTAGGATGAATTTCAAATTCAGATATTTTGACAGATATTTTGCTGTGTCTAAACAAATGTACTGAGCTATAATTGCATTGCTTTCACAGATGAACCCTTGTTGTTCTCGGACTATACAGGATTCCAGATTGACAGTTTACCATTTGTTATTAAGCTGACAGGCCCATTCTCTATGTTCTGAGGGATAGAGAACAGCTCCGTCATGATTCAATTCTAAGGCAATAACAGGGAAGATCAAATGCACTGAGGCATTACATATAGTTAACACAAAAGCACTAGCTGTGTTTGAAATGGGGTAATAAGTAAAATTCACCAAATTCCGCCAGGACTGGAATTCCCTTTCAAGGTCAGTGGTACTGTCCCAGATTATTTTCCGAATTTCAGTGGGGAAAGTGCCTTCTTCACCTTCTATTTTAATTGAGGCAGCAACTGACTGCATCCCCAATTGTGCCTGGATACAGTTGAGAGCCAAAGAAACATTGTTTTGTGTTGCACCAAGTGCATCAATTACCAATTTGTGATCATTTATGCTTACTCTTTCCCAATTCCGTAAACTGTTCGACAGCAGCCACTGGTGTGTTCCTAAGGCCAATAAGGACGACTTCAGTGGTTGCTGCAGTTTGGCAATCTTTAGCCATGGCTGCCAATTTATTCATTAATACCTCTGAATCAATACTGTTCAGAATTCCCAATCCTGTTCCCACAACACTGGTCACATCTCTTGGTGTCTGTTTTTTGAAAGACCTTCGTTTTCCGGAGCCAGGTGCTCCAGCCCTCAAAAGAGGTCTGCAAATATGGAGAGCAAGCTGGCTGAATGTCTGAGACATTGCTTTGCATCAACAATCTGACTTGTTTGAGAGACCTCGCCAGATTGAACAATATTTGTTGTTGACCAGTTTTCCTGATATTATAGGTTCCAATTTCAAAAATTCTTGGAATGAGTATGACCGGTGGTTGGGCTGGAGTGGCAATAGTAGTAAATTGGGCTTTAGCATGTATTACAAATTTAAAAGAAAGGCCTTTTTTATCTTTGGACCAGAGACAAACTACTTCAGCAGTGTGAGTTAATGTGAAACTGTGCCAGCAGTCTTGTACACTTGGGTGCATACAGACTTGGTCGCGCTTGTCTTCCTGATTTGTAAAAACATTGATTGCAATTGCTTTGCTATAGGTAGTTCCGTTAACCATTCGACATCCTATGCTAATTTGTTCTCCCACTACTCCTTGAAGCTGCCAGGTTTTCTGTTTTTCCCATTCGTTTTTTGGATCGTCAGGACCCTGTAGAGAGGGAATGATGCTTGGAGATGTAGGGTAAAAAGCAGTAACTGTGGGGCATCCATTCACCCCCCATCTGCTGTTTACTCCTTTAACAGCCTCCCATAGCCAGCAGTCCCAATTTGCTTTTTATGGTTTAAGGAATCGTTTCAAAAGGCCATTGGTCCTTTCTACGATCCCATTAGCTTGAGGGTAGTAAGGAGTATGAAAAGTCCACTTAATACCCTCATTTTTTGCCCAATCTGTACAACTTTAGTAGTAAAATGGGATCCATTGTCAGATTGAATTTCTTGCACCTTTGGGAAGGTTCCAAACCAGTCTTGCAAAGCTTTAACTGTATTATCACCTGTAGCTCTTTTAAAAGTGTCAGCTTGCACCAGCCCAGATACAATTTCTACTCCTACCAGCACATAATGTTTACCTGCTGACTTCTTAAAGGGACCAATATAATCTACCTGCCACGCGTCCCATAAGCCTTTACCCTTTCTTAAATGCAGAGGGTCATCTTCTAAAGGGTGTCTCTCCAGTCGCCTGCAACATTACTCGCAGGCTGATACGCATGTTTTACACATTTCCCTGGTAACCGGCCAACCACGAGCATGAGCTTCCTTGTACAAATTTTTCGCACCTGTGTGCTGTCTTTTGACATGCAGCCATTCTAATAGTTGATCCCGGTCCTCAGTAGTTAGTTCGCTTTTCAGGGGGGCTGAGCCTTGCTAGTTCATCAGCTCTATTATTCCACTCTCCGGCTGGATTTCCATCTGTCTGGTGAGAAGCTACCCAACCAACAGCAAAATTCCCTTGACTCGTGATATCTAAAATTTCTTGCCACTTTTCCTTTTGACACACTGGAATTCTGTGGCCTTCCCAATCATTTTGTTGCCAGAAAGGGAGCTACTCAGTACAACCTTCGTATACTGCATAAAAGTCGGTGTAAATGCAGACAAGAGAAATGTTCTGTGCCTCACGTTGGAAGACACTCCAAACAGCTATGAGCTCCCCAACCTGAGCACTGCTTTCCCCTTCAGTAATGATTCTTTCACTAGATGAAATGTGTACGGCAGCTGCTCTGTATCTCCATACCTTCCCTTCCCATTTTGCAGAGGCATCTGTAAACCAAGATCTTGCTGTTAATTCGGGGTAGAAAGGAAGGGCAGCTTTGATTACAGAAGCAGGTTTATCTTGGCTGCTACCCTGGCTCTCAGTGTCTTGGATTGCTAGATTTTTAGCAGCACCTTCTGGTGGAATGGGGATTTCCCCATTCCACCAGAAGGTGCTGCTGTGGGTTGGATAGGGCCTAGTGCTTGGTGTGCTGTTGCCTCAAAAATCAATAAGTGCAGTGCTTCTTCCTGAGAAGGAGTCCAATCCCATTTCACCCTTTTCCTCAGCAAGTCATAAAGCGGCCTAGCAATTACTGAGAAAACTGGGATGTGTTTTCTCCAGAACACTAATAGTCCTAGAGCTTGCTGGAGATCTTTCCTGGATTCAGGCATCTGAATCTGATCTAAAGAGGTCAGGGTACTGGGTGGAATACATGTCATACCTCCTTTCCACCAAATTCCCAGAAACTTCACTTCCTGAGAAGGCTTCTGATTTTTCTCTGGGGGCATCTGCAAATCAAGACTTTCTAAGTGAGAGGTTATTTTTTGCTGATGTTTCCATACTACCTCTATTTCATCCCCCCCCCACCCAGAATGTCATCAATGTATTGATAAACAGCTACAGGATCAGCTTTGTGTATTTTTGCTAATTCCTGGGCTAAAGCATGGTGGGCCAAAGTGGGGGAGTGTTTGTAGCCTTGGGGAAGCCTAGTGAAAGTGTATTGCTGTCCTTCCCCTGCGAAGGCAAAACGGTCCATATCTTCTGGCTGTATAGGTGTCCTAAAGAAGATGTCTTTGACATCTATAGTTGCCAGGATTGAGTGAGCGTTTTCTTGAATTTATGTTATTAATTCAGCTAAGTTTGGGACCGCTGCTGTAAGAGGGTCTGTGCTGGCATTAAGCCTGTGAAAATCTACTGTTAATCTCCACTTTCCATTAGCTTTTTGGACTGGCCATACTGGCAAATTAAAAGGAGAATGTGTATGAATTATTACCCCTTGGTTTCTCAAGTCCTGTATAACCACTTTGATACCTCCTCTGGCACCAGAAGGTAGAGGGTATTGTTTTACATTAGTTGTTTTACTATATGGTAGAGAGGGGGTGGTTTTGAAGCAGCCTAATGTTAAGTGGCAGTGTGCCAAAAGACCACAGAAATCCCTCAGAGTCTTCCCGCTGCCTCCAAGCAAGGACATCCATTCCTAATAAATAATTTGCAATGTCACCGATTACCATTTTGACAACTAAGTGATGCTCATCTCCAGGGAGCATCAGTTTGACTAAGGCAACATTCGTAGATTCTGTAGCTCCCAGAGCATTAAGAACACGGTATTGTCTCTTAGTTGGAACAATTCCACACCTCTGGGCATCCTTTTATGTTAGTGCAGAGTTTTGAGCTCCAGTGTCAATCAAGAAGGTTACTAGTAGCCTTTTGGGGCCCGTGATAGCTGGGATTAATATATCTCCTGGTTTATTTTTAGTGAGCATTCTTAAATAAATCCAAGCTCTGCTCCTTCGCCCACCTGTAAGCGGCACAGAGATTAGTTTCCTGAAAACCCTGTTGGTTTTGGTTCACTGCCTGTGTTCTGAGGGAGAGCCTGGGGGAGGGTTCTGCTGTTTGGATCCTGAGAAAGAAGGTGGCAGAGCGGTAATTTTGGCTTGTTGCCCGTGTTCTGTAGGAGAGGCTGGGGGAAGGTTAGTTTTGGTTCCTGAGAAGGGAGGGGTGCACTGGGTTGAGCCGATAGATTTGGTTTTCGATGGTGCCAATTATTTACTATTTTCTGCAATTTATCAAGGGGGCAAACCATCCATCACCTCTTTGGGGACTCCCCTTTTTAATTCCCAACAACCAATGGTGGCGGTTAGAGATCTATTTTCCCTTCTCTATATTTTCACTGTGAGGAGCCCCAAATAACTGAACACCTCTTGTTTTTTTCCGATTTCTCCTCCAGGGTTTTTATAGGTCCATATTGTCTACAACAATTAATCAGATGTACTGCAACTTCACCCCATGTCCAAACTTTATGGCTACTGGCAGGTGAATCAGATTGGGAAGCCAAGGGCTGTGAGGGGGAAGAGTACGGAGTGAAGCCAGGATCTCTAGATCCACTTTGGTCAGTGGAGTCCCTGAGGAATCTATCCAGTCTTTCTACAGGACTCAAAGCCATTATAGTTTTCTGTAGGGTGATTGCTGTAGGTTTAAGCTTTTCTGGAAGCCCACAAATTCAAGGGGTCATTACTTCTGGCTTCACAGGTAATTGCACTGGGGATTCAAAACCAGGAATTAAATTCTTTTCATGAATCATTTGCAGGCAGGCAACTTTGTGGACACTTTTTAAGAGCTGGTCGGGGGTACCAATGATTGCCAGGGGGTCACCCCTTTTCAAAGGATTAATTCCCCCAGCCCAAAAAGCTGCACGCTGTGTCAGGGACCATGTGTCACACTTATCTCCTATTGCTAAGAAGACTCTAAGTCCCCAGTACCCACTGGCCTCCTGTTCAGTTAATTTAATTTGATCTCCACCAGTGAGGGACACTTGGAAGACATACTCTGTTTCTGATTCTTGTGGGAAGTGCCCAAATTCTTTTTTCAGTTTAGCTAATTTGGTAGCGCTGAATAGTATTTATTTAGTTGTGATATGTGGGTCAAGATCCTCATCATTAATATACTTATATTCTGTTTGAAATAAGGGTCTCAAGTGAGGACAGCAGTATTTTTCCCGGTTTTTTACTGCCTCAAGTTCCTTATGGGGATAGATTTGTTTAATGTGAGGAGTTTCCTTTTCCTCTGCCTCTGTAGAGGAATCAGTATTATGTGAATTCTTAACATGTTCCTCTCTAAGGGCAGCTCACAACATAGAGATCTCATTTCTATCTTCCTTTCATTCTTTTTGCAAAATTTCAACTAGGTTTTGAAGGGAATCTATTATCGCTCTTTCTTAATTTCTTTGATTAAAACAGGTTTCTATGGCTGCTGTGAGACAAGCTCCCAAAACTGAGCAGAGGATGATTTTATTTTTGCCCAGTTTAAATTCTGTTTCATATTGTAAAGAACATATTCTATCTATAACATTTTCTAAATTAAACTAGTTGTTCTCTGCCCAAACCTCCCTCCCAGGAGAAGGTATGGCATTGTATTTAGCAAGCAGAGCAGAAAATTCAGCTTAAACTTTTGTGCTAGAGTTTTCAGTCATTTTATGCAGAGACCAAAACCACAACAGGGAGGTGCAAACTTAAGTTACACAATCTCACAGCCTTTGCTGTGTTCCCCTTTGCTTCCCTCGGGGAGTGAAGAGACAAAATCTGCCTGGGAGGCCCTGCTTAGTTCCTTCAAGTTGTCCTTTCCTTCCCAGACAGTCCAAATTCACACATACACAAAAACAGCTTCCCCTTTTGCACTAAGAGATCTTTTGTGAAATTCTAAAGACAGAACCCTCAATAGAGTATGGGGGTGTATTTCACCTGGGCGCGTGCAGTTTGCGGGAAATTCAAAGAGCTTTCCTTGCTATCCAGTTTCCTTCAACCATTTCGGGATGAGGGGCTAGGTGTGGCTGAAGCAAATCCTCCTTCTCCTGTTACAGACTACAAATAGCCCTGCAGACCCCTCTGTCTACCCCTCCCATCCGTGATGCCAGTATAATGTCACGATCTGCTCATACAAATGGGTCCAGCCGATGGAGTTTGACTAGGGGAGATCTCAAAGTCCCGGTGAGCTCAAGGTTCTATTATAGCCCATTGTTGAGGGGGGAAACAGATCTTGAAATGGCTGAGGGGGAACAGATACAATAAAGAGCAAGTTTATTGAAATTACAGAGGGGGAAAAAGGTATTGAAGACGGGTACAGACAGTCCATGTTCTCAGCAGGATAAGGCCATATCAGCAGTCAGTGGGACCCATTGTTTCAGGACTGGTTTCTATGGGAAACCAGTCTAGGTCCAGTGAACACATCTGCAGGCAACACTTGGCAGGCATCCTTCTTCAGTCAGGCCAGCACCCCTGGATCAGAATTATGGCGGTCTCAGTCTCAGTCCTTGGGAGGGGGGCTTCAATCTCCGTCCCTCACGGTGGTAGTGGAGCAGATGAAGGATTTTCCATGGGGTGGCTACCAAAGTTTCCCCAGCAGGTTCATCTGGCCAAGAGGTGGGAAAATCCCTGGGCTGTTGTCGTGAAGCAGGTGCAAGCATGTAGGGCGCGTCACCCCTTGGCAGGCCCTGCTAGAAGCAGTCACTGTAGACACAGCTGCGAACAATCACTTGGCAGACCAGAATTCTGCTCAGGGGCCCCAGGATTTTGGCGTTCATCCACCACCAGCAGGCCAGAATTCCAATCAGGGTCCTCAGGGTCCCGATGTCTGTCCTGGGGACGGTCGTGAGGCAAATGAGGGGATCTTCAGACCATCTTTCACAACACCCCATGACTCACGGCAGTCTTACAAGGGTCTTCATCGGCAGGGTTCCGTAGTATCGTTGCAAAGTCTTCAAGACTCGTCATATGTGGTAGCATATCCCGGAAAGCTGATACAGTATGTCAGAGAGAGAGAGAGAAGGGAAGGAAAAGAAAAGATAGGAAAAGGGGAGGAAAAACGAGACAAGAAACAAATATAACTAATATTCATTTAAACAATATTATTTTAAAAGATTTTTTCAAATGATCAAAACTAATCACAAACAATCAAAGGCAATAAAGCAATAAACAAATCAACAAATGTTAATTTAAAATAATTGTTTTTCAAAACAATTCACAAAAAAATCAAAAGTAATTTTCATATAACCACAAAAGAAAATTGAAGATTATTTCAAAACACACAGTCTAATTTATAATCACCTTGTGTCATTAGTCTTAGAGATGTCTGCAGTGAAAAGGACATCAGCCAAGTTGTGTGAGTTAATTATAGACGTCAATTTTGTTAACCATTTCATCATTCTCCAATTCATAATGAGTAAGATTGCTGATTAAAAAAACCCCAATCCAAACTAAACTCAAAAGGACAATGATGGAATGACACATATGGTTAAGGACACTTGTGGCAGTAGGTGACCACCCAAAAAGAGTATCCCACCACCTGTGTTCAGCATCTTTTCTTACTTGCTCTATGACACCATGTATTTCTTTCACATTGTGATGAACAGTTACCAGGGTTTTTTGTCCATTCTTCTTGATCTTCTCCAATATTTTGATTAAGTCCTGATGACGCAACAATTGCTTTACCAAAGTAATGTTCATCCCAATGGGAGTAGGTAAGAGTTTGTGAATTGGTGTGTAATTGGATTGTAATAGGTAATGGGAGGTAAGTGGAGCTTCATAAGAAAAATCACATCCTGCAATTTTGGTAAAGTTACAAGCACAAAAATTTGAATGATTTTTAGTTTCCACTACTACATTTTCTACCAATACCATATCACAAGCAGTTCTAAAGCATGCCTATATATATAAGGACTATTGCCTATATATATAAGGACTGTTTCAGAAGTCTCGTTAGGATGAATTTCAAAATGACAGATATTTGCTCTGTGTCCAAACAAATGTCTTGAGTTATAATTGCATTACTTTCACAGATGAATGCTTGTTCTCAGACAATACAAGATTCCAAATTAACATTTTGCCATTTTTTACCAATTTGATGAGCCCATTCTCCATGTTCAGAAAGCTAGAGAAATATCAAATGCATTGAGGCATTGCGTGTGGTTAACACAAGAGCTGTGGCTGTGTTTGTAATGGGGTCATAAGTAAAATTCACCAAGTTCCACCAGGATTGGAATTCTCTTTCAAAATCAGTGGCACTGTCCCAAATTATTAACCGAATTTCAGTGGGGAAAGTGCCTTCTTCACTTTCTCTTATAATTGAGGCAGCAACTGACTGCATCCCCAATTGTGCCTGGATACAGCAAAGAGCCAAAAAAAGGTTGTTTTGTGTAGCACCAAGTGCATTAATTACTAATTTGTGATCATTTGCATTTACCTTTGCCAAGTTGGTAATATGTTTGATAGCAACCACTGCTGCGTTCCCAAAGCCAGTAAGGATGACTGCAATGGTTGTTGTAATTCGGTCAAATCTCTATTTGTGGCAGCCAATTTATTCATTAGTACTTCTGAATCAATACTATTTAGAATTCCCAAACCTGTTCCCGCCACACCAGTTATGTCTCTTAGCATCCATTTTTAAAAAGAGCTCCATTTTCACAGCCCGGTCATCCAGCCCTCAAAGGAACTCTGCAAAAAAGGCAAACAAGCCGGCTGAATTTCTGAGACATTGTTTTGCATCAGCAATTTGACTTGTTTAAGAGACCATGCCGGATTGAACAATATTTGTTGTTGACCAGTTTTCCTGATCATATATAGTCCAATTTCAAAAATTCTTGGACTAAGCATAGCCGGTGGTTGGGCTGGAGTGGTGGTAGTAGAAGGTTGGGTCATAGCACTTATTATAAACTTAAGAGAAAGGCCTTCAGTGTTTTTGGTCCAAAGACAAACTACTTCTGCAGTTTGTGTTAATGTAAAATTGTGCCAACACTCTTGTACGCTTGGGTGCGAACAAACCTCTTGATGCTTATTTGTCTGATCTGTCAAAACACTGATTGAGATTGCCTTACTATAGATAGTTCCGTTAATCATTCAGCATCCTATGCTAATTTATTCTCCCACTACCCCTTGAAGCTGCCAGGTTTTTTGTTTTTCCCATTCCTGCCTAGTGTATATCTGATTTTCATGCATAACAACAGTTGATTGGTTTAAACCATTTACATTTCCCATGGATCCAGTAAAGTGAACAAAAGCCTGGGACTAAGGCAATTCGATAACATACTGGCTAAGGGGGCTCTCAGTCCCTTCTACCCACTGGGATGTAATTACTGTACTCAATGTGAGCTTTGTGCTCTCAGTCCCTTCTACCCATTGGGGTGTAACTACAGTACTCAGTGTGGGTTTTGTTATAATGTTTATATTAAATTTATAAACTAAGCCTTTTAAACCTAATGGGTCGGTCAAGTTATTTTGCCAGTGGCGTCACGTAAGTCGGTTTAGCTGAAGTAAAATTATGCCAGCAATCAACTGGTTCATTTTTGCAATCCTTTGCAATTGCAACATTGTTAGTTTTGGGACCTAGAGTGTAATTACCAACATACTCCTGGTGGCAACACAGAGTAAGGGGAATTTGTTTGGCACACCCACTTTTTGTAGGACACAGCCTTGCTGAAGGGATATCCAGATAATTTTTCCCACCTGGTTCCATAAAATTTCCAGCAACTGTAATGGAGGTAGCTTTCTCATGGAGAGATCCTTCCACTTTTCTGCAATGAAGCTGCCACAATCATTTCACCAATTGTTCCAGTTAGGGTTCTAGTCCAGTCCTTCTGATCCCATCTCCACTCACTTGGATGATATACCTCGGAGTCATGCAACACTATAGTCACTAGGTTCAGGTGGTGACCCTTGGGATATGATCCTAGAACATTAGTGTGATAGATGGTGGCTTCAGACCATGACCACTCAGCAGGATTCTCTCCATGGAGTTGTGGTAGGACACAGAAAAGTATCACCAGTGTTATCATGGTTCAGATGATTGTAACATCCCTCGGGATTCTTCTGTAAAAGTAAAAACAACAGAAATCCTGCCAGTGAGAGGCAGAAAAGGGTTAAAATGATGGGATTATCCAGCATATATTTATCCGATGCTCTTTCCCTAGAGCATCAGAGGCTACCCATGCATATTTATTCAGAGGGTTTTTCAGGACTAGTGGTACTTCTTCTAAAGTAGGGAGGTCGACCAGAGCAAGTTGTCCAGGGTGATGTGCTGGATTTTTTGAATCATCAGGTCCCTGTAGTGAGGGAATGATGCTTGGAGCTGTCGGGCAAAAGGCAGTGATTTTGGGACATCCATTCACTCCCCATCTACTATTCACTCCTTTAACAGCTTCCCATAACCGAACGTCCCAATTTCCCTCCTGTGGCTTCAGAAGTCATTTCAAAAGACCATTGGGCCTTTTTACCATCCTGTTAGCTTGAAGGTAGTAAGGGGTGTGGAAAGTCCACTTAATTCCTTCACCTTTTGCCCAGTCCTGTACAACTCTAGCAGTGAAGTGAGACCTGTTGTCAGATTGAATTTCCTGTGGCTTTGGGAAAGTTCCAAACCACCCCTGCAAAGCTTTAACCGTAACCTGTAGCTCTTTTAAAAGCATCAGCTTGAACCAACCCAGATACAATTTCTACAGATCGGAAGAGCGTCG
>JAYDZK010000119.1:5274796-5296625 GCA_034509185.1 Euphonia xanthogaster | reverse complement strand
GATCGAGACCGAGAAAACAAACTCTCGGTGTTGCCCTCAATAAGTGAGCTAGAGGAGGGTGGCAAATCCAACTATCCTAAAAGGCTCCCTGAAAATAAATGGAAATTCAGTTGCCCTGTATTCTCAACGAATCTTTCCAAAATGCTCCTACATTGCCACCTTCTGGTATAAGTGAGTATAGAGCCTTGTCTGCCACTAGAGGCAAGGAACAGGATTGACAAAGTCATTCCGGATTAAAGGCCACAGGTGCCTATGGTAGAAAACACCAAATACCAACAGATGGATGGTCCTTTCTTTTTAAGACCGGTCCAAGTGGGATCGAGTTTTCTTTTTCTCTCCTCTTACAGTATTCCAAGACAAGAGGTGTTCCATGAGAGGATGAAGTGACAACAGGACTGAAGAGTTGCTGTTCTTTGCTGCATTGATTGTTTACATGTTTTTATCCTGATAGTTTAAAGACATTTATGTTTGTACATGTTTTACAAAAGTTGGTTGCAAGCAATTTTTAATGATGTGTTTTCTCTCTGGTTGCCACAGTGGATAGAGAAGATTCCTCCCTAAATTTACCTTAGGTTTTCAGATGATTATGGAATCAAATTTGTATACCTCTTCCTATCTCCTCAGAGCAAAGCATAAAATTACTATACTGAGGGAAGCGCATGTAGTAACGATAAACAATGTGTAAAGCATGATTATGCAGAAGAAGGGGATGTCGAACTGTCGGCGACCCCTGGAATGAGGGAGAAAAGGGGCTAACAGAGGAGCTGAAGTGATAGCTGGAAAGTTCTCTACAGCTGTAGATGAAGAAGGCATAAGTGGTTAAGCTGACAAAACAGAAGCAGCAAGATTCTGGGTTTGAAAACCAATGAAGGGTTTGGCAAAGTTGGAAAGGTATTTGGTCCAAACCCAGGACGCTGACTGAAATTATATGCTGAGGAGGTTGGAATGACTCGAATTTTCATATATCTTTGACCCCCACCCCTGTAGCAATCCAGACTACTATGTAGTAGTTTTTACTAAATGTAATTTTCCCATGGTGCACACTAACTTTTTCCTCTTTCCCTGGGTATGGGTCCCGGGAATGGCCCTGAAACCTGGTTGGTGAGAAGGACAAGGGTGGTTATCGGGAACAGGTACATTTGTTTGGGTTAGAACAATACCTGGACATGTAAAATTACAGACTACAAAAGGCAAGGCAGCCTAACTATTAAATATGATTGGCTTAGGTCCCTGTTTGAGTTCAGATTTATCCTATGATTGCTCACTCAGGGACTCGTGTACTTCTGAACTAGGCGAGCCAAATTGGATTTATGTTATGGCCAGATTTATCTTGTCCAGCTACAGACCATCTGTACTGTTACAGGAAAAGAGGTAAGTTTAACCATATTTGGATATGGAAACTACTGGTGTTGAAGTCCTGACCAAAAAAAAAGATAATTTTTAACTAACTACCCAGTACTAAGAGATTATAGCAAAAATTATGCCTGTGTGTGGGGGAGAGGGCAGGTCAGGCCTTGCTCTGGCAAGACAGTGTCCTGCCCCACACCCCCCAGCCTTAGAGCATCCCAGACCCACAGTGTCTGTCAATCATTTGCCACACCGGAGGCAGTGCTCCACTCTGCCTAACTCAGCTCCTGAGTGGCCGGATGACCGGAAGTCCCACCTGGGAAGGGGGCGGGGGCACAAAGGCCCAGAGGTATTTAAGGCTGCACATGAGGCAAGCACATGTCTTGACCCTACCCTGCTCTTGGAGTTTCTATCTGGACACCATCTTAACCCAGGAGTTGATTGCTATATGTGTGTTTTTCTATCTCTTTTCTGTCTTTCTCTCTTTCTTCTTCTAATTCCCTCTTCTTGGAACATTTTGGGTAACTTAACATTGAATGGGTTTAAGTTTAGAGTTTGCTTAGTTGAATGGGCCAAAATATAGCTGTGAGAAGTGTTTTATGTTGACTGGATGTTGTACTAAAACTTTTGACAAAGTTCCTTGATTTTCTATATTTTGCCAGTAAAGTAATTTTGACCTCTTGAGTACATCTAGTCGGTATTTCTCCCGTGCATCTAACCCAGAGTACAGGAACCTCTGTAAGCCCCTTTCAGTGAGTTGTTTGGGGCCTTACACCATGCTGTTTTGGAGCTCAGCTTACAAGTCCAGCAAGTACCAAAAACGGCTTTATTAAATTGTCTAATGCTTGATATGTTATTAATGAGAAAGGAATATGTAAAACACTAGACCTCACCGAAAAAGAATACAATATCAAGAAACATGAAGGAAATTACCAACCAGTCTGCTGGACTCTTTGGTCATTGCAGCCAAATGATTGGTTTAATGAACTCTCCCCCTGGATCCTGGTTGGCGCCACACAAAATTGCCTGCAATTTTAGAGACTCACAGGATGGGGAGCGATGACTTGCATAGAAGGAAATTTTTATATTGACTAGACTTATGCTTTTGATTATTGAAATAGCAATTGTCTGTTATATGATTTCCTGTATACTTTCCTCTCCTTTCTCCTCTGTCTGCTAGATTAGGATCCCACTGCTGCCACGAGAGGAAAGGTACCATTACTGTGGTCCCGGTCAATGTCTTGAGCCATGGGGGAGTATGAGAGACTGGAAGGATTGCTGGCTTGAAACATTTTGGGTGCATGTGTGGGGGGAAGGGGCAGGTCTGGCCTTGCTCTGGTGAGGCGATGCCCTGCTCTGCACATACACACCCCCCCCCCCCACGCCCCCTGGACCTGTATCCCAGCCCCAGAGTGGCTGCCAGTCACTGGCACACTGGAGGCAATGCTCTACACCCCACCTCTGGAGCTCCTAACCCAGCTCCTAAGTGGTCAGATAACCGGAATTCCCACCTGGGGGAAGGGCCCAGGAAAGCCAAAGGGTACTTAAACCAAAGCATGAGGCAAGCACATGTCTTAACCCTACCTTTCCTTGGATTTTATATCACTGCTGGAACCAGGAGTGGTAGCTGTATTTGTTCTTTTCTATAAATTTTCTTTTTCTTTCTTTCTTTCTTTCTTTCTTTCTCTCTTTCTTTCTTTCTTTCTCTCTTTCTCTCTCTCTTTCTCTCTTTCTTTCTCTCTTTCTCTCTCTCTTTCTCTCTCTCTTTCTCTCTCTCTTTCTTTCTCTCTTTCTCTCTCTCTCTCTTTCTTTCTCTCTTTCTTTCTCTCTCTCTTTCTTTCTCTCTTTCTTTCTCTCTTTCTCTCTCTTTCTCTCTTTCTTTTTCTCCCTCTTCTAATTTCCTCTTCTTGGAGTTTTGAGTAACTTAAAATTGGATGGGCTTGGAGTTTGCTAAATTGAATGGGCAAAGTTAATGCTTTGTGAAATGTTTTACGTTGTTTGAATGCTGCTCTAAACTTTTGCCAAAGTTTTCTGATTTTCTGAAGTTGCCAGTAAAGTTATTTTGTTGTTTTGACCTCTTGAGAATATATTGTCAGTATTTCTCCCGTGCATCTAACTCAGGGTACAGAAAAAAAAAAAAAAAAAAAAAAACCAAAAAAAAAAAAACCAAAAAAAACCAGAAGCCTTTTTAAGAGGCTCATTGAGCAAGTTTTTGAGGCCTTACACTTGGTTAGTGATAGCCTTGGCTGCAGTGATTACAATATTGTGGTCTTTGGGACCTGGCTGTGCACACTGAAGATTAGTACTAAGAAAAAGGTTTTAGATTTTAGAAGAACAAATTTCATCTTGCTTAGAGCTCAGTTGTGAGGGATTCCATGGGAAGCTTCCATGGAGGATAAAGGACCTAGCGAGTGCTGGAAGCTTTTCAAGAAAACTTTCATGGAAGCACAAAAACAGTTTGTCCTCTTTAAAGGTAAGGGAAGTAGGTGAAGCAAAAAACCTCCTTGGCTTAATTGAAAGCTTGTGAGTCTGCTCAAAACCAAAACAGAAACATACCAGAGATGGAAAAGCTGATGAATACACCTTGAGAGCTACAAGGGCATTGCCAGGGTGTGCAGAGATTCAGTTAGAAAAAGCAAAAGCTCAGCTTGAACTGAAATTGACCAGACACATCAAAAGCTACAAGGAAGGGCTCTTCAGGTCTGTAAACAACAAGCAGAAACAGAAGGAAAATATTGGCCCATTGTTAAACAGGAGAGATTAATTAGTCACCAACAACACTGAAAAGGCAAAGGTTCTCAACACTTTCTTCGCCTCTGTCTTTACCAGCACTGATGGGCCCCAGGACCTGGGAACAAGAATCCAGGTGGATGCAAACACAGACTCACCGGCAGTGAAGGAAGAGTTGGTATGTGAACTATTACAGGAGCTTGACCCTGACAATTTATGGGCCCTGAAAATATCCACCTGAGGGTGTTAAGAGCTGGCTGATATTGTTGTGAGGCCACTCTCCATGATCTTTGAGAAGTTGTGAAGAGTGGGGAATCTGAAGAAGGCTAATGTCATCTACATCTACAAGAAGTGCTTAAAGGAGAATCCAGGAAGTTATAGGCCCATCAGTCTTACTTCAATTCCTGGGAAAGTTATGGAACAAATCCTCCTGGGGCCTATCACAAGTCAGATGAAACGTGATTGGGAAAAACCAGCACAAGGACAAGTTGTCCTTGACAAACCTGATAGCCTTCTATGACAAAGTAACCTGCTCAGTTGATGTGAGGCAAGCAATGAACACTGTCTACCTGGATTTCCCCAAGGTTTTCAATACATTTTCCTAGTCTCCTCCTAGAGAAACTGATGTGTTATGGTCTAGACAAGTGGTCTGTGAGGTGGGTGGGGAACTGCCTGACAGGCCACACCCAGAGGGTGGTGGTAAATAGCTCCTTTTCAAACTGGCAATCTGTCACAAGTGGGGTCCCCCAGGGATCAATATTGGGCCCATTGCTGTTTAATATGTTCAGAAGTGATCTGGAGGATGGGATGAAGTGTACCCTGATGAAGTGTGCCAATGATACCAAACTGAGTGGGGAAGTGGACACTTGGGAAGGGAGAACCACCCTGCAGGAAGACCTGGATAGGCCAGAAGAGTGGACAAACAAGAACCTTATGAAGTTCAACAAAGACAAATGTAAGGTCTTGCACCTGTGAAAACATAATCCGGGAGTGCAGCACAGGCTGGGAAAGGGACCTGGGGGTCCTGGTGGACAATGAGCTCAATACGAGTGAACAGTGAGCTGCTGTGGCAGAGTCAACAGGATGCTGGGTAACATAAACAAGGGCATCACCAGCAGAGATAAAGAAGTCATTATCCCACTCTACTCAGTGCCTTGTCAGGCCTCACCTGGAATACTGTGTTCAGTTTTGGTCCTTGCTATATGAAAAAGATGTGGACAGGCTCAAGAGGGTCTACAGAAGGGCCACAAAGATCATCAAAGAACTGTGAAACCTGCCATATGAGGAAAGGCTGAGAGAACTGGGTTCTGAGGAAAGGCTTAGGGGGACACCTTATCACCATGTTCTAGTATTTAAAGGGTGGTGACAAAGAAAACAGAGACTCCCTTTTTACATGGAAAAGAGGAGGGGGGGTAATGGGTACAAGTTACTCCTGGGGACATTCTGATTGGATACAAGAGGAAAATTTTTCACAATGAGAACAATCATCTACACCATGTCAATTCACCACCACAGCATCTCTTTCTAGCAGTTTGCCTATGCAGCTATAACTTCACTGGGATATATATGTACTTGGCTTTTTATTTTTGTTTCACTTGTCTAGTGCTGACCTAGTAAAAATTTAACAGTCATTACCTCTTAGTATCACCTAAGCAGGGCCCAGATTCCCCTGTCTCAGGACATGATTGTAGCCTTTTTTTTTTTTTTTTTTTTTTTTTGCTACAGTATTTTAGCTAATGAATTCATGAACGAAAAACAGAGTTCTCCTCCCCCAGCCTCCCCACATTTTACAACAAACACAAAATTACTGGCACACTAAGGGGTAAAAAAACAGTAATGAAGAGCAGCCTTCTTTTCTCCCTAACACAGATACATTAAGCAACCCTTAGTTATTAAAAATGAATATATATCTCTAATCCCTGTCAGGGGATTACTTAAGAACCTCTACCACGTGAGCAGTAATTCCGGTGCTAATCCTAGGAGGAAGGAGGGAATTATTTAAGAAAAGGTACACAGTTACACACATGCATGTGTTTATAAAAAGCCCATACATCTATTATCTCCTTACAAATAGAGGAGGAACTAAAGAAGCAGCAATTTCAAAACTTCATTTTAAATGCTACTACATTCATTTTGAAATTCTTTGATTTTCGCACAATTCAAAAAATGGTACAAAGCAGCAGTATGAGCTATCACAGCTGAAGCCAAGCACTTTGAAAACAGTGTCTTGGTCCTCAAACAATGTATTTGCCTGCTAGTGAGTGATGCTCCACAAGAACAGCTTATTTTGACATTGCTACTAATGCCCTCTCCAACCTTCCCCCAACATAGCACCCCCTTAGTGCTGTCAGTGCAGCCTGTAGAAGAAACAGATTCAGCTTTTAAAAAACATCCTACCAACTTACAGACACCACGCAACAGTGCAACAAGTGAGCACAATTGAACAGGACAATATTTCTTAAGACTGCTGTCCTGAAACAAAGTATAAACCGGTTCAAAACAATACAGAATTTAGGAAAAATAAATAAATACATTTCAAGCACAAAGTGGTTTTGTTGGTGGATTTTGGTTTTTTCAATTTTAGCACATGCATAAACATTCCACATTGCATCATGACAGACTTCAGTTGCTTTTCCAAGTGCTTAAAATGCTACACAGTCTAATACCTTTTCCCCTTTCTTCAAGGAAGATTACTGACATAACAGCAACAACAAAAAAAAAAAACCAAACCCAAACAACCACCAAAACAAAAAAACCAAAACTACTCTAGAACCCATTACACTGCAATATCTATCAGCATCGCTCTAAGTTCAGAGAACTTATTTGCCATAGCTTTAAAAATCTGAGTTTTTAAAGCTTGTAGGAAAAAACATACAAAATCCTCAAGTCCAACAGTTAAAACAGCACTGCCATTTAAAAGGTAAATTCATGGAAGCAATAGCTGTGAGGTAGTCATATTTTAACATCCTTGTCACATTTTCTTTTCCTCCTTTGCCTATGGGCTTCTTTGATTTCCCCGACATTATCTGTGGTGTAGCATACAAGCAATTCCTCCTCTAACTGAAGAGCTTTAAATATTATCTGATGATATCCGGCTAGGGACCTGTGTTGGTTTTGGCTGGGGAAGAGTTAATTTTCTTCACAGTAGCTAGTATGAAGCTATGTTTTGGATTTGTGATCAAAACAGTGTTGATAATTCAGGGATATATTTGTTATTGATGAGTAGTGCTTATACAGAGTCAAGGCCTTTTCTGCTTCTAGTACCACCCTGCTGGTGGGAGTGCACAAGAAGTTGGGAGGGGACACAGCCAGAACAGCTGACCCCAGCTGACCAAAGGGATATTCCAAGCTGACCAAAGGGATATTCCATACCGTATGACATCATGCTCAGCAGATAAAGCTGGGGGAAGAAGGAGGAAGGGGGAACATTCAGAAGGATGGTGTTCTGTATTCCCAAGTCACCATTGCACATGATGGAGTCCTGCTTTCCTGGGGATAGCTGAACACCTGCCTGCCCATAGGAAATGGTGAATTAATTCCTTGTTTTGCTTTGCTTGTGTACATGGCTTTTCTTTCCCTATTAATCTGTCTTTATCTCAACTGATGTGTTTTCTCACTTTTACCTTTCTGATTGAAGCCCCCATTCCAGGGAAAAGTGAGCCAACAGCTGTGTGGTGCTTGGTTGTCAACTGGGGTTAAACCACAACAGTCCTTTCTGATACCACACGTGGGGCTTGAAGGGTTTGTGATAATGACAGATTGACTAGGATATGCTAGATCGAATTTATAGCTGTTATTGCTGTTTAGCTATTAAGAGACAGGCTCCTGTGCTTGCCGTGGTACTTGTTTGCCTCACTGTATATTAGTCTACTGCTCATTAGTGGATGCTTTTTCATAGAATTATATAAACATTTAGGTTGGAAAAGACCCTTAAGATCATCGAGTCCAACCATTAACCTGACACTGCCCAGTCCACCACTAAACCATGTCCTTAAGTGCCACATCCACACGGCTTTTAAATCCCTCCAGGGATGGGGACTCAACCACTTCCCTGGGCAGCCTCTTCCAATGCTTGACTACCCTTTCAGTGAAGAAATTTTTTCTAATATCCAATTGAAACCTCTCCTAGCACAACTTGAGGCCATTTCCTCCTGTCCTATCCCTTGTTACTTGAGAGAAGAGATCAACTCTCACCTCGCTACAGCCTCCTTTCAGGTAGCTGTAGAGAGCAATAAGGTCACCCCATAGCCTCCTTTTCTCCAGGCCAAACACCCCCAGCCCCCTCAGCCGCTCCTCATAGGACGTGCTTTCTAGACCCTTTTCCAGCTACATTACCCTTCTGTGGACACACTCCAGCACCTCAATGTCTTTCTTGTAGTGAGGGGCCCAAAACTGAACACAGGATTCGAGGTATGGCCTCACCAGTGCCGAGTACAGGGGGATGACTGCTTCCCTGGTCCTGCTTCCTGCACTATTTCTGATACAAGCCAGGATGCCATTGGCCTTCTTGGCCACCTGGGCACACGCTGGCTCACGTTCAGCTAGCTGCCAATCAGCAGCCCCAGGGCCTTTTCTGCTGAGCAGCTTTCCAGCCACTCTTCCCCAAGCCTGTAGTGCTGCGGGGGGTTGTTGTGACCCAAGTGCAGGACCCAGCACTTGGCCTTGTTGAACTGAATACCATTGGTCTTGGCCCATCAATCCGGCCTGTTCAAATCCCTCAGCAGAGCCTTCCTACCCAACTTGGCGTCATCTGCAAACTTACTGAGGGTGCACTCAATCCCCTCATCCAGATCATCCATAAAGATATTAAACAGGACTGGACCCAATACTGAGCCCCGGAGAACACAACTAATGACTGGCCACCAGCTGGATGTAACTCCATTCACCACCACTCTCTGGGCTTAACCATCCAGGCAGTTTTTTACCCAGCAAAGAGTGCATCCATCTGAGCCATTGAGCATCCAGTTTCTCCAGGAGAATGCTGTGGGAAACAGTGTTAGAGGCTTTACTAAAGTTTAGATAGACAACATCCACAGCCTTTCCCTCATCAACTAAGCAGGTCACCCTGTCAAAGAAGGAGACCAGGTTACTCAAGCCTTTCATAAACCAATGCTGACTGGACCTGATCACCTGGTTGCCTCTGACATGATGGCACTCAAGATGATCTGCTCTATAACCTTCCCCAGCAGCAAAGTAAGACTGACAGGCCTGTAGTTCCCTGGATCCTCCTTCTGGCCCTTCTTGCAGATGGGCATGACATTTGCTAACCCCCAGTCTATTGGGACCTCTCTGGATAGCCAGGACTGCTGGTAAATGGTTGAAAGTGGCTTGGTGAGCTCTTCTGCCAGCTCCCTCAGTACCCTTGGGTGGAGCCCATCTGGCCCCATAGACAAGTAGTGTAGCAGGTCACTGACCATTTCCCCTTGGACTATGGTGGCTTCATTCTGCTACTCATCCCTGTCAGGGAGCTGAGTACCTGGAGAACAACTAGTCTTACTATTAAAGACTGAGGCAAAGAAGGCATTAAGTACCTCAGCCTTTTCCTCATCCTTTGTCACTATGTTTCTCCCTGCATCCAATAAAAGATGGAGATTCTCCTTAGCCCTCCTTTTGTTGCTGATGTATTTGTAAAAACATTTTTATTGTCTTTTACGGCAGTATCCAGATTAAGTTCTAGTCAGGATTTGGCCATTCTAATTTTTTCTGTGCATTACCTCACAACATCCTTGTAGTCCTCTTGAGTTGCCTGCCCCTTCTTCCAAAGTTCCTAAACTCTCTTTTTGTTCTGAGTTCCAGTCAAAGCTCTCTGTTCAGCCAGGCTGGCCTTCTTCCCCACTGGCTCATATTTCAGAACATAGGAATGGCCTGCTCCTGAGCCTTTAAGATTTCCTTCTTAAAGCACATGGATATGTCCTTCCTGGACTCCTCTGTCCTTCAGGACTGCCTCCCAACAGACTCTGTCAATCAGGCCCCTAAACAGGCCAAAGCCTGCCCTCCACAAGTCCAAGGTGGTAGTTCTGCTGACCCCCGTCCTTACTTCTCCAAGAATCAAAAACTCTTATTGTTTTGTGACCGCTGTGCCCAAGATGGCCTCCAACCATCACATCGCCCACCAGTCCCTCTCTGTTCACATACAAGAGGTCCAGCCTCCCCTAATTGGCTCACTCACCAACTGTGTCAGGAGGTTCTCTTCCACACACTCCAAGAACCTCCTAGACTGTTTCCTCTTTGCTGTATTGTATTTCCAGCAGACATCTGGTAAGTTGAAATCCCACATGAGAACAAGGGCTAGTGATTCTCAGACTTTTCCCAGCTGTTTATAGCATATTTCATCTGCCTTTTCATTCCATAACAGACTCCCATCAGATCTGCCTTGTTGGCCTTTCCCCTTAATACTGACACTTAAATGCTCAACCCTATCAGTGCCACCATTAAGCTCTAGACAATCAAAACACTCCCTAATATACAGGACTACCCCACCTTCCTTGCCTGTTCCTTCTGAAGTGTTTATAGCCATTCATTGCAGCACTCCAGCAGTGCGAGTCATCCCATCATGCGTCCGTGATGGCAACTATGTCATAGTTTTCCTGCTGCACAATGGCTTCCAGTTCCTCCCATTTGTTGCTCATGCTGTGTGCATTGGTGTAGATGCGCCTCAGTTGGACTATTCTCAGGCGCATCTGTAGTTTATAACACATCAATAACCCTTGTGTCTTTGCTGCCACATGGATCTCCATCCCCTACCTCCACTAAGACTGCAGACCAAAGGACCTCACTAGTTTCTTAAACATTGGCATGTTGCCTCCAGGCTTATCTCTAGTGAGCCTGGGTTTATCTCTTTTTCCCTTGCAATCTAGTTTAAAGCTCTTTCAATAAGCCTTGCTAACTCCTAGGCAAAGATCTTTTTTCCCCTTTGACACAGGTGTACCCCATCTGTTGCCCACAGGCCTGGTGTCACATAGACCGACCCATGATCAAAGAACCCAAAATTCTGCCAGTGACACCAGGCTTGGAGCCAGATATTGATCTGCTGGCTCTTTCTGTTTCTTCCCTCATCATTCCCTGCAACTGGAAGGATAGAGAAAAATATTACTTCTGCTCCTGATCCCTTAACCAGTCGTCCCAAGGCCCTGAAGTCTCTCTTGATTGCCCTCAGACTTCCTGTTGCAACTTCATTACTGCCTACCTGAAAACTTAATAATGGGTGATAATTTGAGGGCCGTACCAGGGTAGGAAGCTTTCTCTTCACATCTTGAACCTGGGTCCCAGGGAGGCAGCAGACTTCCCTAAGAAGTGGGTCTGGTCTGCATATGGGGCCTTCTGTTCCCTTCCATAAGGGAGTCTCCTATGACAACAACCTGTTTACTTTTCTTTATGGAAGCAGTTTTGATGCAGGGCACAGGCTGACTTAACCTCAGCAACACATCCATGCTACTGTCCTCATTATTGTTCAGCTCCACTTGCAGAGCCTCGTATCTATTATGCAATGGTGCTTGGGAAGGTGGGGCAGTCACAGAGGAGACACACTTGCTGCGCTGGGCAGGCACTTGCCTCCGTTGGCCCCTATTGCTTATGTCACCATGTTCAGCCGGGAGGAGAGAGAATAGGGATTCCTCCATATCATGCACCCTGTCTACCTGTCAGGCCTGTCCCAGGGAAAGTAGGGTGCGATTCCAGTAATATCTCTCTCTCACACTCCCTGGTAGTCCTCAACCTATTCACTTCCTGCCAGAGCTCTGCCACTAAGTAGAGGAGTTCCTTTACCTGGGCTCACCTCCCGCAGGTGTGCTCACTACTGATGCCCAGTACTGGCATAAGAGCAGGGCACACCCTGCGGCCTGATACATGTTCCCACCGGACCTTTGGGCAGCTGTGTCAGTCACAGTGGGTGCAGAGTTTAGAGAGGCCATAGCTTTCTACCAGGTAGTACGATTGCTCTCTGGAGCACCTCAAAGCACGTAGCCATGGATGAGCTCACAAAAGAGCAGGTACACCCCTGGAGGACCTGAAGCCATGGGTAAGGCTTTGTTGGAACAAGTATACCCTTAAGGGACTGCAGTCTGTGGATAAGTCCAAGCCAGAACAGGGGCAAGGGGAGGAGTTCACTGCAATATTAAACCCTAGAACCTGGTCCAAAGGGACCAGTGGTGGAGATTGTATCGGAAATACCTTTAAAATGTTGCAACCAATGATTTGAGTTGCCTGCTATAGGAATTACTATAGCAGGAATCACCTGAACCAATGGAAGAGAAGTCTTACAAGAAGCAGTTGCAGTGCAGCAATGACCTGACCTGAACTGACCTTGGTGCCCAGTAGCTGCACCCAACACAGCATTTCTGTTCTGAGTGACCACTATAGCAGATGGAGCCCAAAGTAATGGACTAAATGAACTCGGTAGACATTTGTGGACATTTTGCAGGGGTGGTCCATAGACTAAGGGAATGATAGGTGTATTGTATCAAATGACAGAAAGGGAGGTGGTGGTTAATGAGGATATATTGGCTAGTGTGGGACCTGACCATGATATAAATGGTATGGAATAAGGGGTGGAGAATGTGCTGGTTTTGGTTGGGATAGAGTTAATTTTCTTCATAGTAGCTAGTATGGAGCTATGATTTGGATTTGTGCTGTAAACAGTGTTGATAACAGAGGGATGTTGTTGTTATTGCTGAGCAGTGCTTACACACAGCCAAGGCCTTTTCTGCTTCTCACACCATCCCACCAGAGAGGATGCTAGGAGTGCACAAGAAGTTGGGAGGGGACGCAGTTGGGACAGCTGACCCCAATTACAACAACTACCTGGAGATGGATGAACATCTGCCTGCTGATGGGAAGTGGTGAATGAATTCCTTGTTTTGCTTTGCTTGTGCACGTCTTTTGCTTTCCCTATTAAACTGTATTTATTGCAACCCATGAGTTTTTTTCATTTTTACTCTTCAGATTCTCTCCCCCATCCCACCAGGGGAGAGTGAGTGAGCGGCTGTGTGGTGCTTAGTTGCCGGCTGGAGTTAAACCACAACAGGTCCATAATTTGTCTAACTTTTCTCACAATGAATAATGCCTATTAACACAAAATAATACCACTGACCTCTTACAAGATTAATCCCTTGAACTGGCACTACTAATTACTGAGATTCTGGCATTGTATCTCGAGCTTTAGGATGCAAGGAACATTAGAACTAAAATATTTCTTCAACCAAAGACTCAGAATGCTGTCATAATTACCTGCTACCCAGTGCTGTTACATAAATATAATCTCATATAATCAGCAATTATGATCCTCTGCTCTTCAGAGTTCCTCTTACATAAAAAGACAAGCAAAGTACCTCATCTACTGCCCCTTTCTCTTCCTGTACAGTCCAGGGTCAGTGCCTTTTCTTTAGATGCTTTTATTTGAAACAGTTCAGCAAAGGGTGAAAGAGGACACCACACTCATCCTGTTGTGGACACCTGAAGTAGCCTAAAAGAGAGTGTTTGAGTACAATACAACCAGCCTTCCCCCCCCCCCCCTTCAAAAAAAACCTACTTGAAACTGGAAGGTAGGAGGCAATCTTCAGACACTTAAGCTTAAATTAGAACCTTCCTGGTTTTCCCTCACCCTTTCTGAATATACTCAAGAGACTGGTAGAAAAACCATACATACCTTACATATAATGAGAGAAAGAGACAATGTACAAGATTTAATTTTCATTTACTATTCACCTGTGTTGGCCAATTTACCCTATCCCAATTTTCATATTATGTCTTCCCTTTACACTGCTCTTGCATTGCTGCCCTCTTCCAACCAACTCTATCCTGTGGTGTAATTTGCTTCCCCCCCTTCTTCATTGATCAATGTGCTTCCAAGAGACCAAACATCAACAGAAACTATAAGCACTATCAAGATGAGAATTGGAAGAACTCTTGCTCTAAAACAATAGGGCAAGGCAAATTAGGCTACAGAATAAAGATGCTGTTAATATCATGTATACAGAAAGGGAATATTCAGTATTTGCTGTTGAAGGGCATTTCTGCTCGTTTAAATACTTAATTCTGTTAGCCAAAACAGAGTTCCTGCATTTGTAAGTCCCTCTTTCAAACATGTCATATAAGCTTTCCTTCTCCGTGCTTCAAACAATTTTTTTACATTATAGATCTACAACCCAGTAAAACTGAAACAGCATTATTTGATAAAATATATTCTTGAAATAAGAAACCATACATTACATACACTGTACTTTGTTCAATTAGAAAAAAGCCACAAACAATACAACAACCAAACCCAAAACCAACAACACTAAACAAAGACGGGAATGCATGAGATTGTACAAAACAGTTACAGGACCATCATCACAGGACCATGAAAAAAAAAAAAAAAAGCAAAAGTGATGGATAAAGCAAGAATGACCGCTTCAATGCTATTGAAGTGAGACTACTTCTCTACTATGCAAACAAATTACTGCAATGATGCGGAAGTTAACTGACAGTGATAACCTACTGTAGTAAGCATGCAGGAATATATAATAAGAGTGAGAATATATAATAAGAGTGAATAGCATGCTCTCAGGATGGGATTTCTACATGAAAAATTATCATTTTATGTATGTTGGCAAACCAATGTAAAGTCTACAGAGAGCATCTTCCAGGATGTGTAGTAAATAAACTTCTCACACCCCTAGCCTTTGAGTCAAATAGTTGCATTTGTACAGCAGCATATGGGAAATATGACTTGGTATGAAAGTTTGATACTGTCTCTGGATATTCTCATTATATTTAAGAGCAATTTAAGAGAGATCCACAAAAGCAATATTTATTTTCAAACTATTTTACAAGAAAAGCAAAATAGCTTACTGAGACTACCAAAAAATAATTGCTTGCACCTGCTAATTTTTCAAATCCCAATTGTGGTGGTGCTTCCCCCCCCCAGGCCGCACTATGATCTGAAAAATGCTCGTTAGGCCTTGGTCTTGATGAAAAGCACCTGGACTAAGCTCCTCTTGAGCTTATCAGAAACAGTCTGCTTCCAGGAACTTGTGCTGTCCAACAAGCTCCTGTCTTTTAAGAGCCTTGGAAACTTATTTTTCTTGACTGAATTACAACCCATAATGGAATAACACTTTTGTTATCAAACTTTCAAAGAAAGTTACTGACCTGAATTGCAGCCAGGATGGAAAATTACTGACTAAAGCCCACTCTCTTGCGGCCCTATAAACAGCAGTCCAAAGTGAGACCCTTTGAGCTCTCTTGGACCACAGCAGGCTGTGACCAGCAACCTCCCTCTGAGTGGGGCCTCTCAGAGCCACCGAACACTCAAGTTTGCCATACTCGGAGGACTGCCAAATGATGATGGATCCTGGGCTGATACCCCCCCACTCCTCGAGGCTCAATCCTTTGCCCATTGAGAAGATGCAAGTGCATCCAAAGTGAGTACTTCACTGAATTCAAGTGGAATTTTTCACAGGTAGTTTGTACAGACTCTTTATGTCTGTGTGCATGCGAGTGTGAATATGCTACAGCAAGTGTACCAGGAATGCTGCTTTCCTAGATTCTTAAGCACATTAGATTTGTAAGTCAGGCTTATAAGTGAGCTACTGTTGTGCTTATACTAAGTTCTATAGAATCTCTTGTTGATTTGTGTAAATTAGGCTATCAATTAGGTGCTGTTAAGTTTAGGTGCTGTTAAACCTTTAGGCCTAAACTGTCGGTCAAGTCCAGGGCTAAGTTTAGCAAGGGGGTCCACTCTGAACCTTTTGACTCAATGGGAGGCTCTCCCTCATTCCTTTTTATCCTTACCCAACCTCCACATACATAAATTTTTGTTGATTTTAGTTTTAGATTGATTTATTTTGGATTTTAGTCCAATTTTTCTCAGTGTGCTTTAACCATCTAGTAAGTAGTAGAGTCAACCTTGACAATGAACTTTGTTGTGCTTTTGCTTTTATATTAAACCTGATATTGTTGCCAGAGATTCTTTGAGTGACCTAACACACTCATTTGTGACAAATGTCTATGGAATAAAATCAGAGTATGCTTTGGGAAGATGACAGGAGAGACAGACTTCAAGAAAAACATCACTGGAAAACATTAAAAACAAATGTTCTGTCACAGGGTCACTAGTTCTTTTCAGTAGTCTTAGGTTTAGCTTCACTAGCTTACCTCTTAAAAAAAGGTCCCCCTGATCAGAACACACAACTAGGAAAAGTCAGCTAATTTATACAAGGCACTAGGAAGAGAAACTTCATGACAGACAGTTATACAAGCCATGCTGCAAAAGCACTGTTAGAGCATTTAGACCCCTGTATAAGGTCTATGTTGATAAAGGACCAAAGAGAGGATAATTTATCACTGCTGATTTAGAGGGCATTCATTACATTAAATTGCCTTAACAATCCCCCAATTAAAACCCAACCGGAAACAGTATTATTTTGAGCAAAATAAAAGTTTAACCCATTAAAACCAGAAAAGATTAATTCCTGCAAGGTCTTTGAAAAGCATCTGAGATGACAGTCCACCCTATCTTACTAAACAAGAAGTCCAAGGAAGGTCATGTATTTGAAGAGCCCCTTCCAGAATGAATAGAAGTAACAGACACTAAATGCCAAGCTCTTAAAACTGAAAGTTTGTAAGTAAGTTTATTTAGGCAAATACAATTCAAGTGGGCTTTTGCTTTATTAAAAAAAAAAAAACAGAACTATTCAATCTGATTTATATGTGTGAAAGACATTCATCTTATTCATCACCACTAATATAAAGCACAGGGAACAAAGAGTATTAAGTTTAGGCTACCAAGAAGTGTTATTTCCTGTCCTCATCTATTCTGAAACACAAAGTCTTTTCCTTTTCCCTGACTTAGACTGACAACTCAAATTCATTTCTTGCCGATTAAAAATAAAGTAGGATGCTGAGACACAAAGACAAAACTAAAACACCTTCCTCCCCCAACCCCCTTCTTCCCAGGCTCACTTTCACTCCTTCATTTCCAACTTTCTACCTCTTTCCCCCCACTTCAGGGGTGGGGAGAGAAATATAGAATGATTTTGGTTGGGAGGGACCTTAGAGATCTTCTAGTTCCAACCCCCTTGTGGAATGGGAGGTTGCAGCCAGTTCTTAAGAGCTTATCTGCCACTCCTTCCTCTTCACACTTTTTCCCCTGCTCCAACATATCTCCCACAGGATAGTCCTTCACTAACTGCTCCAGCATGTGTCCTCTCCATGGGGTGCAGTCCTTCAGGAATGGACTGCTCCAGTGTGGGTCCCCCAGGGGCTGCAGTTCATGACAGAAAACTTCCTCCTCTCCAAAGGTGCGCTCTCTAGAGGCTGCAGCTTCCTCCAGGGTACATCCACCTGCTCTGTCATGAGGCCCTCCATAAGCTGCAGGATGGTTATCTGCTATGAAGTGGTCTTCTCCACAGCCTGTAAGGAAATCTCTGCTCTGACACCTGGAATACCTCCCACCCCTCCTTCACTGACCTAATTGTCTGCAGAGCTGTTTCTCTTGCATTTTTCTGCCTCATACCTACCTCCCTTCTCACATACACACACGGCTGCACAGCCTTTTTAGATGCTATCACAGAGGTGCCCCAGCTTCACTGATTGGCTCATGTTTGGCCAGTGGCAAATCTATTTTGGAGCCAGTTGGAACTGGCTTTGTCCAGCACAGCAGAAGCCCATGTCTCTTCTGATGAAAGCTGCCTCTGCAGTGTCCTCACAACTAAAACCTCAACACATAAACCCAATACACTCTCTCTATACATATGCACTTTTTCCTTCTGTTTTTTCTAATTTGTATTGCATACTTGTGCCAAAAATAAACCAATAGATGAAAATACTTCCCTAATTATGCTTGTAGAATCTTTGTTTTTAACTCCCACTTAGGTTTCTTGAAAGCAGGAACTTAGAATAGTGGCTTTCAACTCATTTTTTTTAATCTTCTGTGCAAGGTATGAGTTTATACAGCAAATTCATACTTGCTGACAAAGAGCTGGCTTTACTTAACCATTTTTTATGGTCCACAGACTATTGAATCAACAAAGCAAATTCAATCCACAGAAATTAGTGTCTTGCACTAACATCAGCTTTCAAGAACATAAACAATGGTAAGGGACCTTGGTGCAAGAAGCAACTTTCTGCCTACTGGAAAAAAGAAGTACAATTGCACCCCAGCCAGCTACTTTCCATATAAGCTCTGCTGAGCACACTCTTTTTTTACCTACAGAGAAGTATGGTCCATTCAAGAGTTTCTTGATAGCAAATGGCAAGCACACAAATAAGTTTTCCAAGATCTGTCTGTGAATTAGGCTACAGGGTTACTGACTGATACAAGCATAAGGGGAAAAAACATTCAAAATTTTAAAACTTTTTTAAAGCTTTAAATTGTGTTCAGCAGGAAATTTAAGATGCATAACGAAGTCTTACTTCAGAGGCAACTATCATGTTTTAAGTAATTTGCATCTTCCTGATATTTTATTATTATAAATTTGTCTGAATACTTTTTTGATATTTAGTTGGTTTAGTGTTATGATAATTGCTACAGCTTTTGAGTAACTTTGTTATACTGGTATTTACAAGTGGTCATAGTTTGGTATGCAGTATTATTCAAACATTATCTTTAGCTAGGTGGCTCATTTAAAGTAGTAAAAAACTTCTTAAATACAAAGTCATAAGGGTTGTCCCCAGTAAGTTAATGTTTATTGGATGTCTTTAGTTATAACTCTCTAAAATTTCAGAAGTCTAGCTTTGGTCTCACTTTTATTTTGTTCATGTTCCTCTACTCAACTGACAAAGATTATTGTTGGCTTTGGTTGGGGGAGGTTTGTTTGGTTTTGTTTTTTTGGTTTCTTTTTAAATGTAAGTAATTTGGAATATTTTGCCACTTACTAGACGAAACCTAAAATTTGTTTACTAACTAAACAAGTACCATCTTTACTAGAAGTAGAAATCACAACAAAGAAAGTTTACAAATTATTCACAAGATTCAAAGTTTACTGACTTTCTAGAATATTTCTAGGTATAACATCAAAGCTTGACATTAACAACTTCTGTGTATTTTTTTAAGTTTCTTTAGTTTTACTGTTCATAGGTTTCCTACAAATTTATACTTACTATCACCTAAACACTTCTCTCTTCCCCCTTCTTCCCACCCCATTACTCACACTATGTTACATGCAAGCTTAATGGCCAGCATGGCCTAATGATCAGCTGGCCATTATGTTCTTAGATTTTTTTCCCTTGGGGCAATAATTTAGATCTACCCCCTTTACCCAACTGGCTGTTTCCATAGAGCCCACAGAACTCAGTTTTCTTTATGACCTCTGATTCATGAAATCAACTAATGGGTTCAACAGGCTGAGATCAGAAAGAGGAGACAGACTAGAAAGATGGGTAGACTGACAGCATGATCACAACAGCTTCTATTTGTAAGTTTATCTTGCCTTATTAAATCTGAAGCATTCATCATATTCCCAGTTTCAGAAATGTGAACTTCCTAGTGCAGTAGATACTTATTCTAGAACACTTCTAAGTTGAACAAGAATTCAATTCCACCCCTACAAGTTCACTGTTATCCTTATCTTGCAGCAGAAAAGTTCTAACCAGGCTTTTCCAACCAAGTGAACCCTTTACATATCCTAGAACACCAGCATTGACATTAGAGGAGTGGATTTTTTTTTTTTTAATTAAGATAACAGCTGGGAAAACTGTACTTTCACTTTAGAAAACAAACATGAAGTTAACACTTTCCATTATAATGCTTTNNNNCAACTCAAATTAAAAAAAGGAAGCTTCACTGGAATTAACAGTCCACTGTTCCAACTTTAGAGATAGCATAGTTTAGGGTTTATACAGCACGTATTATGAATGCATGCCATGCGCTCTGTAGATAGACATGAGTTTTACATTATCATTTCAATCTAATCTGTTTCAGCTTTTGACACTTCAGACAACTTTTGAGGAAAAAGTGTGTAATGCTGATAGAGCTTAAATTGAATTAAAACTGTATTATGTAAGGTAAATACACGATTATTACAGTCATTAAATTAAACTATCTGATTTTAACAAGCAGATTAAGCATCTGTAAAAATGCATGGTCAGTCCACTTGCTCACCAGGAAGCTTTAGCACAAAGTTAAAATGTAAACCAGTTCTAAAAAACAAAACACAGGACAATATGTAACCAAGGACTGAAAGTGCTTACCTTGACTCTCCACTACTGTTTCTTACATCTTCGTCACTGTGCCCATTCATTGTAAATATTAAGAAGTTTAAAAGATAAATAGAAGTCCACTCAGGTTAGAAGGCAGATGTCAAGAAATTACTTCTTGGTACTCTGTTTTCCAGATGACTCAAATGTTCTCTGCAAGATTTTTCCAAAATTGCCTAAAGTAGTAAAGAAAAATGTTGACATAATTTGAAATATTTGATGGTTGCAACTGAAAGATACTGAAAATAACTTATCATGTAATAACACCACCAAAAGGGACTATCTATCACATCTGGCATCTTCTTTTTAACTAAAAAATAGCTTTTGGTATGCCATAGTCCTGTCTTAAGAACAACCCGATCTTACTTTTAAAGGAAAACAGCCTCCCCAAACACATAAATAGAAATTATAACTATTAATGCTCTAAGATACAATTAGCAAAATCATTTTGTGCACAAAACACATATAAGCAGTTCTAGACACAAGGTTTACATTCTGCTGGGGATAGAGTCAAGAAAATAGACTGTCCCATTTTTTAAAAATGGCTCAACTACATCAAGCTAACAAGATGCCACAGATGGAGTGATCACTATTTCAAACATCTTCAAATCAGATCTCTACCATGTCAGATGCACCTAGAAAAAGTTTAGGTTCACATTAAATTGAGTGCAAGTATAAACTCACTGGTAATAAGCTAAAGAGCAGCACCTCTCACAGATGTAGTGGTGTGAAAGCAATTAGGGGCCCGCCTGCAGGTTGCCTGCCTTGAAGTGCTCTCTAATACAGCCCAAGCTTCAACTCATGATGGAGGTGGAGGCCGCCTCGTACCGGGATGGTGAAAGCCCTGCACTCAAGGACTAGCTCAGACACCAGGGCCACTCCAGACAGCAAACAAAAGCAGTGACGGAAAAAAGTGATAGGAATGAGCCCTGTAACCCCAGAGAGGCCGCGAAGCTAGGCTGGGGCCTCTGCAGCGGCGAGCTAGGCAGCTTGGTGGTTCCTCGCAGATAGGCCGTTGGCTGCCCAACGAGGCCAAGATCCACTCTGGCTGCCCTCCCACGCCCAGAGTACGAACACTCTACCTCCTCTGGGACCGGTACTCCCTGGGCCCCAGGAAAGATCTTTAGTGGCCATGAAACTCTCCTTGTCGGCCACTCCCTGCTCTGCGACGATCCTCCCCAACCACCCGCACCCCGCAGTCGCGGCCTCCCGTGACTGACAGTTCCCGAGGAGAGCCCAGGCGAGGGCTTTTTCCCTACCTTTCGCGAGTTCACCTCCCGCCCCGGAAAATGGCCCCCTGCTGGTAGCGCGACCTGCACAGGCGCTGCTCCTGGTCAAGGCTCCCGGGAAGTATTGGCAAAGCGGCCGCTGTCCTCTGAGCTCGCTTCTCCCAGCGCCCCCCCATGGCCAGAGAAGAGCGAAGGCCTCCCGGCCAGTTCGTCACAGACCCCGCTGGACCCAGCGAAAGAGGCTCAACCCCGACTGCCTACCTCAATTCTCACAGCTCCCTCCCTCCCTCTTCGGAAAACAGATACCGGCTCCAGGAGCCCAGCGACACGCTAGGCATCCAACTCCT
>JAYDZK010000119.1:4559814-4572658 GCA_034509185.1 Euphonia xanthogaster | reverse complement strand
AGATTTCTCCAATTGTCTCTGTATCTGCACTTATACTCAAGATACTGTTAAGAGGCCATAGTGTCAGAAAACATAGAGAAGGTGGAAAGTAGCAGAAATAAGTTTATTATTCATAATCATACACAAAATTCTAACAAGACTGACTACACAGAAGACCTTACAATTAATATTCTCCATTTAAAGTAAACCTGTTCACTGGATTTACAACACATGCATCTTTGTTTATGTCAAATACATACGCATGATGAATATAAGAATTTAAGGCTAGGCAAGTCTTGCAGAGAGAGCAAGAGAACTCACGAGAGCTTTTGGAAGGGCTCAGACAGATTAACCAGGCAAGAAATCGACGCAAAACTTAAAGTATGAGTGAATATTCCTTTTCCCCGCCACTGCTAATTTAGTATACCCTTACCATTAAATTGGTAAAACTAGCACACCTTTTTGTAGAAAAGGCGAGCATATGTAACCAGTCAACATTATATCTGGAGTAAGGTTGAGATACCAGTTAGAAATTAGATTACTAATGGACTCTGCAAAAAATGCAACATAAATACAAGGGGGAAAACCCCAAAACAAAAAAACAACCCCACAAACAAACAAAAACGTAACACAAATGAGAAGTGAAGAAAAGTGAACTAGAGTTAGTATTTAAGCAGAAATAATTATGAATGGACAATGCTGGGGGGAGAAAGGTGGGCCACAAAGACCAGAGCAAGAGACTCCTGAAACAATTTTATTTATAATACAATAAATATACAACACTTGAAGCTGTGCTCTTTCCATTGAAATAAAATTAGTGGATTGTTTGGGTGGCCAACTCACGTAAAAATTCAGTGACAAAAAGACTTAATGGGGAAAATAAGACAGCAAACTTTAAAAAAAACAATACACGGTCTATAAGGGGATACTATTTATATCAAAGGCAGGTAATAAAATACATTTCTCTCTTTCTAATCAGGCAGTGAGGCATAAACTGTTGGGACATACCGCTCAGGGCCACTGCTGTCTGGGACTGAAACACTTGCATTGTACTGCATTGGTCATTGGCGTTCGTGGATGTTGGCATTGGGCATGGGCATTCAATCAGTAGTTGTCAAGTATGATACCCGTTTGGCAACGAGCACATTTTTGGGCATAGCCAACCAGGGTTTTCACATGGGCGTTCAGGGGCGGATGGGCCAACGTCATGGTGGGCAACGCAGGGGCAAGTCGATCCAGTACATGGGTAACGGAGATATATGGCCAAAAAAACAAGGAGAGGGAAAAGGGGGAAAAGCAATAAATTTTAATTTAATACAAACTATACTTATTACTTTCAGTTAATGAAGCAAGTGTAAGTTGCTTTGAAGACTAACACAATAATGGATTGCTACATCAAATGTGACTTAACAGTATGGATCTTCACAAGTTACGTTATCTGACTAAACTACATTTTACTTTTAACAATGATGTTTCGGTAGCAGGCTGGCTCATGAAGGTAGACACAAAAACTGTTGAGATTCATATTACTGAAACCTTGGGCAAGTTGGGAAAGTTAGTATTCCAGACCAGTTAAATTATCTGGAGTAAAGTGATGTGTTTATTTACTTAAAACAAACAAACAAAAACACTAGTTGCCAAAGTTTGTTGGCACGATTCCTGACCATTTCAGCTTAATCCTCAATTCTAGTTGCAATAGTTTGTGAACTTAGATGGAACTGATTCTGTGATGATATATTAGCAAATATTGAGTTGAACAAAGTCTTGCTTGAAAAAAATTGTAGCGGATCTTAAGTACAGGAGTGTAAACAAATGGAATTTAAGAAGCATTGCCAAGTTTTATAAATACATAACATTTACACTGAATGCGTGTCTAATAACAAGAGTCAACCCACATAAAATATGAATAGCTAAGTAAGTTATGATCATTTAAAAATACTTCCAAGTAAAATAAACTGTTTCTTTACTGTTCTATACCTGTACCTAAATCATGCAACCTTAACATCAATGTTTTTGTGCTTTATGTCCACACTGTTAAAGCAAAAACAGATGGACCATTATGCTTTGGGATATTTTTTTTTAAAGGGAGTTCAAAAATTCTTTTATCGCTGGGTTAAGCCAGCCACCAAAGATAGTTTTCAATAGCACTGTAATGGATTCACATGAATGGGAAATGGTATAGTTACAGGTTTTAAGCTTTACCAATATTTCTAATAAGAGATGTTAACTCATGTAATTGTGTAATTTAGAGGAATCCTGTTTGAAAGCAAAGAGGTTTAATATAAACCTCTCCTCCCACATACCTTGAGCTGGGCTTCAATTAAAACACAAATTGAAAAACTAAAGTTATCTTCTCCAACAATCATTATAAGTGGCTTATGAGATTATTGCTGTCTAGGTTTGAATTTCTCAATTTCTAGAAATGTATGCAATCAAGTTTTCAATGCAGTGCCCTGGAAGAATTGGTGTTAAAGTAATTCAAACTCATGTATACTCACATCTGTACGAAGTGCCTTAATATTTTTGCCACCTTTTCCAATCACTGCTCCAGCATTCTGGAAAATAGTTTTCAGAATTTACATTAGGCTAAAACAGCACAGACTGTTTTTTTGAACCAAAGACTAAGAACAATGTATCTATTTCTGCATTACCTTGTGGGGTGCATTTAAGGGTGGGGTGAGGCTTGTTTCCTTTTGAAAGGTTCAAATTAAATCAAAACAAACTGATGTGGTTTTACCATGAGGGAAAAAAAGGTAAAAAAAAGATCAATGCAGAGATAAAAATACTCAGTAATATTTTTTCAATTTTAAATTTAAGTTTCTAGGCAATTCTGCCTGTATTCTCATAGAATCATAGGTGGACAAGCAGATGAATAAAAAACTGTTTGGATGATTGGTAATAGTTAATGGATCTTATTGCACCTAGAGGCTGGTAAGAAGTGGGGTACCACAGAGGTCTATCCTGGGATCTGTCATGTTTAACATAGAATTATTTGGGTTGGAAGGGACCTTAAAGATGATCTAGTTCCAACCCCCTCCCCCCCATGGACAGGGATGCCACTCACTAGATCAGGTTGCTCAGGGCGCAACCATCTCATAGTTAGAATATGACTGAAAAAAAAACTTATGGGTTTCCATGCATGTTATATAAGTCAACAGCTTTGCTAGTTTATTTGATCACTTTTTTAATGTTTGCAAATTTCACTTTCCCACTCCAAACATTTGAGCAAATGCTACTTTTGATTGAAGCCGATGTAAGTCAACTGATCACTCAGGTAGGTACAGTCTGAAGAATGTAAAACCAATATAAACAATTGCTAATCTCCAGCTGCTAAAATCAAGAGGAATAAACTCAAGATATTCAACAGGGGAAATTGTAAAACTAATTTTTTACCAGGCTATTTCAAGAACTACATGCAAAATTATTGCTTTTACTATGCAGTTCATACATGATGCTAACAGCACCAAAAATATTTTGCAGCACTCCACATAACTTGACTATTCATTAGAAATGCCATGTAGAGTTAAGGTAACATTCCCCTAACCTAAGACAAAAGACTGAGTTACTTCAGACAGCACAAACATCTGCATCAACTGGAAATACTAAAGGAGATTCATAAATAGCAGTTTTACTATGACAATTTATACTAGTCAATGAAGCAATTGCAATCCATGAAACATTACTCTCTTATATTTCCTACTGTTGATACTGATAGATTTATTAAATCTGGAGAAATTACTAAAATCTTGATGAAGTCCTCATCTTGCCTCATATTTAATTTACAATTATAAGCTGATCATTCTCTAAACTGCTTGCTTTCTAAAGACTAATACATAGTCATTCCCCTGGAAACAATTATGTTCTATTCAAACATGAGAAGTGGCTTATCATTTCTATGTATTTATTTTTTCAATAAGTACATTTTTTTAAAATCAAAGAAGTCCCATAGATTGTCAGACTCACCCCTGAAAAAAATTATTGAAGATTGCAATACACTTCTACTATCATTCATGCACACAAGTACTCCTAAATAAATTTTAAATAAAGCACAAGTTCTTTCTAAACATATACTGTCACCGCTGTCTTAAGCAATGGTATAAGCAGGAACATAGCAATACTAAGAGCATACTTTGCTTTGAAGCAAAATGCGCAATTCAACCATTTCATCTGTATTCCGAGACCTTTTGAAGGCCTGTTCTTCTTCCATGTCTTCTGCAGGACGTTTGCCTGTAGACAGGTCCATAGGGGGGAAAACACAAATGTATATTTAACTTTTAAGTCATGATAAAACTGTATATCAAGTTATGCACTGTATTCCTAGTGAAGCATTCCCTCCCATTAGCCCAATGCTAACTTCTGACATCTACCCTGAGCACCTTTGGACAGAAACAGGTTTTTACTTCATCAGTCTACATATCAATTAATAAGTGAAGACTCATTCAAATCTATAAACTACAGCTAAAATGCAAATTTTTCAAACTTTCTGAAAAAATAACACTGTTTACAACAGTGCTGCATCACCTACTTAGTATTTCTTTTACAACTGGGAAAACTTTAAAGCACAAAAGATTAAAAGTAGCTTGTCCAATACTGAAATATTGGTGAAACAGTAGGAAAGCAGTATTTTAAATTGCTTTAAAAAACTGGCCTGAATCAATACTAATGCTTTAAGTCTTCTTCACTAATTATGTCCAAAAGGTTTTTCATTTAGCTAATATTTAGAGATATTTCACATATATATATTCCCTCAAACTAACAACTGCTATAAATTAAATACAGTAATAGATATGCCTAACAGTATCTTTATGTGATCACATTGTCCATACAAATACTGAGCATTTAGCTATCAAATATTTTCAAATCTTTCCTTATGACTTTTAGTTACTTAGACCATGACTAAAATACTCCCAAAGAAAAATTACATATTCATGATACAAAAATCACATAAAACCACATGGGCCATTTAAAAATTAAAAGATTAAATGAAACATTTGATACAGTTAAAGCATTTCAAAACAGTTAGAAACATCAAGACTCAAAAAGTTTCCTTCCCCCCAAAATAAAATAGCCCTTTAAAAAATTTACCATTTGTCTCTGTGTTGGTAAAGGTTTCCTCCTGTTGTTCAGTCTCCATTACCTTTTATTCTTAGGAGTGAAGGTAAAATCTGTTGCAGAATAAAGAAGAGTACATTATTTTGTGGGGGAAAAGGTTAATTGTACATCATACTAATGGGAAAAGCAAGAAGAAATGCCTGCTTTTAGAGTTTACCAGGTTTATATATACTTTCAGAGCAAACCCAAGTGTTCTGGGCAGGATCAAAACCCTACTGCTTCAGAAGCCTATGAAAACAGCATAGATCAGGCTCTGTTCACTTACAGGTCTGATTCTTGTTACAACTGAAAATGGGGCTTTGACCTGAGATTTTGCTGCAAAGCTTTTCTTTATAAATGAAAAAACAAGACCAAACACATCACTAAGAGGAGAAATAATAAAGTACAAAGGCTTACAGATACACAATTACACTCTGAATTATTTCAACCTTGCTCATTTTCAAGCATTTGCTAGTTTTAAGCAATCACATTTATTGACAATGACTTTCAAATATTTAAAGTGAATAATTATCTGGGTCCTACTTTTAGGATGTTATATACCATATCTTGAATTTCCTTTTTAGGAGATGCTATGTTTTAATATGGTAATTGTTTAGTTCTAAATTTAGACTAAACAATTTAGACCAAAAGTTATAAAATTGATGTTGGTGATTAGACGTTTTCTATCAACTTACTAGCATGCCTTCCATCAATATAACAGATGAACAAAACATTACACACAAGCCACTCTTGAAAAATTCTGTTAAAAATAGCACACTATAATGTATAACCTCTGCATACATGTAGGAAGAATCTCAAAAGCAGACAAACTTTTTTGACCTTGTGAAACAGGTACCTCTTACAAGATCTGTTTTTGCTAAATCCACGACTTAAGGATACTTGTAAAACAAATTAGAAGTCCAGGCAGAATAATTTTGCACCTTATTAAAAATTAATTTGTACAGATAACAGCCAAACAAAGAACGTTATTTTCCTTCCTTTGGATTTTATTGCTCAACTTTCACAGCCTGAACAAATGGTTGATACACATATCTACGAAGAAAAAGTGAGGTATATTTAATTTTTTAAAGCATCCTTTTTATCATCCGTTAAATTCTAAGTCACCCTATTTTTGCAGGCTAACAGCAAGCACTGCCGGTAGGCATGCAATCTTTTACAGTCGCTGCTGAGACACCACCTCCCCAGCACATGCTAGTATTTCCAGGCGCCTAATTTGAGCTAATAGAAAAAGCACTGCCTAAAGAATAGCCAAGTGTCGAAACAGACGCTGCTAGAACGCAGGGATGGGGGCAGGAAGAGAAATTTCATCAGGTTCAAATGGCTAACCCTTCGAGACCCTATTCTATTTACGACCCTCACAAAAATTCTAGAGCTGCCAGGGGGAAAAGTGTAATATACTGTTGAGGACAAGATGCTCTTGACTAGTTGCTGTGCTCTTTTGTGCAAATCGAGTTTGCAGGGTTAAATTGGCTAACGCAAAATTTTTTAAAACATCTAAAGAATAAAGCAGTCACGGACATGAGTAGAGGGCTGGGAGATGCCGGTGTGTCTCTACCCCGCTGCGTCCGGGACTAAGGGCCCTTTCCGCCCGGACGCCTCCCCTTCCACGGCCCACGCCAGTCTGCTCAGGCTGACGTTCATCTTTAGCCCTCGCACAGCTTTTAAAAACAGCTAGCCGCCGAGCGCTCGAAATCCCAGCTCACGCCCTAGGTGGGAAGGGGAAAGGTGCCGTTACATAACCCCCACAGTCCGAGACCCACCTCCGTGGTGGCGGGGACCAGCAGAAATGGCGGCCGCTGTGATAGCGCCTACCCACTGCTAGGCGGAGCCGTGAGCCGAAAAACCACCACCACGCGGTCACAAGATTTCCCCCACTCCGACCAGAGACACAAAGGAGGCACTAAGAGGCCCTCACCCCAGCTCAAGCAGGGCCGACAGAGCTCAACAGCCCTGCCACGAGAACTCTGGCATGGCCCCTAAAAGCAGGCTCTGCTGCAGAACGCTCCCCAATCGTTTTGACACGGCTGCTTCCGCACAGGCCGCAGCAGAGTGCCCTCGTCTTCCTCTCTGCCCACCACAATTACCAAAAATTCACTCCATCATCAGCTACCCTAGGTAGGTACCAGAAAAGGGCGGCGACCGCCCCCCCGGCCTTAGAACGCACCCGCTAATGCGACCAGCCTCCACCACATCGCCACTCCGGGAACGGCACCAGTTGGGCCGCCGTGCTCGCACTAAGGCCACCGAAGCGCGACGACTGAGACACAAATCATCCTTTTCGCCCTTCCCTTAGGGCAGATGGAGCCCCTTGGGTCCGCAGGTTGCACAAAACCACTCCACATTAGCTAAGGAGTTATCACTCCCAGCCCCCTCCTTCTCCACGCAGCAGTCCCCAGACCTACTCAATTCCGCCGCCCCGCGCAGTCCCTGCGAGAGTCCAAGAAAATCCTGAGGCCCGGCGGCGACAGGCCTCCCGTGTTTTTGTGTCACACAACAGGGTTGGGAGGGGTGCGATCAACAGCTTCGTTTCCTTCAATCCGGCTTAACCCATCCCCCCTACCCCACCCCCAGTGCAAGCAACACCCCCTCCGAACCGCGCTTACCTGCACCCACCACGTACAGGAAAAAAAAAAAGGCGAGCAACTCCTACTACCAAGACACATCCACCAGCACTGCCAAATGACTGGCCCAAACACCTCCTCTCCTCCCCCTGTGGGGGACCCACTGCGGCCCCGTTGGGTAAGGCAGCTGCCCATCATGGCAGGGATGGCCTCTAGTTCGCCCCGCCCTCCGTGTAGACCACGGCGAGACAGGCCTAAGTAATCACGAGAAGAAGAGCACTATCCACCCTACACCGCTGCAGTGTGCCTAGGTTGTTTGTTTGTTTTACCTGCTTGACGGGGGCTATGAGAAGTGCGGCAAGAACAGTGGAGACAATAGAAGGCAGCAAAGGAGAGCGACCTCAGAGTGGTTTTTTTTTTAAAAAATGGCGTCTGCGAAAACTCCGTCTTGTGCTTGTTCCTTAGCACTGGAGGAGGCGGGGCAGTGTTCTTGCGATGCTTAAAGCCGCGCGTGGCGCCACGCCTCCTATTGGCTGTTGAGTTGCGCGGTGTTTTTAGGGTTGTGTACAGAGGGCAGGTGTATTCTCGTCTTTCTTCCCACCTACAACTCAGGTGAGGGGAAGCAGGCTGCCCCGCTGGTTCTGCCCGCCCGCTCGTTCGGCACCGCCCCTGCCTCAGATAAGTGTATGGGGTGGTTCGGCTGAGGGTAGGGTGTGGGGAAAGGGGCTTGGGTTTTGGTCAGCCTGTTTGAGGAGTAGGGAGGCATGTGTCGTCCTTAATGTGACTCTGGTGGGGCTGGCCACCTCGTCTTAGCATCCATCGCTGTCCACTGCAGCTAGTCGGTGTCCGCAGGGATGTGGGGTGACAGCTAGCCTTACCGCCCCCGGGAGTCTTGGCGCAGGGTAGAAACGCCAAGCTGGTGATAGGCTGTCTAAGGACTGCATGGACGACATGAGAAACGTATCGAAATGAGTAAACAAATGGGTTATTTCCTATAAGTAACTGTACCATTTTTTCCAAGTGGTAGAGTTTTGGGCAAACTTAATGGCAGGGTATTTTTTTATTAGCTGCAGGTTATAATGTCAGAAGACAAAAACTTTGTGGTTTTTTACTCTTCTCATAGTAATTTTTCTTTGGTGTAATTCTGTAGGGAGGTTGAGTTCCTTGGTCATCCCCCTTTAGGGGATAAATAGGTTCCAAGTGCAGTTATACAATTTAAATGTGCATAGATGCTTCCAAAACTATCAAGAAGTTAGAGCTTATTAACCACTGATGTTCTTGAGACAATGACCACCAAAATTTGGTGCTATTATAGCCAAATCCTGGACTGGGTCTCTAGATAACATTGATAGATCAGGCTAGCCTTCTGTTATCAGTTCCAAAGCTTTAACATGATTAAAGTGTAAAAATCACCTCTATGATACAAATACAGACCCCAGCCTGTTTATATTGTAAATGAGGCTTCTCACTTGTGCTCTTCACAGTGCTAATGAGATGAGAATAATTTCTAATTCTGAAAGTTATATATTTTATTTTAAGTCTTAATAGAAACCTCACAAGCAGCAATAAACACAAAAATTTCTGATAGTATAAACACAAAAATTTCTGATGGTTCAATTTATCTCAAAGTAGATTTTGCTGATGATGTTCTAACAAGTTTAATTGGATTTTCACTGCCTGAAATGAATATGTTAAAAAAGATACCATTTCACATCTAAAGCTTAAGCATAGTTTAGAGAAATGTCAAGGATGACTGATAGGTCTCTGATGACTATAGAGTTGAATCCTTTTTCAGTCTAAAGCCACTGTATTAATTCTACAGGATACAGATGCAAGGCATCTAGAACAATTGAAGAATTGTTTGAATAAATAACATGCACAAACTTGTAGATTATGCATTGGGAAATATTTAAGGCAAAATTTTCCCTGAAAGACTACTGAAAATTAAATTTTAAAGTTAAGTGGTATGCCTTTTTTCTCTCAAATGTTAGTGGAAAAGTGAGAGGAGATGTCTTAGCAGGTAGGAATTTGTTTCTTATGGTGAGAATATTGAAATAAACTTTTGAACTTTTTGGGCTTGATTTAAAATATTCATGTATCACTCTTATTCTGCAAAATCCTCTATCTTCTTGACTGGTGATCTGGGTTAAGAGACTGTCAGGAAACAATAAAAAACAAATCAGGTAATTCTTACACTTTTTAAAAGGATGATTGTTTAGTTGATTTTCAAGAGGTAGCTATAGGACATGACCAGCCTTGTCTTAAAGTGGTTGAGTACATTTAAACAATAACTGTTTAGATGCCGTCACTTACAATAATGCCAGGAACCTAAAGTGTGGAGAAATTAAAATTTCCTAAATATTCATGTGAGGAAAAAAGTGTATATATAAATGGAATTTAAAGCTACGTACTTATTAAAAAAAAACAAACCTAACCCCTCCAACTGTTTCTAACATCGCTTAATATCAGAAAAGAATGATTGTATCATACAGGGGATCTATTTTTTGGCATGTTAAGCATTACTAATAATTTTGAACCCACAGCTATCCTTATTCATTAGCTCTTCATGTTTACTAGTCTAACCTTTTCACAATGTAGTCAAATAGTTGTTGTGTTCCAAGGATGATGTATATGTATAATTACATTGGCCTTAATTTTGAATTTTTTTAATTTCTGCTTTTAGATTGTATTTAAAAAAAAACAAGCTTAACAAAGTATAAATGAAAACATTTTGGTGGAAGCTCTTTAGTCACTTTCAAAGGATAATCCACACCTTACTGTGTATAGAGTATTGTAACTGCGTGGCTGCAGTCACAGGGAATATGTTCTCTGGCCAGCTCACTCCCTGAGACCAATAGACAGTCACAAGAGAGGCCNNNTTTCCCAGGTCCCAGTCTGGAGCAGGTTCGAGTAGGTCCAAAAAAAGGGAAAGGAGAAACAGTCCAGGAAAAAATTTAGACTGCTTAGCTAGTAACTAATGAGCAGAAGCAAAAAGCAAGAGCAAGGCAGGAGCAAAGCAGAAGCAAGAGCGAGAGCAAAGCGAAAAGCCAAGCAAAAAGCAAAAGCAGCACTATGTACTGTCCCGTCTCTGTGTCCCGCCAGCTGTGGGGGAGCGGCTGATAGCAAAACCAAAACAAAACATTCACTGTTCAGAGCCAGTCTTGAAAGCACAGAACATAATATCCAGCATAAACAGAACACACGAATGGGGATACAAGCATCATAACGTCACCCTAGGACAGACAGGGAACACTCCAGAACAAAAGGCTGTGCTATCTATGATAGACAGGGGGATTGACATACATTTGGTGGGAAAATCTTGGGGTAATTAACTCAGGACTGAACTATGAGGGAAACCAAATGGGATACATGGAATGAACCATTACAAACTTATAACAAGGAATATTTAAAACCTACTACAGAAGAACAAACTGTAAAATAACAGCCTACCACAGAGTATCAGAAATGGTTTGCTTGGGTTTTGTTCTTTCCTTTTTTCCTTTCCCTGATTTTTTTTTTTTTCAAAGAATGTAAAATTGGTAGTTAGAAGAGGAGTTGGTTTTTCTTTTTTTAATTTTTTTATTGGACTATATCTTCTTTGGAAGCCTTTTCATCATCCAAACAATATATGTTAGACCATGGGAAAATGGAGGGAAGTAGAAGAGGAGAAAACTTTGTAAAGCATGAGTCTTTAAAGGCTTTATTTCATACAGGTAATAAATTATTAATTCCTTGGTCTTTTACCTTGTCCTCCTTTTTCTTTCTCAAAAGAAGACCCAAGCAAGCCATGACTGTGCAAGGCATCTTTGGGTTATTTTCTGAGAGGCTGTATTGGGTCTGGCTGGGATGGAGTTAATTTTCCTCATGGTGCTGTGCTTTCTGTTTGTAGTGAGAATGGTATCCATGACTCAGGCATATTTGGGCTACTGCTAAGCAGTGCTCACACACCATCAAGGCTGGCTCTCCAACCTTGCCCTGCCCCCAAAGGCTGATAGGCTGGGGAAGGGATTAGGAGGGGACAGAGCCAGGCCAGCTGACCCAAAAAGACCAAAGGGATCTTCCATACCAGATGATGTAATGACCAGCATTAAAAGTGAAAAGGAAGGGAGAGGGGCATTTTTAAGGTGTTTGTCTTCTGAAGTAACTGCTATGCATAGTAAAACCCTACTTCCAAGGAAGTGGCTGGACATCACCTGCTCATGGGAAGTAGAGAATAAATCCTTTTGTTTCCTTTACTTTGGCATGCAGCCTTTGCTTTTCTTCATTAAACTGCCTTTATCTCAACCCAGAAGTTTCACCATCTTCTTTTCTCCCCATCCAGCAGAGGAAGGAAAGTGAGAGAGTGGCTTGGTGGGCACCTGGCTGTCAGTGAAGGCCAACCCACCACAGAGGCTGTTGGAGTCTGTGCATGATTTAGAACTGTAACAGAAAATGGTTTTGTCTGGTGAGAGGTTTGATTTCTTTAGACTTGTTTCCATTTGGCTGGACATCCAGCAAGGTTTACTATTCTTCAGTTATTAGCTATAGAGTAGAATAGTTCACTTGGCAGGAACCTACAACAGTCCTCTAGTCCAACTGCCTGACCACTTCAGGACTCAAAAAGTTAAAGCATGTTCTTAAGGGCTTTGTCCAAATGCTTCTTAAACACTGACACTCATGGGGCATTGACCACCTCTCTGGGAACCCTGTTCTGGTGCTCGACAATCCTCTTGGCAAATAAAGGCTTTTTAATGTCAAGTCTGAACCAGGTGCAGTTTGAACCATTCCCACACATCTTGTCAGTGGATACCAGACAGCAGAGCTCAGCACCTGTCTCTGCTTCTTCTGCTTCTCCTCTTCAGGAAGCTGCAGAGAGCCATGAGGTCACCCCTCAGCCTCCTTTTCTCCAAACTAGACAAACTCAGAGCCCTCAGCAGCTCCTCATATGACATTCCTTTCAGCCCTTTCACCAGCTTTGTTGCCCTCCTCTGGATGCATTCAAGTACCTTCACATCCTTTTAAAATTATACAGCCCAGAACTGCACACAGTACTCAAGGGGAGGCCAAAGCACTGCTAGATACAGAGGCAATAATCACCTCTTTTGACCAGCTGGTTATACTGCATTTAATGCACCACAGAACATGGTTTACCCACTTGGCTACCAGGGGTCACTGCTGACTCCAATTGGGCCTGCTGTCAATCAGCACCCCCA
>JAYDZK010000119.1:4202829-4218008 GCA_034509185.1 Euphonia xanthogaster | reverse complement strand
AACAAGAGTTACAGCAGTAAGAAATGACCACTAGATTTAGAGAATCCTATTTTTTCACAACAAATGGGCAAATGCCAAGGCATTAACATTGCTCATGGCTCCTTGTCAAAATTTTGCCTGAGAAAACAGGTTGAAGTCTGCAGATTAAAGATCTGTACCTTGTATACTAATTAGTTTTTGTTTGTGTGGTTGGGGTTTTTTGTGGGGCTTTTTTTGGTTCATCACTGGTGAAGCTCCTGTGAAGACACTGTCCCATTACATTCCACTGATACTAACTTTGAGAAAAGGATCAATGAACTGATGGATGAAAGAACAGAATCCTTCCTCTCATACCAGTTTTCTTCCTGATACACCTAAGGTTCAAGAACAGCTGGGAGGGAAACATACCAAACCTTTGGAACTAGTTCAGAGAGGGTCTCAAAGACAACAGTAATAGGAAAGCCTGATTTGACAAGCTTAGGTGTAATATAGATGAAACAAAGCTATTAAAAAAGTTCATTGGCTTACATACAATATTGTATTCAGCACAGACAGTTCCTAACAAGTCTGCCAAATTCCACCTTGGACTTCTGGTGGGCAGTCTTTGGCCTGTTTAGGACATTTATTGACAAAGTACCTGGGGAGTCAGTCCTGAAGGGCAAAGATGTCCAGGAAGGCTAGATATGCTTTAAAAAGGAATTGCTAAATATTCAGGAGCAGGTTGTCCCCATGTGTAGAAAGACAAGTTGTCGGGGAAAGATCAGCCTGGTTAAACAGAAAATTTAGGCTGGAACTTAGGGAAAAAAAAATAATCTATCATCTCTGGAAGGAGAGACAGATAACTTGGAAGGACTATAAGGATGTCACAAGGGACATATATAGGGAAAAGATGAGAAGGATGAAAGCCCAACTAGAACTTGATTTGACCGCTGCAGTTAAAGACAAAAAAAAGGTTCTATAAATACATTTGCAGCAAAAGGAGGGTCAAGGAGAGTCTCCATTTATTGAATGCAGAGGGTAGTGTAGTGTAGTGTAGTGTCAGGGTATTGAGTCAAGGGGTCAGCTGGAAATATATTTAGGATAATTGAAAACTGTAGATGAGTCGAGGGGCCAGCTGGGAATACAATTGGGATAGTAGAAGATTGCATATTTTAGTTAAGATTTTAAAATTGGTTAAGAAGCTAAGTTAGTAATATAGGTGGCAAGAATCAAGTACCTTAGTTAAAGAGTAGCAAATACATTAGGAAAGAGAAGCTAGGAGTAATAGGGATAGATGTAGCAATTGTGAAGGAGCAGAGACCATAGAAATACCTTGCTTTAAGAATAATCAGACAGGTAGGAGAGGCTTGGACCATGACCAGCAGATCAAAAAGTCCTGCCAATTGGCCATGGGTGAAGAGTTCACCATGAGGAAGACAGCTTTCTTCCTCCCATACACCCACTACCTTCTTTCTAAATCCCACCAACCCAATTAAGGGAGTACAATTGTGCAGCCGTAATGGATATTCAGCTGATTATAATATGAAGTTGGCAGGTAATGATTATATATTATGTGTCTTTAGAAACTGCTTGGATGTGTAGAACCTTTTCTGTATAAATATAGAGCAGGAGTCTGTGACTCCTTGCACATGTATTTGGAAATGATTCCACATGTGTCCAGTGCGCTGCAGTAAACACCCTTCTTTTCAACTTGTTTGAACTTCTTAGTTGAAGAATCGTCTGTCAGTGCATCACATGAACATGCAATTTTACATCAAAATACATGTGAAACATCTAGTAGAGGTGGGGACAGTACAGTGAAGCTGAACAAGTGAGTGTTCATCCTTGCATTTGTCAGAGATTGATTCTAGCATGGTGACAATGATGGCACTGAATGCAAATTAAAGGTGACTAAAGGATAATTTCTAAGCTCACCTTTCTCTGTATTAAGGCTTTGCCTAAATAAGATTAGTGGACATCATCAGAATGTTTAAATCTTCTCCAAGGATAGAAAGATCTCCAAGCCAGGCACTTACGAGCTAAGATGAAGGAAGCAGCGAAGTGCAGTCTAACAGTCTCTCTTTCAAGAGAGTAATATTAATAAGTTCCCAAAAGTGAAGCAAGACAGGGAAAAAGATAATAAACACTAGATAAGTAAGCATGACCTCTATTCCTGAATCAAAATCAAGAAGAAATAAAAATAGTGGGACCTGTTTTCCCTTTCTGCAGGAACAACACCAACATATTTCTTGTAGATGTCAAGCTCCTTGTCTTGGTTTGGAGACAAATTCTAGGAGAAAAACACTCTAAAATGAGTGTTTTTCTCTAAAGAGAGAGGGCTTCAATAACTCCACTTTTTTCTGCCAATGAGAGAAATAAATGCCAGGGGATGAAAGTGAAAAAAAAAAAACAAACCTGTTTATTAAACAGTTTATTAAAACTGTTTTTTAGCAAAGCAAGATACCCACAAAGTACAGGAAAAAGAAAATTGAATCTTCCACCCTGTGGATGCCCTGGGAGGCATCCCCTAAGTTAGGAAGACACAATAAGCTTCCCTCAAAAAGCTATTAAGACCCCATTGGCTCCTTCCCCTGTTCCTATGTCTGTTTGTTTCCCCCTGAGCCACTCCCTCCCTATTCCCTTATTGGCCATCATCTTGGTACTGCCCTGAGACCAGGTTTACTCCCGGAGGTCCCTAGGGAGAGAGAAACCTAGAGCGTCCGTGTGTATGTGCACCTTGGACCTGAACATCTTACCACATGGCTGAATAAAACATCTGTGGGTACTATGCAAAAGCCCTTTTTACTTCCCTACCCTGGGCTTTACTAGCAACCATTCAGACTGCAACAGCACCCCACCCCCACCTCGTTGTGTGGCCGAGGGGCAAAGAGTTCACGAAGCAGCTGGGAACCTCCTGGATTTCAGGCATGGATCTTCTCACAGCCAGCGAAGTTGGTGGAGTTTTATGTCCCCTCTTTCGCTGGCTTGGTCTTTGCGAAGTTCCTACCTGCCAAAGCCGCCCCTCAGGCTCCCCAAACCGGGGAGAAAAAAAAAACAAAAAACCCCAACAAAAATACTGCTGAAAAAATTTGCTGGTGAAAAGCCTCCAGGCCAGGGGAAGGGGAAAAAAAAAACCCTCAAAATCAAACAAAACAAAAAAAGCCCCAGAAGCTTCTTGCTGAAGTTGAGGAAAATTAATCTAGCAGAAAAGGCAATAAAGCAACAATCCATTTAGAAAGTTAAAATGCGCTACCTGGACTAAGACGTATGACAAGAGCAGAACAAAGGGAGTCATGAAGGAGGGAAACTTTAATGATCAAAGCTGACTATCAAGAAAAGCAAAGTGCATTTATGCAAAGCAGGCAAAGATAATGGAATTTGTCCTAACTCAAAGCTGGATGGGTGTTCAAGCAAAGCAGCCAAAAACCCTCGACAACTGTGAGAGGGGGATCTACCAGGGAAGAAGAATGATGAGATGTGGAGGAGAACAGTCAACCACACTGAAGTGTCTTTATTCCAAGAGTCCTGTACATTATGGACAGGCAAAATACTTCAACTGAAAGGCACTAAGCCCTGATGTATGGAGTACCTGTCGATTGTGAAAACAAAAATCAGACAAACCAAACTGGGAATTAACTTTGTCTAATGACCTGAATTTTTGTCCCTGGTACATAGGTTGAAGGTTTCATCTGGTCAACAGTCTTAGCCCCAAAGATCCAAACTGAAGGGAAAGAAATGAATGAAGGACATGAATGAAAACCACAGCTAAGTAGCAGTAGAAGTTATACTGCAAAGACCTTATAGTAAAGGAAGATGTCTATTTGAACTTTCAGAGTGTGGCAATACAGCAATAACAGGCAACAGACAACAAAGATTTCCATGGGAACTATGAAATACAATTATGTAGATGGAGTGTGAGGATGTATGGAAATCTTTAGCTCAGGAGAAATTTTGAAAATCTATCCAAGGCATCACAAGTAATGCATATACAGCTTTTCATCACTTAAAAAAAATCATCAATTGAAAGAAAAAAGTGTGAGAAATGGTTTTGAAGTGACAGATAATTTGAACAATCTAAGAACTGCAAAGATAGGTAAAGAGAAGAATCAGATAAAAACACTGCAATTTAGTGACTGGTGAAATAAGCATTGGAGGTTTGAGTGTATAAAGATCAGAATTAGACACTAAAGAGTTAATAATAGAAAAGGGAATTCTGAAGACTCAAAATATAATTCCTGGCTGCCTGTTTTCATTTTGATTGTTAAATTCTCTCTCCTTACCATTAAATAAAATATTTGCACAGGATTGGTGGACTACACATTGTTTAGTAAACAGCCTACTGATAGCTACAGTAAAGAAACTTCTAAGAAAATGGCAGGATAAGAAAGCAGTTTTATCACTGGAAATGCCCCCATGGAAGTACAGACAGCCCAATACTGAGGAAGATTTTCTATTCCAATGTCTGTTTCAGAATATCAAAGCCAAAAATCATTCTGCCCCCTGCTTAGATCCAGTAGCTAGGCTAGCTAAGAAAAAGATTAATTTCCCACCGATGCTATGTTTGAGGAAATTGCTCATTGTATGTTCCCTCGGGCTGGATGCCAAAAGGAAAGTAAAGATCTATTGGCCAACTCAGCTGCTATGCAGTAGCAGCATCTGAAAAACAGCTCATGATCTTTGCCACATTAGGGTAACCTCTCTGCAAATGAAAGCTAATATGATTTGAATAGAAAGGCATGTTGATAGAGTTTCTAATGTCTGGGACAAACTCTCAGCTACTGGGACAGATTTAAGAGCCAGGATAGAGTACTTGCTGAGGACTGGGACCTGACCATGGATTTCAGTTGGGCAAGAGGGGAGAAGAGATGGAAAAAGAAGCAACATTTGTGGGTTTTGTTTGGTTTTGGTTTTGGTTTTCCATAAATGTAGTCCTTTAAAAACATTCTAAGATAATATATATGACTGGACAACCTGTACGCTGCTCTAAACAAAAATAACACTTTGAATCAGCACAGGCAAGTGAACCACTAAAAATTTATTTCACATCATTACATTCCTCTCAGAGGCAAAGCTTTCTCAGTCACACAGATATTCAGGGAGATGCCAGTCCTTTGAGATGCCAAACATTGTCCCAATCCTGAACAACATTCAGTGACTCATTCACATGTCACATAGTCTCAATGATGAAGACAGAACACACCACTACATCCACAGCTGAGCCCATTTTTGTGTGTTATCTACCTCTCTTGATCCTTCCATCACTGCACCATTGGGGGCACACACTTCTTGTGTTGCTTATCAATATGCCTGCAAAGCCAGCAGAGCTCCTCTGGAGAAAAGGGAAGTGTTCCACACACATACTTAAGCTCCCTTAAGACTCAGCAAGACTTATATTCCTTTGAATCTTGAAGTCATTTGAATATCACTTTCAAACATCTATGTGGTCAGTATCTACAAGCAAGTGTAACTTTCAGCAATAGCCCTCAATTGCTGGTAGTGTATCTAAAACACACTTTCAGGGTTCTATTTATTATGACACAGAAGTCTAGCAAGTACATACTCAATGGAATTGTGGAAATTCAAGGGTTGAATATCTAAGTATTGATAGATAGATAGATAGATAGATAGATAGATAGATAGATAGATAGATAGATAGATCCAGTCTATCATTCTCTCATCTAGGGATTCACAATACTGCATTGTTTCCCACAACAAAGTATTTGAAAATGTGAAGAGAATGTGGGCTTTTTATAGATCACCTTCTCCTGTTTTAGCTGCCATATTAAATGCATTGCTCTGCACTGTCATATAGAGACACTTGTTGTCTTATTATCCTTATGTCTTATTATAAGACACTTGTGTGTCTTATTATCTTATTACCCAATTAATTGATAGCAGGATGGAGAAGCATGGGCTCTTTTTTTTTGCATGCAAGAAGAGTACCCCTTCCAAATTTGCAGAGATGGACTGGAATTTATCGCTAAAGAAATCCTTTTGCCTGGTCCAAAGGAAAAGATCATTTTCAGCACAAGTTAAGACAACTACAAGCTTTTTCAGAGCTCAATAGCAGTAGCCCCAGTAACAATGAAAGAACAGGTCTCAGATGCAGAGGGAGGCATATAAATATTCTCCATGGTTACAAATTTCAAATATAATCATCTGAAGAAAAGTGACCTCGTCCCCATTTAGTTCAAACAGAATGGAAGCATCTTCAAAAGCAAGTCATAGATCCTCTTTATCATGTATTTTAGCCAAAAATCCTGTTTATGCTATCTGTAACAGAACACACTTCCCAGAAAACACAGAGCTTTAATGAGATCAGTAAGATATAAATGGAACATAAAGAAGGTACATAATCAGCATGGCTGAAGGTTGGACTGATGTAATATGATCAGTATAGTAAGTATGGTTTAAGTGTCCTAGGTTACAACGAAGGTGTAACCAAAAGTATTCTATTACCATCTACATGAGCTGGTAAAAATGGTGGGGCAGTAATCCGGCCTCCTGCTGGGTTCAGGTTTGCCCCCAAGCAGGCTGCACGGATCCAGATAGCTCAGTCCTCTTACAGCACAGACTGCCCGAATACCCAAGCAGTTCTCAGCCGCTGGCAACCTTAGCAAGCTTAAGGGATATCAGCTCTTCAGTGATTCTCAATTCTTTGTGATTTCAGCTCTTAGCTTGCTAGGTGCTGCAGGCAGTCGCAGGGCGAAAGAGGAGAAGGCCGTTCTGGTGTTCCACAGCGATGTCTTAATTGGGTGTTCTGTGAAGTTCCAGTGACAGCTCTTCTAACCAGAATGGGCTAAAACAGCCCATTATATAGAATACAGGGGGATCAGAAATTGTCCAATAGCAGGGGTTAACAGGAGAGTGACCTATAGGGTTACAGAGAGATAAGCAGGGGTCCGAAGGCAGAAGAGAGGGGCTTCTAGCTATTCACCATGACTTGGCATTTCCTGTCTTTAGGCCTCTGCTCTCCATGGGGCCCTTGCAGGCCCTGCGCCTGCTACAGGGCAGTGTTATCTTCTCCACAACTCAGCCCTGATAGCTCCCTCCAGGGAAGCAGCTGCCACCCTGAGGGGTCCAAATCTACTAAAAGGCCATCAAAGTCTCGTAGAGTGATTCACAGAATTGCATCATCCCATTGTTGGATGCCCCACCCTGGGGGAGGAACCAAACATCCCTACCTGTATATAATCTGAAGCTTGGGACACCAGAGCAGCCCTACCACTGGATTCCCAGAACACAAGAGCTCTATAACCACTACTGGATCTCCAGAGAAGGACTATACCTTTTTCTACAGGATCACCACCTGGACAGAACCACATCCATCACACCAATGGGACTGTAGCTACCATTTAATCGGACTGCTGCCATCAACCTGACCAACAAGGTGTCAGGTTGTATTGTGACTTTGTCAGTTTAAACCAGTGTTTCCGTGCTATTGACTTAACTGTAATTTTCCTATTAAATTGTAGTTCTGAGTTGGAATGTCTCAGAAGATATTTGTGTGGAGTTAATTCCTCCCAACGATTTGCCTTCAAACTAGAACAGAAAGGCACAGAACAGGGCAATGGTCAAAAGTCTAGAAGACAAGACCTGGGAGAGTATACAATGATTGTGCAGTCTAAAGAGGAATTGTCTGAAAAAAAATGAGATAGAAAAGCATTCAAAACAAAACAAAATTGCCACAAGGAGAGGAAGAATCAAATGGAGAACTTAGTAAATCTTGCTCAGGCCTCTAGCCGTGTTTGTGCTGGAGGCAGACTGCAGTGCTAGACAACAAGAACATTTCTTGCAATCCTATATGTTCTCCACACTCATAGTAAGCAAAGACAAAATGGTAAGGCTTAAATCTACATCAATGAAAAATCAGATTGCCTCTAAAGAAAAGCAGAACCAAAGGTCTCTCTGTCAAAAAGGACAATTATTCTTCTAACTGAATAGTCTAAGGAAAATCAGGATTTCTATCTAAGGAAATTTTTTCCAAAAAAAAACTCTTGTCAGGGCATGTCACAAATGCTGTTTTTAGAGAGAAAAATGGACTGGATGACTATCAGGGCTTCTCTCATCTTATGATACGAGGATTTAATCTTGAAAGGTTGTCTGCCCACCATCCTCCCTGCATAAAAGGCCTCTGGATTGGTTTGAGCGATCTGAGCTAACTAGAAAACATCTGATTGGAGCATACCTATCATGCCAAGTATTATTTTCCTAAGGTAATACCTAAAAAAAAAAAAAAAAAGTAAGGAAGAGCGTATCTACCCAAGGCTGCTACTGGGTCAGTTACTGATCACTGATCTGCCAACACACTCTATGAACCTTCTTTTCAGTTTGAAAATATCTTTGCAAACTGGTTGCTAGGAGCTCTACTTCTTGACATTTACATGCTTGGGCAAAAACCTGTTTAGCAAAACGTCACGATAAATGTGTCAGGGGGTTGACATTGGCTAGAAACAGGTACCCATGAGAAAAATTATTCACTCATTCTCCTTTGCTACAGTTGGGCAGAGGAGGGGGAAAAGAACAATTAAAAGGCTTATGGGGTGAGATAAGGATTAGGAGAAAACACTCTAAAGGCAAAACAGGATCAAAACTTAAAAGATATAAAGAAAAGTTTACAGACAGAACTAAAAGAAGCAGCATTTTGCGAACTAAAGTAAACCTTTAAAATATCTTTCCTCCCCCCATAGCTGTTCTTTCCTTCCCACTGACAGCACAGGGAGATAAAATGTGGAGTTTTGAGTCAGTTTGTCACTTCTGAAAACTTTTCTTCAGTTTGCTTAGGGAGAGGAGTCTCTTGCTATGCCATAGGGTCCTTCTTACAGAAGACAGTTCTCTGTGAACTTTTCTAATGTGGTTAGATTTTCACAAGTAGCAGTTCCACCCAACCTGCTGCAATGTGAGTCCCTCCCACAGGCAAAGCAGTCTTCCCACAACTCTCTTTTTGTGGACCATTTGGTTCTTGGAGTGTAGTTTTTAAGGATTAGCTGGTTTAGTATAAAAGCAAGGGTCCTGTTTGTCTGTCTCTAGAAGCAAGGGTTCTCTCTCTGTTCAAGTCTCTCACTAGATCACAACTTCTCAGCATCCACACATTCCACCACAACCACCTTTTTCTCACGGGCTGCGGTTGAATTCTGTGTCCACCCCCATTCACTTCATGAATTATAGAGAAATAATTTGTTGTATTATAGTCCTTATCATGGCTTGCAGAAGTACCTCAACTCCGATGCATGGAGCACCTCCTCCTCCCCCTCCCACTATTGCACTGACCTTAGCTGTTGCCATGTTGTTCTTTTCACATATCTTCACCTTTCCCTTTTCTCTGATTCAAGAGAGAAGTGGTGTTTTTAAGTTCATTTGTTTACAAGTTCTATAAATTAAAAAGTTTTTGTAGCATTCTGGAGGTCTGAAAGGTTGATCCTGTCTGTGCTCCACATCGCAGAATTGCTCATCATGCCTCTCACTGCTGGGTATGTGGCCCCCACTGACACCATGCGAGCCACAGCATGGCCCCAGCAGCTGCACTAGGAAGGGCCCCGGCCATGCTGGTTAGGGGCCCAGTGGCTCCCTCACCACCCCTTGGAGGGCTGGAAGAAAGAGGATTCCCACATTTTTTTCCTTTCTTAAACATGTTATCATAGAGACATTACATGGACAGGCTTAGCAGCTGGCCTGCAGGCCAAATGACTGAGTTAGCAGAAGAAATTGATAAAATACAAGTTTATCCATAGCAAGGAAGAAAGCAAGACCGTTAGCATGGAAACTGATAAAATAGACACATAATGGATACTTGCAGTTAGGCGGTACGTGTCTTAGTGAGCAGCCAATAAGCTATTTCTTTGTCCAATGAATATAATGAGCTGTTTTGATATAAAAAATGACTTAAGATCACCCGTTTTTAGGGGTACTTGAGAACAACTTGTAATAAAGAAATAATAAAGAAGAAGCCATTGTTGTCACTGGACAAGTATATGTGCATGTCATGTGTCCATCTCTAGAGTGACAATGTTACCAGCTTTTCTAACTGGCTTAGCAGTGTGCCTATTCTCGGAGCCAGACAGCGATTGGTTTTGCCAGACACGAAGGACGCTTTTAGCAGCTCCTCACTGAAAATCACTTTTTTGGCTGGCTTCTTTGGTCCTCATCAAAAATTAAGTTGCGCAAAACCAACACAAAATGTCATTTTTAAGCATTGTCTGCTGCAGTTCTAATTAGCTTGTAAGCAAAGCATGAGTATCATATTAGATCTCAGATGGAAGTCCTCTTTTGCAATAGCCAAATCCAGGTTGTCTCAGAATTGTGGGGACTGGTGAAGCCACTTGAAATTGAGTTTAAAAAATTAATTTAAAAATATGTATTTTACTGACAGCAATATCTATTTAAAATCTCAAGGAAAACAAATTGCTTTGAAGGAATATTCCTATTAATTCATTACCTCTCAATAATGCAAGCTAGAAAGAATGCAAACAAGTTCATGCAATCCACTAGACATTAGCCTGACCTCAAAAAAAGAAGAAATCTATGTTTGACTTCCAATTCTGGCAGATAAGTAGCTGGATTAGTAGCTTTTTTTCCATGTGTTGATTTTTTAGGTGTTAGAGGAGAAAAATGCTACTGCTCTCTACCTGAGTTGTTGCAGGGACTGTTCATTGCCTTTGAAAATGTTTGGGGGGAGTGCTGTGTCAGCGCAGGATCAAGTGAGTAAGCAACCACTAGGAAGTGGCTTTCAGAGACAGAGTCCTATGGGTTTGCTGGACCAAGAAAATGTTTTCCTCAACAGCTCTTTAGATCAGCTTTGACTGCATAAAATCATCATTTGTAGAGTATGTCTGGGACTTGCTGCCATCAGGGCTGCCTGCAGCTTGAACACTCTGCAAAGAGCATTCCCTACAATACCACTCCAGGGAGGACCTGGATGGAGAGCAGGTAGTCCATATCCCATGTAGTCCTGCTGAGCTGCAAGAAGCTGTGAGAAAGGAAAATTGAAAAGCTAGTCCTTATTTCATCCCTGCTGCTTTTATACAAATCAATCAATAGAGAGTAGAGCCTTTCAAATTTTCAACAAAGTCAAAGTGACAGTGATCAAAAGCCTTTACTGGCTTGGCCGCTCAGTGAAAAGGGGAAGGTTTTGAGCAGTGCATCTCACAGGAGCTGTACATCATCTTCACAAGACAGCCTCCTAGCGTCAAGAAAAGGAATGACGAGCAATAGTGTGTTACATGAGTTTTGGGCACTTCACACATCCATGGCTTCTGTAGTAGGAGCGTGAGATCAGCACATTTGGGCAGAGCTTGCAACCTCAGATAGAGTATAAGAGAGAGGAAAAGCTCTTAGATGATGCGTCTCCTGGGACAGTGAAGTGACTCCAGGCCATCCATATTAAGACTGATGAACTAGCAGAATCTGTTAAATAATGCATTTAATTCTAGTTTGGCTTGACTTCAATAATAAAAATATCTTCTGCATCACTGAGTGTATGAAACTACCCATTAGCTGATCAGATCTGAACTTAGCAACCTTGGAGAAACTCATTATGCAGGCCAGATTTTTCATGGTACATTGGTTAATGAAGCAGGAAAGCCCTACTTACTAAAATGTATGAATCTATGTCTAGCTCCAGTATTGAATAGAGTTTAAGCATAAAAAACTAGTTTTGTGTGAACGCTGAGCTTGTGTTAAAATGGAAAGAAAAAAAATTATCATGTCAGTTCGGGGTCATGATGGTTATAATCGACATAAATCTGATTGAAATATGAAAGTACATATAAAAAGCTGCTCACTTGCCACTGCAGGTTCTGAGGGGTCCACTGGGGATATCTTGCAATACTTGCTGCTCAATTTCAAGATCAAGCTTCTGAAGATGGGAAGCAGTGTAAGAATTTCAAGTAGTTAAAATGTGGGCAAACCCCAAGTGGAACAAAAAGAACCCCTTATGATCTGAAGGACGTGAAAAGGAACCATAACGATCACTATGGTGACAGAGTGCCAGTGCTGGGATTGGAGATGCTGTTGCCCCTGATACAATGGGTCTGGCTCAGAACATCCTCCAGAAGCAGAGTCACTGTCACTAGTATAACACAGGGAAACCAGCTCTGTCTGGCTAAGCTCCTGGAAGGGACACTCAGGCATCATTCATACATTCTTTAGATACCATGCATGGACTCCATCCACACTTACAGACCTGCCAGAGTGGGCTCTCTCTAATGTCATTTGAAATACATACTTCTTAAAGATCGGAAAGGAATGACAAAGACCATCACCCTGCATGCTCAGTGGATTGCATCTGCAAAAAAGATACTGAATTTGATGAAGGATTCCCTGTCATCCTGAGAAAAGCTCCTTTTTGGTATTTGTAAGATGACACGCCATCAATTACTCCTAAAATTATGTATTTGCCCTGAAATCCTATGGCTCAGGCTATAACTAAGAAACTAAGAAACTCAGTTAATAATCTAAGAAATTAACAATCCTAGTAATGAAAACTTCCACATCAGTCATAATATTAACATTTTTCCTTTTTCATCTGCAATGAGAGGTTTATTGATACACATCTGACAACGTGCATTTACAGGCAAGACAGATAATATTAGCAGGCATTCAAATTCCTCATGTAAATTTGTTTTAACTAGAGCTACAAACAATTAGCAGGAGAGGTCTATTTCACAGCATCTGATGTTTATCCATGTTTGGGGTACTATTTTAAGTCAGAGTAAGGTTATTTCACAAACATTTCAGTGTGCTGTTTCTCACAAAGCCCAAGTGATTAGTGCTGAAAATTGATCTAAAAATACAAAATATAAGTTAAATTTCTGCAAGTTATTCAAGACCATGTATTTAATAACTGAGTCTGAGAGGAATGACAAAAAGAGACTTAAGATCCAACCTTATGCTATGTTTTCTCCCTATAACTTTCAAAAGTAATGATCAAAATTTAGTTAATTATATAATTGAAGACTGATGGTTTTGTCTATACAGTAATAGAATAAGAATGTAGTTAATGTTACATTAAGGAATGTGCATTGTGTTTGGAAGGAGAACCCTCTGTAAATTTTTGCTGGAGTGATCTAAAAATTTCCTTATTTACAGGAAAAGGATACGAGATAGTATGAGATACACAACTTCATGAAAATTAGCACTCAAACTTGAAAGAAATAAATAGGTTCTAAACTGTGCACTAACCTTCCATGAATGAAGCCATGGTTCAAGAGCTATTTTAAGCACTCCTCAGAGTTAATGGTAACCCTTATTAATAAACACCTGTTAATTCACTGTCTTGGGGTGATTTTATGATGATAGTCTGTTCCTGATCATCTGCTTTATGCCCAGAATGGCTGTGTAGCTTTAAGGTGGATCTGGGAGAGGGGCAGGAGCCTGGGAAGCCCAGCGTGGGCTTTGTTCCAAGACTCTCTCCAGAGTGTAGGTGTTGTGATGCAGACCAGACATTATGTTGCAGCCTAGCTATGTTAGTTTTTTTTCTAGCTTAAGCAAGAAGGTTTTTTTCCCTTCCTCTGGCCTGGATGCTGCACCGGAAATCCTTTTAGTGGGTTCTGTTTTGTTTTTTCTTGAACTATTTGGCTTAGTTTTGGTCCAAAATCAGACAATCGCCAAGGCGGTTCACTGGGACCTGCAGGAAGAACAACAGGGGCCACTCCAGCCAGCCTGAGACCTCGGATAAAGCGGAACCAACAAGAGAAAGGACACCAAAATCCACCAGGTTCATCTGTTTTGAGGAGGAGACCAACGCCAGAAATTCAACAGGTTACCCCCATCTGTTTTGCCTGAGCTGCTGCATGAACTCCTTTTTCCCTTCCTTGAAACACAGGGAAGGCCACTGTTTTGCCTTCCCTTCCAGCAGCCAGCCAGTGTGTTTTCTTCTCCAGGCATTTTGGGGTGTTTTGGGTTTCTTTTTGTTCTGCTGGAAGGAGGGGTGGAGCGGGAGGGGATGGGGATGAGGAGTAAGGTTCTGAAAGTTCAATATCCAGCATTTATTCAATTTTTTCCCGTGCTGTGCAGGCACTTTGGTCTGTCAATAAACAGGTCTTTTTCACTTTCAGTCACTGGTATTCATTTTTCTCATTGGCAAAAGGGATTACTGAAGTCCTTCTCTTTAGAAGAAACACTGATTCCAGAGTGTTTTCTTCTAAATTTGTCTCTGAACCAAGACATTTACTGCAAAGATGAGTACAATAAACCTTTCAGAGCCATGTCAAAACACCCTATTCAGATGAAGCCCTTAAGGAGCTGAAATTATAAGGGTAATAAACATTTAGATTGTTGCCAGATGATAAATTGTCTACACCTGTTGAGCTAACACAGTGCTTGTTCCACCAAAACCACGGACTTATGGAACTGCACAATGCCCATTGTGTAAAAAGGACAACGGGAAGCTCACCAGCCCCAGTGCCCTGCCAACTCGAGAATGTCAGCTGGAGCACTGGGGTCTATGACTATTCAGGACCACCAGAATAGTGGTCTCATGCAGAGAGACCACCAGAATAGTGGTCTCATGCAGAGAGACCACCAGAATAGTGGTCTCATGCAGAGAGACCTCCAGGACAAAAACAATCATGTTTACAGGGGAAGCAAAATATATTAATGATTTCAGGAAAATTTTTGTCATATGCTGGGGCAACCAATGAATATGTATGTAAAATATAGTATATAAACAGAAACTTCCCTGTACTCAGCATGCACAGATTTGGGAGGAGGTATTTCCCCATACATCCAGCCAAAGAAAGAATGCCTGCTTCTTGACGCTACATTGATGTTAAGGGATTTTTTTATTTAACAAATTTTTGGTAATAGGATCAAATTTTAAAAAAGCCACACAACAATTGCATCACCCCAGTGCATTTGTCAATGCAGCCCTCTGAAAATTAACTCCATCATTTGCAATAAGAGTTCCATGTTTTAGAAACCTAAACTTTCTGGAGTACTGATTCACCGAACATAACATCAAATCATAATGCTTAAAATATTCCTTTGTGGTAGATTGGTTTTTTGTTGTAATCTTAATGTGTTCCTTTGTCCTAGGTTAACTATATGATGCTTTTATCCCCAATTGTCTGTTCTGTTTATGCTGAATTACAAGTTTTGCACCTTTAAGACTTGTTCCAAAGAGTGAAGGGGGGAGAGAAGAAGTGTGCAGTTTGTTTTCAGACACTGCACTCACTCCTCCACATTCCTGCTCCTGGACTGTGTTGTCTGCAGATGGACAGACA